>JACEFZ010018430.1:0-178363 GCA_014155875.1 Cepaea nemoralis
ATTTCCACCATTTTGCACCATCTTACGTCTCTCACGCTCTGTGTGTGCTTTATCTGCAATCATTTTCTCCTTTGTCTTTATTCCATTTCTGATAGTTGCCCTCCATGCAACACGTTCAGCGGCGACGTGCTCCCATTGTGCATTATCAATGCCTGTATCAATCATGTCCCGCTTACACACATCTTTGTATCGTAGTAGAGGCCGACCCTGAGATCTCCTACCCGTCTGTAATTCACCAAAAAAGATGTCCTTTAGTATTCTACCATCATCCATCCTCCTAACGTGTCCTATCCATCTAAGTCTACGAAGACTGAGCATGGAATACACCGTCACACAACCTGATCTTTCCAATACTTCAGTATTTGTGATTTTGTCTTGCCACTTAATACCAAGTATTCTTCGCAGACACCGCATATGAAAGCCGTTTAAACGTTTCTCTTGGCCTGAGTAAGTTGTCCAGGTTTCACTGCCATAAAGAAGAGTACTAAGGACACAGGCTTGGTAGACGAGGACTTTTGTTTTGGCAGTAAGCTTCCTGTTCTCCCAGACTCTTTTTGCTAACATGTTCATTGTTGTTGCTGCCTTGCCAATCCTGATGTTGATTTCCTGATCGAGGGATAATTTGCTATTTACCTCTGATCCAAGATATGTAAAATGGTCTACTATCTCCAGTTCGGCGTCGTCAATAAAGATTGATGGTACACCATGTGCACCTTGTGACATAATCTGTGTCTTCTTTTTGTTAATTGTTAAACCAAATTCAGAACAAGCATTGGAGAATGCAGATAGTAGATGTTGTAATTCTTCCTCAGAGTGGGTCGTAATCGCAGCATCATCCGCAAAAAGCAACTCTCTGATTAGTACCCTGCTAATTTTGGTCTTGGCCTTCAATCTCTGAGCATTATAGAGGCCACCATCTGAGCGTGAGTGAATGTATATACCGTCATCCTGATCACGAAAGGCATATTTCAGTAGAAGTGAAAAGTATATCCCAAAGAGGGTGGGGGCTAGTACACAACCTTGCTTAACTCCACTCTTGATTTCAAACTCTTCTGAAGTTGAGCCATCAAACTTGATTATACCCTTCATGCCTGTGTGGAACGATTCCACAATGGACAGAAGAGTTGGTGGACAGCCACTCTTCTTTAGTGCTTTGAACAGACCCTCACGACTGACCAAATCGAATGCCTTTGTGAGGTCGATGAAGGCAATAAACAGTGGCTGATGATGTTCCCGCCATTTTTCTTGCATCTGTCGCAATGAGAATATCATATCAATGGTAGACCGGTTCTGACGGAAGCCGCACTGTGATTCGGGGTAGACTTGATCTCCCAGGACTTGAAGTCTGCGCAGGATAATTCTGGCAAATACTTTCCCAACAATACACAGAAGTGAGATACCCCTATAGTTGTTGCAGTCGCTCCGATCTCCCTTGTTCTTGTACAGCGTTATGATGTTTGAATCTTTGAAATCCTGTGGGACTTGTCCTTCTCGCCAGCATAGCTCTATTAGCTGGTGGATCTGTAGAGCGAGGGTGTCTTGCCCACTCCTGATCACCTCTATTGGAATCCCATCCTTACCTGGAGCCTTGCCAGATGCAAGCTCATTTATAGCACACTTAACTTCTGTTATAGTGGGAAGTGTGTCCAGGTGGTCAAGAGTTGGCAGGGCCTCTATGGCATTGAGGGCATCATCCGCCAGCTTGGTCTCACTTGAGTAAAGCTCTAAATAGTGCTCGACCCATCTATCCATCTGCTGTTTCTTATCAGTGATGATTTCTCCAGTCAAGGTTTTCAGCGGTGCACTTCTTTTGATCATTGGACCACAGGCTTTCTTTATCCCTTCATACATGCTTCTGATGTTTCCTTATCACTTGCGATTTGAATGGACTCACATAACTTGATCCAATAGTCATTCGCACACTGCCTGGCAGCCTTTTGTACATCCTTCCTCGCTTGCTTCAGCTCACTCAGAGTGTTACGCGTTGGTCTTTCCTTATTTCTTAAGAGAGCTATCTTCTTTTTATCAATCAATGGGCTGCAGTATCTGGCTGTTTGCCGCAAACCAGTCCTGCCTCTTATGATCCACAGTGCCGTAAACCCCTACCGCTGTTTTATAAATAGTTTCCTTAAGTTTACTCCATTTATCATTTACTATATAATTTTCTGATGTATCATTGAAAGCGTCCTCAAGTTGCTGTTGAAATTCAAAGCACTTTCCAGGATCGTGGGTGTTAATAATATTAATCCTGGGGCTAGACTTGTGTTTAGCTGTGTAGATTCTCTTTGGTCTCAGTCTAACCCTTGCAACAACCAAAGAATGATCTGTATCACAGTCAGCACTGTGGTAACTTCGAGTTAATGATGTATGGTTCAGATGGTGTCTCCGTGTGATAATGAAGTCCAGCTGATGACAATGGCCGGATCTTGGATGTTTCCATGTGACCTTATGCATCTCTTTTGTTTTAAAAAAGGAGTTTGTAATACATAGGTCATTTCTAGTGCAATGCTCCAGCAGCCTTTGCCCATTATCATTCATGCGACCGATGTTGTATTTTCCAAGGCACACTGGCCATGAACTCGAGTCCTTGCCCACACGAGCATTGAAATCACCGAGCATATAAATGTAGTCGGATTTTGGAACTGCCTTGATCGCCGAGTCTAGCTGCTCATAGAACGTATCCTTCACATCATCAGAGGAAGTGAGTGTCGGTGCATATGCAGTGAGAATGGTGGCAAATCCACAAGAGGTTGCCAAGCGCAGTGATAATAATCTTTCATTACCTCCAGCTGGGATATCAATCAATGCCAGTAGCGAATTCTTCACTGCAAAGCCCACACCGTGTTGCCTTTTTTTCTGCCTGCCCTCTTCCCTTCCAAAAAAGGTGTAATTGTTTTCCCTGAGTGACCCTTCCTCAGCGAGGCGAGTCTCCTGCAGGCCAGCAATATCAATGTTAAGACGATTGAGTTCGGCATCAATCACAGCCGTTTTTCTCGCATCGCCAATATTTGTCAAGTCAGTGGAAAATCCTGGACACATGGTTCTCACATTCCAGGTTGCAAGCCGTAGCTTGAGGTTTTATTATTCTTTTTATTAGTACCTGGTGCATTGGTTTTACAGCCTGCGATTCAGATTTTGTCCTAGCCCCAAGCACCCGTTGAAGCAGGCAGGCTGTGGCGGATCAGCACCCAATTGGCCGGGGGCTGCCCAGCTTGAGGCGGGCGGTAGCTGATCAGTGACACCTGTAGGTGTCTCCCACCGTCAGAGGCAACGCGTGGCGCCCCATGTCTACGCCAACTGACAAGGACTTATAACCCGTAACAGTTGCCTCTCGCTTTGATTCCGAGACCGGTTAAGACCAGGGATGGAGTTATTGCCTCTCCATAGCACAAAGTCTGGGCTAAAATAAAGAAACCATGTGTTGCCCATGCAGCATGATCCCTCTCTCGGCCTGCCTAGTACACTCCAGAGGAAAGTTAACACCTATACATCTGGAACAAGACAAGCTGCAGAAGCTGCCGGATCAGCAAAGCAATGCTCTAACTGTCCGCCTGTCGGAGCTTCGATCCTAGACCAGCTGCCAACCAAGACTTAGGGCCTGTCTGCCCTGCCATGACTAAACAAAGATATACATCTTTGCTTTATTGACTACACAAAGACTTTCAATAGAGTAAGACATGTCAACATGGTAGATATGCAGATCTACAAATTGATGGGACAGACATTAGACTTATAAAAAAACATATATTGGAAACAACAAGCTGCCATAAGGATTGATAATGAAGTGGGATAATATCAGCCTATTAAGAAAGGTGTGAGACAGGGATGTGTCGCGGAATTCTTGGAGTTGTCGATGAAAGACTGTCGTGCCATTCGTCTACAGGCAGCCGCCATTCATTGATGTTGGGGACAGACTGTCCTGATGAGAGTCGGCAAGATCTTATGTTGGGGGGGGGGGGGGGAAAGATTTCCTCAGATCACAAGCCGGCAAGACTTTTTGGAGTACCGGGAACAATTCCCCAGATCAAAGCGGGACAGCCGGCCGGTTGTTTACATCAAGTCGGAAAAGGAGAGGAAAAAAATAGTTTCTCGGCGCCTAGTGTCTAGTCAGATTTGTGACGTCATTCAGACACAGTTTTAAAACAGTCTGGACAAACACCTTTGGCAGGAGTCGAGGCAACAAGGACGTGTTTGATGTTCCTGTTCTGATTATGGAAAGAGACCACAGTGTCTTATGTTGATTTACATCGGCGGACATTTGTCCATTGTGTGATTTAGTGGTCTCTTAGACGGGAATAAATATATGGTATTTAATTAAATAGACCCAAATTAGATGATTCTTAGGAGTCGAGCGTAGTAATGTGCGTTATGAAAACTTATTAAGTGAGCGTCGGCAGCAGTAAGCTATCGCATTGCTAAAACTAGCTAGTGTGAGATATCAATTAACTCAGTGAGTTAAGAACAAGGTAGAGGGATGATATTCGGGGGGATAGGGGAAATGTCAAATGGTAGGATCTTCAAGTAGGGTATCTACTGGATATCTGCGCTTTTCCTTTAGTCTTTCCTTGTCTTACCATGACTCAGACCGATGTGATGAGCTCCTCTACCTTATGACAGAGTTTAGTTCTATGTTAAATATCTGAGTGCGGCCGTCGGCCTACACTCACCTAATGAAGGTCGGAATCGGGTTGCTATCACCGGGTGTTCTCTCTTCAACAGGTTCCATTATGTTTTCCAAAAAAGCTAGCAGACAAGTCATAGAAGAAGATTATGGCTCGATCATTGAAGGCAGTTTTTACTCATCGGCCTTTGCACTGGGCCCATAACTCAGAGGGTCTGCAAGAACCTGGCCTCTGCTGAGCAGGAACCGACGATCATTTAAGAGTGATTCCCCCGTGGTAGTTTTCATCATAGTAGAGTGAAGATACTTACAATAACACCAGTATCAGGGACAATAGTATTTATATAGAGAAATTAACAATGAACATTGTGTTTTCCAAATTGTGAATTCCTGTGAGAAATTAACAATTAACATTGTGTTTTCCAAATGGTGAATTACTGTGAGAAATTAACAATTAACATTTTGCTTCAAAGTGACAGTAAACATTTATTTTACTGTACAAGGGTTATCAGATCACAGAACTTTTAGTGACATATTAGTTACACTGTGTGTGTCGGATTCATGATTCAGTATTGGACTACATCCACCATTGGTGACCAGTCATCTGGACTATCCAAGAGCCACTGGAGGAAGTCGACACCTGGCCGGAGAGAAGCATCATTTGGTGAGGTCCTTCTGTACTTGATCTATGGTGCTGTTGTGTGGCCGGTACTGTGATGAAAGCAGACTTTGATCCTGAGCTGTTGGGTCTTAGATTCTGCATACACCCTAGATTATATGACAGACATTCTACACACACACTTTGCAATACCTGACATTTTTCTATATTAAATTAATTTGTCATTTTGTTAGAAGCTAGAGTTGTGTAGTATGTTTTGGAAAAGAATGAGAGGGGGCATGGTCCAGTAGTAAGAAGAAGAAGAAGAAGAAGAAGAAGAAGAAGAAGAGAGAGAGAGAGAGAGAGAGAGAGAGAGAGAGAGAGAGAGAGAGAGAGAGAGAGAGAGAGAGAGAGATCCAAAGACTGATGGGGTTTTGTGAACAGAGATCCAAGAGATCCCCAAGATAATGATATGGAGTTAAAAGAATGTGGGTGTTGATTCCCCTCACCCCAGGGACGACACTTATTACGACATTACTGGGGGAACGACACGGGATGGTGATATCATATTAATGAGGATCCAGCTAGGGTGAATGTGGATAGGAGTTAAGACACGTATCATACCTGTTCACACTTTACAAGTCTACATAGGTCTTTGGTCCTAATTCTACTTCTTGTCATTGAGAGATTGTTTTGTGTTGTGCTGTGTGGTGTTAAATATATAGATAAATTTTAAATAGTGAATATCTACATATTGTTTGGAGAAATTTACACTCAACCTGCTGACTCAGCTCTCTGACATATCGCCACTCTCAAACTAGATATGGCAGAACTAAGGGCAAGGGGGGAAGGAATGGGCTTGTCAGGTTCTGCATTAACAGAGTACATGCAGGAGGTGGAGAGAGATTTTCGTCAAGCAGAAAGGGAAGATCGGAAGGCCGAGATGGAATTAAGAAAGATGGAGTTAGAGAGTAAAAGAATAGAAGCTGAGCAAGCCACTAAAAGGTTAGAACTTGAAGCTGAGCAAGCTGCTAGGAAACTTGACGCTGAGCAAACTGCTAGGAAACTTGAAGCTCAGCCAGCTGTAAGGAAACTTGAAGCTGAGCAAGCTGCTAGGAAACTTGAAGCTGAGCAAGCTGCTAAGAATCTTGAGGTGGAGCAAGCTGCTAAGAGATTGGAAGCCGAACAAGAAGCTCAGAAAAGGGAGCATGAGTACAGAATGCGGGAACTCGAGCTTAAGAGGCAATCTAGTGGGGAAACTGAGCGAGCAGTGGGAGGTTCCTCTCTCCCTGGCTCAACCCCAGTGGGTGGACATAGTTACCATGCTATGAAGTTTCCTTTGGCTGTCTATGAAGAAGACCTGCAAAATTAATAGATGAGGTTGTTACACACAGTGAACAACAAGGGTTAGAATTAAATTGTAAAAAGACACAGATTATGGTCGTCACTAGAAAGAACGAAATACCACAGTGTAATATACAAGTAAATGGGAATATTCTTCAACAAGTGAATAGGTACAATTATCTCGGAACAGTAATAACATCTTATGGGAGATGCCTTGAAGAGATTAGAACAAGAATCGCCATGGCAAAAGTAGCCTTTAGCAAGATGAAAAACATACTGACCAATAAAAAGATGTCAATTGAAACGAGAAAAAGAGTGTTGAGATGCTACATAGAACCTGTACTTTTATATGGATGTGAAGCTTGGACAATGAGCAGCCAGGCTGAAAAAACATCTGATGGCTGTAGAAATGTGGTTTCTGAGGAAAATGCAAAGAATACCATGGACAGCCAGAAAGACCAATGAACAAGTCCTTCAAGAAACAAATGAAGATCGTAAACTGATCAGAGACATTAGACGTAGACAGTCACAATTTTTTGGGCATGTTATGAGAAGAAATGATTTGGAGAACTTGGTGACAACTGGTAAGATCGAGGGGAACAGACCAAGGGGAAGACCTAGAAACAAGTATCTGGATGGCTTGGCCTTGTGGCATGGTCGAGACAGAAACACGGAACTGATCCACGACTCTGGTGATCGAGTGAGATGGCAGAACATGACAGCCCACGCTTACCGGCATGGCACATGATGGATGGATGGAAGAAGACAAAGAGAAAATCGACCAGTACATACAACGCTTCGAGGCAATGTCTGTTACTATGGGTCTGGATGGTGTCTTAAGTTGTCCCAGGGATTATGCGGGACAGGTTACAAGGTTTACTCCCGCCTGCCACCAGGACAATTACGACGAATTGAAAACGGCTCTGCTGAAACGTTTCGAGGTTACATCACATACCTACCGGAAAAAATTTCGAGCAGTGAAACGAGAACCGGGAGAGTTGTTTGCCGCCTACAGTCGGTGTCTGAAATCCTATCTCCATAAGTGGATGGATTTGGCTGGGGTCGCGCATGACTATGAGAGTCTGGAAGAGCTCATGATAATCAACCAGATGCGAAAGAAAATGTCGAAACCTCTCAGGACATTCTTGGGAGAACAAAGGGCAGAACGTATCGACATCGTGACGAAATTGGCAGAACGGTTCATCGAGGTATATGGGGAGGCTGGAGAAAACCATTCCACAAACACCAAAGGTCAGGAGAAACATGACCGGAAGAAATCCAAAAGCACAGAAACTAAGAAAGTGGAACCTTATGTTAAAACTTCAGTGGAGAGTTTGGAGAAGACGAAGGAGGGAAGCAAGAGCACCTCGAACTCTTCACCAAAACGACAGTGGATGGAGAAGTGGTGTTCAATTGGTAAGTCGCCCTCTCACAATACGACGGACTGCAAATCGAAGGCTAAGAGCCCTCACTTCGTGGCGTGTCAAGTGGCTCCAAAGGAGGTTGCCACCGAAGATGCTGATGTCAACATAGAAGCTCTCAACCAGGAGAGCTCACCGAAGTCTGGCACGAAAAAATCTAGGACAGGGAAATGGTGCAAACACTGCAGGTCGAACACGCATAATGCTAAAGACTGCAGGTGTAAGTCAGGAGACACATTTCGTCGTGTGCCCAGTGGAACCCAAGGTGGAGTCCACCGAACAGGTCGAGGCCGAGGAAGAGACTCCAGACCAGGATAAACCACCTGTAGTGGAATTGATAGAGGTTAACGGCCGACAAGATGAGTGTCTATATGACACTGGCGTGGATGGGGAGGCCTTGATTTCTGCTGATCTGGTACACCCAGAACAATTCGCAGGTGAGACCATGGAGATACAGCCTGCACAGAAGAGTGCTGTGGCCATGAAGTTGCCAATCGCCAAAGTGGAGATTCGGTCAAGATATGTCACCGGCACAATCAAGGTTGCTGTACTGACCGATCCCATTTTCCCCATCATCCTCGATTGCCGGTATGTCTTTCTGGGAAGGCCCAGGGAGCCAATCCACATGGGAGCAATTCAAACTCGCTCTCAGATGAGAATATGAGAAAGTAATCAATGAGATGAATCGATGAACATCCGTTCAACACGAATGTCAGTTTATTGGGAATAAGAATGAACAAAGAAACAAACTGCATCATTCTAAGTGAGATGATCTATGAAGTGATAAACCGCAGTGGAAAGACTATATATGCTAAAACCGGTGTTTATCTTCTTTAATACCTGGAATATATTACTAATCGTTATGTCGGGTGTGAAGAACTAAATGACCCTAAGTAAGTGAATACAACCTTAATGATTGGATATTCAGTGAACGATAATACTTTTCCATTGAACGGATTTACCCCTGTGATGTGACTGAATAAAAACTTACAAACATAATCCGTGGATACTATATCATTCATGAGTTTCAAGAATCTATGACAAAAAAACCAGCATCAGTCATCAAGAAGCTGCCGGGTGAGTGATTCCACGTTATATGGTGTGTGAGGTCTACTCGCTGTATGATGATGACAAACTCTGATGCTGATCCTAGAGTATATTCTGGCACATTTTCAAGATAGATCACATCACACATATACACACACATACATGCCACATTCAACTGACACTGTTTCTGCAATAAATGTTTTATCATTTTGTTCGAAACATGTGGTAGTGGCGGTATGTGCTGAAGGAACGTGAAAGGGTGGTAGTGTATGTTAGAGAGAGAGAGAGAGAGAGAGAGAGAGAGAGAGAGAGAGAGAGAGAGAGAGAGAGAGAGAGAGAGAGAGAGAGAGAGAGAGAGAGAGAGAGAGAGAGAGAGAGAGAGAGAGAGAGAGAGAGAGAGATTAGTGATTGACAGACTTTAAAGGTAAAAGGGGGGTATGTAGACATAGGTCCACCAGCAGAAGAAAACCTAGACAAGAATAATTAAGAGGTGTGCTTGTTGGTTCCACTTTCCCCCCAGGGACGACTAGCTACACTAGAGGCGTTTCCAGACCGATACCGAAGAACCAAGTCACTCAGACGTGCCCAACCAGGGGTGAAGCCAAAGTTCAGAAAATAGTAAACAAACGACTGTGGACTAGAAGAGAGACATATTCCCCTTGTGAGTAATAAGTTTTAGTAAACATGAGCACCATAAACTTCGGCCTTGTACTAGTAAGAAGGCTGCTGCGTCAGTCAGCATTAATGTTTGGAATATGAGGGGTTAATTACAGGGTGGCTAAAAAGGGAGTACATGTAGTTTAGAAACACATGAATTAAATGCCATGCTTGGATGACGGGTTTTATAATGGATCCTACACAAATAAAAGTTGGTAGAAATATATGGTTCTGGGGGGTTGAAATAGGAGCTGCATTAAGTCAGCATAAATTGAAAATACATGGATTGGATGCCATGTTATATTAAGGAAGAAGAAGTTTCCCCAGTGGACACTACGAATTCAAGGTCATGCCCTTTGGACTCAGCAATGCACCTAGTGTTTACTCGCATGATGAGGACCTTGCTAAATCCCTTACAGGATCCATCCATTATCTCGTTCATGGATGATATACTGATTGCCAGTGACAGCTTGGATGACCATTTGCAATCCTTGGAGAGAGTTTTCAATAGACTCAGGGAATCAGGGCTTACCGCTCGCCCAACCAAGTGCATGATTGGTTACAAGACTCTGGAATTTCTGGATCACACCATCACTTCAGGACAAATTGTCCCAGAGGAAAAGAACCTAGAAAAGATCAGACTGTGCTCCAAGGCCAAATACGAAGAAGGATGTGCGATCCTTTCTCTCGTTGTGTGGGTTTTACCAAAAATTCATCCCGCATTTCACTGAACTGTGAGCTCCATTAATGGAAACCTTGAAAAAGGGATCCCCGCATCCAATCGCACCCGAGTGCAAGAGTGCATACAGTCAGTTGAAGGAGGCCTTGGTCAGCTAACCTGTTTTACAGCTTCCCGACCTTTCCAAGCCATTTGTGTTGAGAATGGAATGCGAGTGGGATTGGAATTGGGGCAGCCTTGTTACAGGAATGGAAAGACAATGCTTTGGTTTTGAAACCAGTGGCATACGCAAGAAACTTCTCCTGGCTGAAAGGAATTATTCGACCGTCGAGAGGGAGTGTTTGTCTCTCGTATGGGACATGCAAATATTTCAGCCCTATTTGTATGGAGTTCAGTTTTGGGTCCAGTCGGATCATCAACCCCTGATGTTCCTGGCCACTTCTCAGAAGCTCAATGCCCCATTGCTGCTTCAGCCCTACCACTTCACGGTGGAGTATATACCTGGTAAGGAAAATGTTGGAGCTGATTTCCTGTCTAGACACCCAGCTCCCGAAGAAGATTAATAGATCACCTGGATCGAACCTCCAATGAGCAAGAGTTGATGCGGACTACTCTCTTAAGAGGGGGCCTATGTCATGGAATTCTTGGAGTTGTCGATCGATGAAAGACTGTCGCGCCATTCATCTACAGGCAGCCGCCATTCATTGATGTTGGGGACAGACTGTCCTGATGAGAGTCTGCAAGATCTTTTGTTGTGGGGGAAAGATTTCTCCAGATCACAGGCCGGCAAGACTTTTTGGAGTACCAAGAACAATTCCCCAGATCAAAGCGGGACAGCCGGCCGGTTGTTTACATCGAGTCGGAAAAGGAGAGGAAAAAAATAGTTTCTCTACGCCTAGTGTCTAGTCAGATTTGTGACGTCATTCAGACACAGTTTTAAAACAGCCTGGACAAACACCTTTGGCAGGAGTCGAGGCAACAAGGACGTGTTTGATGTTCCTGTTCTGATTATGGAAAGAGACCACGGTGTCTTATGTTGATTTACATCGGCGGACATTTGTCCATTGTGTGATGTAGTGGTCTCGATTTCAGACGGGAATAAATATATGGTATTTCAATTAAATAGACCCAAATTAGATGATTCTTAGGAGTCGAGCGTAGTAATGTGCGTTATGAAAACTTATTATAGGAGCGTCAGCAGCAGTAGGCTATCGCGTTGCTAAAACTAGCTAGTGTGAGATATCAATTAACTCAGTGAGTTAAGAACAAGGTAGAGGGATGATATTCGGGGGGATAGGGGAAATGTCAAATGGTAGGATCTTCAAGTAGGGTATCTACTGGGTATCTGCGCTTTTCCTTTAGTCTTTCCTTGTCTTACCACGACTCAGACCAATGTTATGAGCTCCTCTACCTTATGACAGAGTTTAGTTCTATGTTAAATATCTGAGTGCGGCCGTCGGCCTACACTCACCTAATGAAGGTCGGAATCGGGTTGTTCTCTCTTCAACAGGTACCACTATGTTTTCCAAAAAAGCTAGCAGACAAGTTATAGAAGAAGATTATGGCTCAATCATTGAAGGCAGTTTTTACTCAGCGGCCTTTGCACTGGGTCCATAACCTAGAGAGTCTGCAAGAACCTGGCCTCTGCTGAGCAGGAACCGACGATCATTTAAGAGTGATTCCTCCGTGGTATTTCTCATCATAGTAGAGGTGAAGATACTTACAATACCACCAGTAACAGGGACAATAGTATTTATATAGAGAAATTAACAATGAACATTGTGTTTTCCAAATAGTGAATTCCTGTGAGAAATTAACAATTAACATTGTGTTTTCCAAATGGTGAATTCCTGTGAGAAATTAACAATTAACATTTTGCTTCAAATTGACAGTAAACATTTATTTTACTGTACAAGGGTTATCAGATCACAGAACTTTTAGTGACATTAGTTACACTGTGTGTGTCGGATTCATGGTCAGTATTGGACTACATCCACCATTGGTGACCAGTCATCCGGACTATCCAAGAGGCACTGGAGGAAGTCGACACCTGGCCGGAGAGACGCATCATTTGGTGAGGTCCTTCTGTACTTGATCTATGGTGCGGTTGTGTGGCCGGTACTGTGATGATTCTGGTATGAACCTAAGGCCTATCCACGTCAATATGGAAGCACTATACCGAGTTTCGCCTCATTTGAGCTAGTCAGTAGTGCATTCCCGACCGGATCCGGAAACAGTCCCGATCACGCGTGTGAACGGGTGTGTAACCACGCGGCACACACCGGACACACCAAACCATCACAACAGAACATCACAACGCACCCATCGTAGGCTATGCTCAAGATTGCCCAATCGCCGCGACGACGTCCGTCAATCGATGGGACCCGAACGATCAGACTTCTCACTGCAAGGAACACCAGGCCTCCTAATCAGTGAGCAATAATCAATTGATTATGTGGTGTTTCGGGATTTGAAATTTAAATATTGAGCACAACCACTACTGGCAACGCGATCGCATCTGGTATGAACCTAAGGCCTATCCCGTCAATATGGAAGCACTATACTCGAGTTCGCCCCATTTGAGCTCGTCAGTAGTGCATATCCCCGACCGGATCCGGAAACAGTCCGGATCACGCGTGTGAAGCGGGTGTGTAACCACGCGGCACACACCGGACACACCAACCATCACAACAGAATCACAACGCTACCTCGTAGGCTATGCTCAAGATTGCCCAATCGCCGCGACCGACGTCCGCAATCGATGGGACCCGAACGATCAGGACTTCTCACTAATTTGTCATTTGTTAGAAGCTAGAGTTGTGTAGTATGTTTGGGAAAGAATGAGAGTGGCATGGTCCAGTGGTAGAAGAAGAAGAGAAGAGAGAGAGAGAGAGAGAGAGAGAGAGAGAGAAGAGAGAGAGAGAGAGAGAGAGAGAGAGAGAGAGAGAGAGAGAGAGAGAGAGAGAGAAGAGAGAGAGAGGAGAGAGAGAGAGAGAGGAGAGAGAGAGAGAGAGAGAGAGAAGAGAGAGAGGAGAGAGAAGAGAGAGAGATAGAGAGAAGAGAAGAGAGAGTGATCCAAGACTGATAGGTTTTGTGGACAGAGATCCAAGAGATCCTCAAGATAATGATATGGAGTTAAAAGAATGTGGGTGTTGATAGGAAGAAAGAAATACCACAATGTAATATACAAGTAAATGGGAATATTCTTCAACAAGTGAATCAGTACAATTATCTCGGAACAATCATAACATCTGATGGGAGATGCCATGGAGAGATTAGAACAAGAATCGCCATGGCGAAAGTAGCCTTTAGCAAGATGAAAAACATACTGACCAATAAAAAGATGTCAATTGAAATGAGAAAAAGAGTGTTGAGGTGCTACATAGAACCTGTACTTTTATATGGATGTGAAACTTGGACAATGAGCAGTCAAGCTGAAAAACATTTGATGGCTGTGGAAATGTGGTTTCTGAGGAGAATGCAAAGAATAGCATGGACAGACAGAAAAACCAATGACTGAAGTACTACAGGAAACAAATGAAAATCGTAAACTGATTAGAGAAATTAGACGTAGACAGTCAACATTTTTTGGGCATGAGAAGAAATGAATTGGAGAACTTGGTGACAACTGGCAAGATTGAAGGGAACAGACCAAGGGGAAGACCGAGAAGTAAATACCTGGATGGCTTGGTCACATGGCATGGTTGAGACAGGAACACTGAACTGATCCACAATTCTGGTGATCGAGTGTAATGGCGAGTAATGACCGCCCACGCTTTCTGGCATGGCACATGATCCATTTTACAGTCTGTACTATAACACCCATGTTGCTTTATGTAACATTTTATGTAAGAAAAAGCCCACCTGATCATATGACATATTGATATTCATCTTCTGTCCTTTATATATCATTGGGGCAAATGCCCTCAATCAGCACATGTCAGGCCATCCTATCTTTTGATATCTTCTGTATGTTCTCCCAATATTAATCATTTTCGTCTGTAATTCTCCTCTCCATGTGTTTTAGGTTGCATGCTATTTTGTTCACCTAGTACGTTCCAGACAAGAAAGAGTCTAATTATACTGCCCTCAAGTTTTCTCAGGACATAATGATATACTGCACACAAATGTCAGTCGTTCCCCCTTGATGTCTTCACAATCTATGTAATCAGATTTTATCTTGCCATATACTCAATATGCTGGCTCTGTGGCAATGGTGTTACAGACGCAGTTCATAATCCTGCATACCATATTCAAAACACAGCCGAGGTCAATTTGGCAGCAGATTGCCTTGTGTTGGGTTTTTTATAAAATGGTATGGGTGCCAGTTTTTCAGAAAGTAATGGCAAACTACTGAAAGTAAACTTGACAAGAGATCACAAACAGCCAAAAATGCTGAGGTTGACTGCAACTTCCTGTAAAGGATATGCAACTAACATTTTATACTCAATATGTCTCTTGGCATTCACGTTACACATCAAGATTTTGATATAGTCATTTCTTTGATTACCTATAATACATTAAACTTTATTGTACAATTCCTCCTTAACAGATTCATCCTGATAATTTGTTGGTGTGTAAAACTGTATCTTATTAAAGCTTACTTTACTTTTGTTTTTGTATTTCTAAATGTTGTTGTTATTATTCTAGAACTTACAGCTTCTTACTCTAACAGTGCTTTCTCAGCCTCTTTACGGTTATTCGTTCGCCGCAAGGGGCATTTTCCTTTGCAAGACCTTAGAATAACATTGCTTAACCTGTGGTTAGAGGCATTTTCCATACCCTATTCCATCTCGTTTTAAAGATGCTATTCTTGTATTTCATTTCCTCTACAACCTGTACTGCCTTTTTCAATGTATACAGGTGAAAGGTGGTAAGTTGGCAAATCTAGACTTCTTTCTCTGCATCAGTTCTTCTAGGAAAGTAGCATCCTTTTATCTTGACTGGCTGAGTTATATTTCTTTCTCTTTCCTTTAGACTTGTTCGTAGTTGGTTGGATTTTGCAGTTAGCTTCCTACATGATGAAGAAGTCAATTCAACGCCAACCCTCCTCAGCTAAAGTTTCCTACACAATGAAGAAGTCAATCCAACGTCAACCCTCCTCAGCTAAAGTTTCCTACACAATGAAGAAGTCAATCCAATGCCAACCCTCCTCAGCTAAAGTTTCCTACACGATGAAGAATTCAATCCAACGCCAACCCTCCTCAGCTAAAGTTTCCTACACGATGAAGAAGTCAATCCAACACCAACCCTCCTCAGCTAAAGGTTTCTACACGATGAAGAAGTCAATCCAAAGCCAACCCTTCTCAGCTAAAGTTTCCTACACGATGAAGAAGTCAATCCAATGCCAACACTCCTCAGCTAAAGTTTCCTACATGATGAAGAAGTCAATCCAACGCCAACCCTCCTCAGCTAAAGGTTCCTACACAATGAAGAAGTCAATCCAATGCCAATCCTCCTCAGCAAAAGTTTCCTACACAATGAAGAAGTCAATCCAACCCCAACCCTCCTCAGCTAAAGTTTCCTACACGATAAAGAAGTCAATCCAACGCCAACCCTCCTCAGCTAAAGTTTCATACACAATGAAGAAGTCAATCCAATGCCAACCCTCCTCAGCTAAAGTTTCCTACATGATGAAGAAGTCAATCCAATGCCAACCCTCCTCAGCTAAAGTTTCCTACACGATGAAGAAGTCAATCCAATGCCAACCCTCCTCAGTTAGTTTCCTACACGATGAAGAAGTCAATCCAACACCAACCCTTGTCAGCTAAAGTTTCCTACATGATGAAGTCAATCCAACGCCAACCCTCTTCAGTTAGTTTCCTACACGATGAAGATGTCAATCCAACGCCAACCCTCATCAGCTAAAGTTTCCTACATGATGAAGAAGTCAATCCAACGCCAACCCAGGTCAGCTAAAGTTTCCTATACCATGAAGAAGTCAATCCAACGCCAACCCTCCTCCAGCTAAAGTTTCCTACATGATGAAGAAGTCAATCCAAAGCCAACCCTCCTCAGCTAAAGTTTCCTACATGATGAAGAAGTCAATCCAACACCAACCCTCCTCACCTAAAGATTCCTACACAATGAAGAAGTCAATACAACATCAACCCTCCTCAGCTAAAGTTTCCTACACGATGAAGAAGTCAATCCAACGCCAACCATTCTCAGTTAGTTTCCTACACGATGAAGAAGTCAATCCAATGCCAACCCTTGTCAGCTAAAGTTTCCTACACGATGAAGAAGTCAATCCAACGCCAACCCTCTTCAGTTAGTTTCCTACACAATGAAGATATCAATCCAAAGCCAACCCTCCTCAGTTAGTCTCCTACATGATGAAGAAATCAATCCAAAGCTAACCCTCCTCAGCTAAAGTTTCCTACATGATGAAGAAGTCAATCCAACGCCAACCCTCCTCAGCTAAAGTTTCCTACACGATGAAGAAATCAATCCAACGCCAACCCTCGTCAGCTAAAGTTTCCTACACGATGAAGAAATCAATCCAATGCCAACCCAGGTCAGCAAAAGTTTCCTACACGATGAAGAAGTCAATCCAAGGCCAACCCTCCTCAGCTAAAGTTTCCTACACAATGAAGAAGTCAATCCAAAGTCAACCCTCCTCAGCTAAAGTTTCCTACACGATGAAGAAGTCAATCCAACGCCAACCCTCCTCAGTTAGTTTCCTAAAAGATGAAGAAATCAATCCAATGCCAACCCTCATCAACTAAAGTTTCCTACATGATGAAGAAGTCAATCCAACGCCAACCCAGGTCAGCTAAAGTTTCCTACACGATGAAGAAGTCAATCCAACACCAACCCTCCTCAGCTAAAGTTTCCTACATGATGAAGAAGTCAATCCAAAGCCAACCCTCCTCAGCTAAAGTTTCCTACGCAATGAAGAAGTCAATTCAACGCCAACCTTCCTCAGTTAGTTTCCTACATGATGAAGAAATCAATCCAACGCCAACCCTCCTCAGTTAGTTTCCTACACGATGAAGAAATCAATCCAACGCCAACCCTCATCAGCTAAAGTTTCCTACACGATGAAGAAGTCAATCCAACGCCAACCCTCGTCAGCTAAAGTTTCCTACACGACGAAGAAGTCAATCCAACACCAACCTTCCTCAACTAAAGTTTCCTACACGATGAAGAAGTCAATCCAAAGCCAACCCTCCTCAGCTAAAGTTTCCTACGCAATGAAGAAGTCAATTCAATGCCAACCCTCCTCAGTTAGTTTCCTACATGATGAAGAAATCAATCCAACGCCAACCCTCCTCAGTTAGTTTCCTACACGATGAAGAAATCAATCCAACGCCAACCCTCATCAGCTAAAGTTTCCTACACGATGAAGAAGTCAATCCAAAGCCAACTCTCCTCAGTTAGTTGCCTACATGATGAAGAAGTCAATCCAATGCCAACCCTCCTCAGTTAGTTTCCTACATGATGAAGAAATCAATCCAAAGCTAACCCTCCTCAGCTAAAGTTTCCTACATAATGAAGAAGTCATTTCAACGCCAACCCTCCTTGGTCTCCTCTTATAACATGCATCATAGGCCACTGTTATTATTCTTTATGTCCCTTAAGGGTCCCAGTATGCACAGGCAATTGCTGCACATTGACAAAAAGAAATCCAATATGTGCAGTGCAGAGTGTTTAGTTTAGTCAATGGATCAACATCACGGCACACAGGTGTAACCTATAACTGCTACATTCTACTCCTAACTCAAGCCTGAGTCCGGAGAATCTCAGCTCAGTTCATAACTCCGTAGCACCAGTGTGTGCATAGTGTATACTATAAGCAACTAAGGCATATCATGAAAGCTGCACCAAAACATGACATTTTCTAAATGAAATATATTGCTGGACACTGCAAATTTTCAGCAAAAGACATACATGAACAATTTAATGTTGACAATAAAATAATTAAAAACTGCGGTGTAAACATGACCAACCTAGGCCTAATTACTGCCTGTCCCTTTGTGCTGAACTGTATCGTGACCTAGCTACATGCCAATATGGCATCTGGGCTTGGAGAGAGCAGAGCTCCTCAACACAGTCCCCGTGAAGACGTGAAGATGCTATTTTTTTAAGGGGTCGGGAAGAAGGTCCTATCCTATACTAAAATAATTCCGATAGATAAATTCCGATATTTTTTGGGCAACACCAATGCACAATGGCCTTTTAAGATTTAAAACCGTGTCTTCCTGAAGTTTCACAAACATAACAACATTGAACAAGAAGACATCAATGTTTCTAACGACATAAATGGCTGTAAATGAAGAACTGCTTGCAAACATCAGCTTTCAATTTTTCTATTGTCTGAGATATTCAATTGGTCTCCCTTACTTTTAAATAATTTAAGAGTGTCAGTCAACTGCTCTTCGTTTATAAACAACTTCTTATTTCCAGCTGTTACACTATTCCAGTCCGTTAAAGTTATTCAAGTCTTTAGACTTCTGTTAGTACCTTGACTTTTGACCGTTTGAAGTTTGAGTTGATGTGAGGCGATACGTTTTGATATATTGTCTCAGGTAATTTCGATAAGGCTTTCTACCGAACTGCTTTATTGTTTTAATTGGACCAGACAGTTCAAACTAACGCCTGCCTGGGATATCATCATCATCATCAAGTGCAGTGCCGACTGGCGTAGGCGTTCATGACTCTCCACAGATCTCGGTCTTTGGTGTTCTGGATCAACTCTGCTGATGATATTCCTCCATGCCACCTCTCAATCCGTTCAGCATCATTTCTCTTGGTCTGCCTCTGCCTCTCTTCCCCTTGGTCTTTCCAGTTGTCACGATGTTCTCCGATGCCTCTCTTCTCATCACATGACCAAAGAAAGCTGTTTGCCTCTTTCTTATTGTTGTATATAGTGTTCTAGTTTCATAATATACAACATAAGAGTCAATCTAGTTAGAAGACAAGATCACCATCTACACGACCCTGAAAGAAGCAGTTTAAACCGTGTTACCGTGTTAGTGTGTTACTGTTATGCTACACACTTGTGGTACACACAAAAACCACTCCGCCATGTGCTACGCAGAATGGACTCGAAGGGTTGGCAGCTTGTAACAATCACAAAGTATCATGAAACAATACACATACCACAAGATTTCATTTGCAAAATGAAAGCTGTTGCCATAAAGTGAATTCCGACTGCACAAAATAAAAACGATAGATTTAATGGCAATCAAGAGAACACTACGTTGTTTCTTATGACACACACGGCCAAATAACCCAACAATGAAAATAAATCCGCGGAAAACAATGCTTACTTGAATGAGTTATTTAGTAAAACTTAAGCTAATTAACAAATCTGAAGTGAAGAAAATAGCTTTAAGTAGTAAGTTATAACAAAAATAACCAGATAACTAATGCATTTGTAAGAATAAATGTTGATATTGTAGATTTCGAATCATGACCCGGAAATAAAATGGATGAAAATATTAGATCACGTGGGTTGAGCAACCAATCAGCGGCTGTTTTTATTGAAGCAGAAGCGGTCTCTTTTCATGCTTGTTGGACGGTAATTTCTCTAACAGTCCAGCTTTTCTTGTTTAATTTTTCTACATTTCGCCTCTGAACTTGGCAGTTTGGCGAGTCGGAATTGGGTGTCAGAATCCTCATTTCAAGGTACATATCAGGTAGTTGTGTTGTGAGTTTTAATTCAAGGAAATTCAGGGATTTCTATGTGAGGGGTTTAACCCCCACGGAGATTTCTGACGCCAAGTGTCTGAGCTGGGGCGAACTGTGTGCTGCTGGACGGGACATGGACCTTTTTTCACGCGGTTATTGTAGCTTATACGTTATAGTTTAACAACTCTTTGTTATTCGGATTAGTTAAAAAAGTGTCCGAGGGATTACATTTTATTGTAATGACGGTTTTTGGTGAATTCTCGGTTGCGAAGGGCTCTTTGATCTGAACACCCCCTGTGTTTGAAAGGTAGACTCCACTAACTACACATCGGACATCCCCCCTCATTCATCACCGCGGTTCATGTCTCGACTGAACTAGAACGGTTAAGTTCGGTTTGTCACCTGTATTTCTTCGAGCTTCGCATTTCAGAAATAACCCGTGACTTGTTAACGATTCATACTCACGCACAGTGGGGTTTGTTGAATAAAAAAGTTGTGGTTAAGGTGAATTAATCTTTTGTGTCAATCCAACATGACGACCGAGCAGATCTTTCGTATGACATTTTCATTTTCGTTATCCTTCAGACAGCGGCAAATCCTGTAGCAGCAATCCAATATCGCCTGCCTGTATCCAAAAACAGTAGTTCTTAATAATTAACACATTTTAGGTCACTCTGTTAACTATTTCTATCGTAATTTTATATTAGAAATGTATGTGAAAAGTCACCAAGTCAAAATTTTTATAGCAATCTTACAGTGATAGTCAAATGGAATAGAAATGGTCATCATGATGGCTGTATTGTATGACCAAAAAAACTGCTTAATATATATTAATATCTGCTTGCTATTTAAACTATTATCTGAAACATTATATAGATATTAAATTCAACCTTTTTGGATCATAATTAGGATATACAATGTCTATTATTGTATAATGGATATTTCATTTGTTCATTCATGTATCATACAATGATACAATACATTGTATGCCTACTGAGTAATTGTGATTTTTGTTTGATATAATATCATTCTTCTCACTTTCTTCATTCATATCATATGTGCAGTGTTAATATTTTCAATTTAATACTGTGCAGGTTATGTATTCTTTCCTATAATGTTGATATTGTATTTCACTGATTGCATTTTCATTCATATACATCTGATATAAGAATGAATGTATAAACAGTAATTTACAAAGTAGCATGAATATCTTGTGTAAGTGCCTAATTGTGTAATATAAAATGTCCATACAATCACTGCTGTTTTAAATTTTAATGAGCTTAGAAGTCTAACAAAATTAAGGTGTAGGTTGTCGCATGACATATGTTGCCATTTAGGCCACCTTACTATAATTACTCATGTCACTGGGAAGAGTCAATCACACAGCATGCGTTTTATGTACTGAAGACTTAATTATAAATAATTTTTTTTAAAACATGCTGTGGCAGAATTGGTTCGTTTTTCAGCAAACCAGCTGTTGCAAAAAATGTTTGATGAGTAGTGGCTTATGTTTAACCATTGTTCAAACTACATGAAATTTGCAGCTGTCTATATGGTAATGGTAGTAAATTACTTTATTCTGTCATGAAATTTGTCTGGAAATCGTTGCTTGGCACCTGCATTTTCAATTGCTTTTAAAGCCAATATTTCTCCCCTAAAATGCTGGCTTCTGAAAAAAAAGGGACTGGCTTCTAAATTATTGTTTTCTTTCTACCCTTACCCTTATTTAGCATTATGTTTACTGTACTTGTAAGAACAATGAAATTATTTGTTTGTATGTAAATTTTGCTTTAAATTCTTTGACTTTGCTTGTCTGCAAGTTTTTGCACATTCTTTAGCCATCAATTAGTCAATTGCTATCTCATCAGTGAAAGTTTGCTTTAATGTATCTCCAGCATTCTCTCTCTCACCCTGGTTATACATTCTGATAGACCAGTGGTTCTCAACTGGTGGGGAATTCCCACCCAGGGGGGAATTTTAGGGTTTACAGGGGGGAATGAAGATTATTTCAAGATGGCATTAATGTAAGAACCGATTACTTGATATTGTTTTTCCCTTCATACTTTACAGTTCTGTACGTCTCACGCTTCTAAAATTCATTTTATAAAGTAAGTAGACCAACAAATCACATTTTAAGTGGATGTCTAGACTTGTTTCAGTATGTGCTTCCATTATTACGTGTACTGTGTAGGAGCAAGGGGAAGGGATTTTTAGGTAGGAAATACGAAAGGGGGGGGGGGGGGAGAATGACATTCTGAAAATATGGTGGAGGGGGGGCATGGGCCAAAAAAGGTTGAGTACCACTGTGATAGACCATTGTCTGTCTGTTAATTTGTTTACTTTCCACATGTCTAATCAATCAATCTTCCCTCCAATATGACTTTTACCAGAGTGCTGTCTTTTAATGTAGCAGACATTTTGTCGCCTTTTTATTTCTGTCATCAACTCTGATTTCATTCCCAGCCTCTGTAAAATCTCTGTATTTGATAGTTTTTGTTTCCATAAAATAGGGCACATTCTACTGCATATCCACATCTCCAGGGCTCCAATTCAACTTTCCAATTGCTTATTCATTGGCCAGGTTTCTGCATCATAGAGTAGTGTTGAATATAAATTAATAGTTTACAGCTTTTCAGTTTTAGGATGTTGTATTACTATATGTTTGTAAATGTTAGTGAAATAATTAACTAACAAAGCCGTAGACAGTGCCTGACAAAATACAGTAAGAAAAATAACTTAAAGATGTAATTTAAACTCGTGAGTTTAAATAGAAATAATAAGTCACAATGTATTGAAAGTTTGGCACATTGATGTTGAAACTGCAGCTGAAATTTTAAGCATATTTCTGCTTGAAAAGTGTAAAAGTAGTCCCTTGATTGTTATTGCTGTTGGAGTGTAACGTGTTAGTACTGTCATGTTCTAGGACATGGTGACATTAAGTTTGATTGGGTTGGCTACTTCCCTTCATCTCTGCCTTTCATTCCCAGACTGTTCCAAAAAATAATCTGGTGCCCATTAAAAAAATTGGGTTTTCCTTTGTTCCTCTTTTGAGGGGAGTGTGCTACCCTAGTTAGGCAACTCAAAGGTCAGTGTGTCTGACTTAGCATGCATGTGTGTAAGGTTTGTTTCCTCTAGACAGATTCCATCCAAAGTAAAACAAGTTTTATTTACCCATGGGCAGGCTTTCTTTCCGAACAGTTTTGTCAGGGTGGCGGCCTGATGGCCTACTCTTGGCAATTTTTAACATCTTTGGATTTTTAACAGGAATCTTGCCTAGTACATCAACAGCAGCTGAAAAATGCTGATGTTGACTGCAATGACCTGTAAGGGATATGCAAAAAAAAAAAAATAACTTTGAAAATAGGTTCTCAATCAACTCACTGCATCATATCTTCTGCTATCTTATGCAGCTCTCTTCTTGTGTTTTTAGGTATGCCTCCTATTTCATTGACCTTGTGGGTTATAGATATATAGGATATAGATTTTCTAGTTATCCTATTATCAGGTTTTCTCACTGTGTGCCATATCCAGCACCAGCATTGCAACTTTTCCTCACCTCTTGATTCACTGGCTCTTGTTTAGTCTTCTCCATGAACTCCACATTGGTGATTCTGTGATACCATTTTAGTCCTTCTATTCTGTGCAGGTAGATAATAAAATGCCTAGGTTTGAAGCTTTCAGTTCATCCTGTGCCAGCGTTATCTCTAAACTACTCATTGTTTTCCTCTAACCAGTATGTGATGTGTGTAGCCAGTGAATAAAATGAGTTCAGAAAGTTAACTGATAAACTAATTATTGATTATCCGTGACATTTATTCTGGGATCTTTCCATCTGGATAAACCTGAAACATATTTTTGGTGTTTATGAATAGTCTGGAACCATAATTTAACATTTACAAGCGCTAAAGTAGGCCAATAAGAGCTAATTAATGTGTCATAGCTGCATTCTTGAAGAAAATGCTTGACAGTTTGTTATAGTTGACCGTGTATAAACTGCTAAGTAACTTTAATACATATTGCTGATTTATCTATTGCCTCTTGTTCGGAGTTGAAAAATAATCTGCTCTTGGTTGTTTAACAGATGTAAGTCATTCTTAGAGGATTCGTGTGGCATTCTTTATGTTTTTACCATGATATTTTCTTTTACTGAGATGTTTTGTTTCATTCCAATTAAGGGTATGTGCTCGATTATATACAGCATTAGGTGTGAGCAGAAGCAAATCTTTTAGTGAATTTCAAGCACAGATTCCACTGGCTTTGCACTATTAAAAGACTTTGCATATTGGATTGCTGAGTAGCATGGGGAGGAAACCCAATCAAAATATCAAAGATGTCTTTTTTTCCCCCCTCTCCTGTGGGACACTTCAGAGACAGGGGTTGATTACCTGCCTCTGAATAAGAACTGCTTTCACAAAAAGTAATTGCAACCTTTTGTGAGTAATAATGCAAAGTGCATCATGATTCAAAGGAAGACAGAGAGAGATGCGCATGAAAAGCTTAAACAGCTGGGCAGCAGATAATATTAAACATAAATTTCTTTAAAATATCAGACACCATGTGGATGTGGAAACTGGAGTTATAGAACTGACACCACTTGGAAAATAGATACATTATGAAGTGAAGACTGCTTAAAACATAAATACCTAGGCTGTTCCTCTGAAGTCCACGGGGTGGAATAAACATGAAGAGACCAGAGGAACATACAGAGAAGAGAGTTACAGAAGAGTAATTTAGGAAAGATTTTCTGTGACTGTTTGTATTGTGAACTGCATGCTAAGAAAAATGGAGGCCGGCTGGCCAGTTGCTGAACTAACTGAGTTTGCCTTATTCAGTAATGTGTGGCTAATGGTTTTCTAGTGCCTACGCTTCCCTCGACGATGAACTGTATTTTTCGTGGAAGACTTTTGTGTTGGCATTTTGGCAGCAGCCTTATTTATGTATACCTGTGTGGGCTGTTGGTTTGCCGAGACTCCTGTCTGTTTCACTTTTCACATGGGGCATGGAGCATTTTGTGTGATATTCACTGTCACAGGAACGGAGCAATTTGGGATGACTCTTTGCCATGAAGTTGAACCGCAACTAATATAGAAAAGAATATAGATCAGTCCATCCAAAAATGGGTACTAGGAAATTCTCTTGGAAGTACAGTGGCCAGTGTGAAAGTGATGACCTCACCCATCGAGTACCTGTTGGTCAGTTTAAATGGGCTGGAACCATATAGCCAGTCACAAGGCATGTAGAAGGGTCCTTTACTTAGTAATATAGAAAAGGGGCATGGATGATTTTATGAGATTAAAGAACAGAAGATCTTGGCTTGAGATTACTGTGTGTGTGTGGGTCTGTGCTTTGTGGGGGGGTGGTCTAAAATACAGAAGTGGAATATTGATTATGATAGATAAGATAGCGATTGTAGTTCAATAAGTATTGCTTTATGTCTGTTTAATGTTGATGATTTAACATGTAACAGCTCACAGGTTATATGGGATGTGTAAACAATTACCTTCCTCACCATCTTTTTGAGCAACACAATAGTCTGTTTGTGTAACTTAAATGTCTCCACTCCTGGTGTCTTTGGTCATTACATTGGCTCTTCCAATATTCTGGACCTCTGCATTCCAGAGCATTTGCTACACATTGCCAAGTTCAAGATTTGTTTTATTCTACCTCCTATAAATACAAAATCAAACTTAGAACTCTGATTCCATCATCCATGTAAGATGTTTAAGATTTAGAACACTTCTTTGTCAGTTGGTCATGCAAAGCCATCTTCATTGAACCATTGGAAGCAGGGGATTTATTCATGAATTCTTGAAACAGATCTATTCACAATATAATGCAGAGCGCAATTATGGAAGCCTCCTTGGATGGCGAGGAATGCCCATGGTCTGCCCCTGCCTTCCCTTGAGGGCTGACCGGGATGTCTTCAGCTGCTCTAAATGGGATTGAGATAACATCACAAACTGAGTCGAATGTCCTATGAAATACCCGGGAAGGTAACTCGGTCAACAAATGCCTGAAGAAGTGGATATATCGGCCAAAATGTGCAAATATTGTGGCTCTGCTGTAAACAGGCGTAACACAATTACATCTAAAACAACATGCCGGACGAATGCAGAAGAAGATTTCCCCAAATGTTGTTCAAAAACTGCTTGAAGGGCGAATGAAATGACACAGACCCACTGCTTCCACGTACCAGGTTGTCTTACTGTAGAATTTTGTGTGATCAGTTGGATTTTGTGTGTAGCTGAAATTTCTATAGGACTTCCCTTGAAGTCAGTGAAAGACATGAATAATATTTCATTTATCTGTTTTTCCAACAGTCTAGTGTTTGCATTCTGATAGTTCATTCTGTTTAACTGTGGTATCAAAAATTTGAGTTGGCTGCAGCCGAGCTGTCTAGATAAAACTTAAAATATAACTAAGAACTTGATGGAAAAAAAAAACACAAAAAAACACACACGCACGCGCGCACGGGGTAGAGGCACATGTTTCAATTGAAGTCTTTATCAATGGACAGAAAAAATGAAACAATAACAAACAGATAAAACATAAATACTTACCTATTCAGATAGTACAGTGAGCAAAAGACACATTTTTTTCCCTCATTCGTTGAGCTTCTTAGTTATATTTTATCTTTTTGGTTGCATCATCGTAAAATATATTTTGTAACCAACTGGTCAGAGACCGCTTGAAATTGACATCAAATGTTATTTATGAGACTGGGCTAGATGCAGAGAGAAGTGGGCGGTTAAGAGTTTGGGATGGTGGCCTCTGTAATCTG
This sequence comes from Cepaea nemoralis, assembly GCA_014155875.1. Taxonomy (NCBI): domain Eukaryota; kingdom Metazoa; phylum Mollusca; class Gastropoda; order Stylommatophora; family Helicidae; genus Cepaea; species Cepaea nemoralis. Next base: position 26,785 of record JACEFZ010018430.1, read on the forward strand.
GATTGTAATTCTCGGTAAGATTTGGGATTTGTATCTATCAGAGGTAAAATACACAATTCTGAGCCTGACAATGTGTGGCAAGTGGTTGGGCAAGCAACCTTTATTTCCTTGGTCCTGCAGAAATACCCTCCTGGAATACACTAATAATGATATTAAATTATGAAATGTTGTAGTACTAGTGTGTAGTATGGTGAATGCCAAGGAGTCATAATGATTGGAAAAGATTTCCCACACTCCACCAGTTTGAACGCAATCCAATGTTAGTAAGCCAATACACTAACTACTATACCACAACTGTAATAATGAATAATGTCACTCCTCTACAGGTTTTCTAATGAGCAAAAACAAATCCAGGGGAGTTGCTGACAGAAAAGGAGAGGGCAGCATAGGTGAGAGCATTGCTCCACGCATGATCACCTCCCAGGCTACAACGTCTTGTCTGCAGACCTTGCGCCAGAACCCAGCTTTAACCACAGGGCACACATTCATAGTACAGTCACATCATGAAATGAAGAATTTTGGTGTAAGTATATGCAAGTTTAACCACTGAGCTAACATTGCCTGGTAAATCACAAAGTCAACAAAGGCAGGGGTTGATTGTAACATTCTATACAGGCCATGCAAATAACTTATATGCAAGTTTGTGTGTCAACCAAGAAATGTCTGGGGTTGATTGTAACATTCTGTAAAGGTCATGCAAATAACTTATATGCAAGTTTGTGTGCAACCAAGAAATGTCTGGGGTTGATTGTAACATTCTGTAAAGGTCATGCAAATAACTTATATGCAAGTTTGTGTGCAACCAAGAAACGTCTGGGGTTGATTGTAACATTCCGTATAGGTCATGCAAATAACTTACATGCAAGTTTGTGTGCAACCAAGAAATGGAAATGTCTGGGGGACGTAAAAGCAGCTGGCATGATACTGACCACTTCATCCACAGAGTGCCCATTGGTCGATAAAAATATGTGTCTAGCACCATATGTCCAGTGTGCTTACAAAAGAGTCCTTTACTTTTTAAATGTAAATGCCAGTATGTGGTTCAGCCTTATACACATCAGTATCCATGGGAAAAACGTACATGCTCTTATCAACAAAGAACATCATCATCTTAGGGCTAGTCCAAAAACTGGAGTTGAAGTTGTCTCATCGTGTCACTCCACTGTTGCCTGTTGTCGCAGTTATTTCTGCTCCACATATGTGTGAGCCTAGATGTTGTTGCATGTCAATGTAGTGTTGTTTTTGGACTTTCTTACTTTCTTTTCTCCTGGATTCTACCATCCGGTATTTTCATTTGTAGACCATATTGTTACCTAGCCATTTCAGCTTATATGTTTGTGTTTTTAATAGTATTTGACCATTTATCTACCCAGCTCATCATATAAAGTAAAAAGTTACTTTCCCAGGTGTATTGTAATGTTGCCTTGGTTCCCCAAACAAAAATTACTATAAGATATATTTATTGTCAATATTTTACATTGATTGTGGATCTAGGAAGAAACTTGTATTGAATCTATCTTTGACAACCCACAAACATTTGTTTTTGGAGTCTGTGGTGAAGTGGTCAAGCCGTCTTGCCTCAGGCTCCAAATGTTGTGGGTTCGATTCTGGGCCGCATCCTTCGGTTTACGAGTGCATTTTGCAGAGACTCCTGAGGGTCGTCACTGGAGCTACAGAGTTCAAGCTTTGTGCGATCTTTCCACGCTGTGGAAAGAGACTGAGCCATATGGGATAAAAACTCGGTGCAATGAAGTCGACCCTGTCGACTTTTAAGCGACTTTTAAAATCATAATTCATCAATTTAACATTATGTGAATATAAGTTGTAGGAAAAAAAAGTAAATTTTACATGTAAATAAATGTTTTATTGTGTTAGCATCTGTAAAACAACAGGTTATTGGGTTATGTGTAGTTATTATTTGCACCTTGAAACATTACATTACATTGGCACCTTTCTGTCTTGACAGACGATAGTTTGTGCTTTAAAAAGGCATAATAACTTTTACCTGTGGCGTTAGCGAATGTGACTGATAAGGCCAATTTGCACTGCAAATGTCCGTTCACAGTGGGTGCATGTGAACACGTGGTCATTTCCACCATCATGCACCATCTTACGTCTTAAACGCTCGGTGTGTGCCTTATCTGCAATAATTTTCTCCTTTGTCTTTATTCCATTTCTGATGTTTGCCCTCCATGCAACACGTTCAGCGGCGACTTGCTCCCAATGTGCATTATCAATGCCTGTATCAATCATGTCCTGCTTACACACATCTTTGTATCGTAGTAGAGGCCGACCCTGAGAACAATAGTGTTTACTATATATGAGGAGAGGAGTGAAAAACAGTTTTAGACAAAAGCTATACAATCTAGCACCTACTGTTACTATTACAAAAGCAGCATTCAGGCTACGTGGTCATGCATGTTGCCTGTTTATCTGTCCAACTAACCATCCACAGGACGAGTGGTTAGAGATCCACTGCAGCTGACCTTACACAAAGCAGTGTGAATGCATTGCAAGAAAACAAGAAAGTAGTTCTTGCCATCTTTTGTCTCTCCCGTGTTTCTGACACAGTGTGTAAGAAAGGCCTGATACCATTCTGGAAGCAAAAGTTGCCTACAATGTGTATTCTTTGATTAAAGCTTCCTGAATCAATGACCTTCCTGTGTTAAAATGGACAGTCATCTCAGCAAGTCAGTAAATGGAGAGGGAGTCCCACAGGGCAGCGCAATAGTACCTACTCTTTTTTTTTTTTTTTTACATTACCAAATTCTGCCACCAATATGTGTCCAACAGCCTATATGCAGATTCTGTTGCTGTCTGTGTGGCCACAGTACACTCTTTGCTGGCTTCAGATCTGCTTCAGAAGACAGTGGAGAGAGTAGAGAACTGGACACTGAATCCAGGCTGAACCACACTACTTGTTATTTTTTTATCTCTTTCTCTTTATACAAAATCACCCATGTGAATTTTGTTATTTTTACAGAAGTCAGCACGCCCAATTGCACCTGCCCCACCAACTCAAACAGTACAGAATCTGGCTGCCCGCAATGTGCAGTCTTCACAATCAAATATTCCCAGCATCATTTCACCTGGTGAGTTACCTTATAGTAGTGCATATATTCCCAGCATCATTTCACCTGGTGAGTTACCTTATAATATTGCAAATATTCCCAGCATCATTTCACCTGGTGATTTATAGTCTATCCATAAATGAATGCCTTCATTCATGATCAATTATTTTGAAAACTGTCTGTTGCATCGTTATGAAATTTTTCCTGCCGTCTTATATTTACTTCCACCCAAGGAATACGTCTTTGATAGGTCCAGATGCAACGTAAATCATGGAAAGCAGTGATATTTGATGTTTTGGTGAAAAACTAGTGGTTTCTCGCTAACAAACTTGTTGTACAGTAATTTTCCGCCAGTTCGGATGACGGCACAAAGCTCTATGCGAGGCTCTTGTCATAAGGCCAATCCTATGTCCCACGAGAAAATTAACTATTCATCGCTAATGCTTCTGTGTGAAGAGGTAATACATTTAATAACATGGACTTCATCTCTGTCCCGTAAACTATATACCACATATAAACAAACTTTGAAATCTGCTGTACAGTCTCGAGAACAAAATTTTTGTTGTTGGGTGGACATAATGAGAGAGCAAGATAAAAAACATTCTGACCAATATAAAGATGTCAATTGAAACGAAAAAAAGAGTGTTGAGGGGATACATAGAGCCTGTTCTTTTGTATGGATGTGAAACTTGGACAATGAGCAGTCAAGCTGAAAAACATCTGATGGCTGCAGAAATGTGGTTTCTGAGGAAAATGCAAAGAATACCATGGGCAGACAGAAAAACCAATGACCAAGTACTACAGGAGACAAATGACAATCGTAAATTGATTAGAGAAATTAGACGTAGACAGTCAAAATTTTTTTGGACATGTTATGAGAAGAAATGAAATGGATTGGAGAACTTAGTGACAACTGGCAAGATCAAAGGGAACAGACCAAGAGGAAGACCGAGAGGAAAATACCTGGATGGCTTGGCCACATGGCATGGATGGGACAGGAACACTGAGCTGATCCACGACTCTGGTGATCAAGTGAAATGGCGAGTCATGACCGCCCACGCTTTCCGGCATGGCACATGATTGATTGATTGATTTGACATAATGATAAGGTTATATGCTCAATCTCATCATTTTCCCTCATTTGGTTACTGAGATATGGAATTTTATATTGGGTCAGACAAAAGTAAATAGACTATACCTTATTGTAGTGCAAATATTACCAGCATCATTTCACCTGATGAGTTACCTTATAGTAGTGCAAATATTCCCAGCATCATTTCACCTGATGAGTTACCTTATAGTAGTGCAAATATTCCCAGCATCACTTCACCTTATAGTAGTGCAAATATTCCCAGCATCATTTCACCTGGTGAGTTACCTTATAGTAGTGCAAATATTCCCAGCATCATTTCACCCGGTGAGTTACCTTATAGTAGTGCAAATATTCCCAGCATCACTTCACCTTATAGTAGTGCAAATATTCCCAGCATCATTTCACCTGATGAGTTACCTTATAGTAGTGCAAATATTCCCAGCATCACTTCACCTTATAGTAGTGCAAATATTCCCAGCATCATTTCACCCAGTGAGTTACCTTATAGTAGTGCAAATATTCCCAGCATCATTTCACCCGGTGAGTTACCTTATAGTAGTGCAAATATTCCCAGCATCACTTCACCTTATAGTAGTGCAAATATTCCCAGCATCATTTCACCTGATGAGTTACCTTATAGTAGTGCAAATATTCCCAGCATGATTTCACCTGGTGAGTTACCTTATAGTAGTGCAAATATTCCCAGCATGATTTCACCTGATGAGTTACCTTATAGTAGTGCAAATATTCCCAGCATAATTTCACCTGATGAGTTACCTTATAGTAGTGCAAATATTCTCAGCATCATTTCACCTGGTGAGTTACCTTGTAGTAGTGCAAATATTCTCAGAATCATTTTACCTGGTGAGTTACCTTATAGTAGTGCAAATATTCTCAGCATCATTTCACCTGGTGTTACCTTGTAGTAGTGCAAATATTCTCAGCATCATTTCACCTGGTGAGTTACCTTGTGAGTGCAAAATTCTAATCATCCTGGTGAGTTACCTTTATGTGCAAATATTGACATTTACTGGTTACTATATGTGAAATATTCACAGCTATACCTTATTGTAGTGCAAATATTCCAGCATATTTCACCTGATGAGTTACCTTATAGTAGTGCAAATATTCCCAGCATCACTTCACCTTGTAGTAGTGCAAATATTCCCACAGCATCATTTCACCTGGTGAGTTACCTTCATAGTAGTGCAAAATATTCTCAGCATACATTTCACCTGGTGAGTTGCCTTGTAGTAGTGCAAAATATTCCCAGCATAATTTCACCCTGATGAGGTTACCTTATCCATCCCATCCATCATGTGCCATCGTCTCTCTTGTAAGCGTGGGCGGTCATGTTCTGTGCCATCTCACTCCGATCAACAGAGTCGTGGATCAGTTCCGGTGTTTGTCTCGCACCAATGCCACAAGGCCAAGGCCTATCCAGATACTTGTTTTTAGGTCTTCCCTTGGTCTGTTCCCCTCCGAGATCTTACCAGTTTGGTCACCAAGTGCCTCCAAATCATTTCTTCTCATAACATGCCCAAAAATTGTGACTGTCTACAGTCTAATGTCTCTGATCAGTTTACGAGTCTTCAGTTTGTTTCTGAAGGACTTGTTCATTGGTCTTTCTGGCTGTCCATCAGTTTCACCTGGTGAACTACCATACAGTAGTGCTGGCTACGTCTGGTTTGCTTGGTGATTATTATAATCAGATATGATAGTAGTGGAAAGAATGCACAAAAGGACAGTCAATCAATCATGTGCCGTCTCCTGCAATGAAGGTTGGCTGCATTGGATCTCCAACACTGTGTCTCTCGCCCTGACTGTACATTCTGTCAGGCTGATGTTCATCCATCTCTTGATGTTATCTTTCCACTTGTATCATTGTCTATCTCTTGCTCGCTTGCCCTCCAGTATGGTTTTTTATAATATCATGAATTTTAACGTGGCCAAAATATTTCACTTGCCTCTTTATTTTTTTCATCAACTCTCTTTTTATTCCCAATTTTTCTAGAACCTCTGCATTTGATTGTTTTAGTGGAGTGGAAAGAATGCACAAAAGAACAGTATATGTGTTTGATGTAAACATTTAGCGAATATTGTTTGTTTTGTTGAGGGGAACTAAGCACTTATTTGCCTAAAACCTGAGCTCTTTGGGTGTTAATAAAGTTAGTGACATTGATTCTGTTAATAAATCACAAGTTACTATTATATATCATGCAGGCATGTTTAGTTATATTGGAAGTAAAAAAAAATGTAGGTATGTCTCGATTGTTAATAAATAGCAAACAAGTCATTGATGCTAACAATCTTGTCATGTCAATCACATTGTAACTTGTTTGCCCATTTGTTGCAAAAAATTATCATATTTTCCTCATCAATTTATGTGAATATAAGCTGTTGTAGAAAAAAAAGTAAATTTGTCATGTTGACATGTCTCAGGATGGATTTAATGGATTTGGAAGTAATTGATTAGGCTTATCTAAGATGAGTGAGTAATAACTTAATGTACACATAGCAGACGTGTTAGCGAAGTCAATAGGGAACTGCACTGATAAAGTCCAAAGCATGGCCTGACAAGGGGTCGACACATGAGCTTGTCTCCTGCTAAGTGATGGAAAGACTGGCCACCTACTCCTCCGTGCGTTGTGACATAAAAATGTGATGGTCATATCACTTCACAGGCCCATTACAAGAAACTGCTTTGGGACACATGTCAAAAGACGTGAAAACCTATCAAAGATAATCTTGGAGGGAAGTATACCAGGGAGGTGAATAAGAGGAAGAGCACATCATAGATGGATTCAAGATGCGGTAATTTGCACAAGGCAGTAAGAGAGGCAGATCATCTGGCTTATGGTAGACATTTCAAACATCATAGATGGATTCAAGATGCGGTAATTTGCACAAGGCAGTAAGAGAGGCAGATCATCTGGCTTATGGTAGACATTTCAAACATCATAGATGGATTCAAGATGCGGTAATTTGCACAAGGCAGTAAGAGAGGCAGATCATCTGGCTTATGGTAGACATTTCAAACATCATAGATGGATTCAAGATGCGATAATTTGCACAAGGCAGTAAGAGAGGCAGATCATCTAGCTTATGGTAGACATTTCAAACATCATAGATGGATTCAAGATGCGGTAATTTGCACAAGGCAGTAAGAGAGGCAGATCATCTGGCTTATGGTAGACATTTCAAACATCATAGATGGATTCAAGATGTGGTAATTTGCACAAGGCAGTAAGAGAGGCAGATCATCTGGCTTATGGTAGACATTTCAAACATCATAGATGGATTCAAGATGCGGTAATTTGCACAAGGCAGTAAGAGAGGCAGATCATCTGGCTTATGGTAGACATTTCAAAAGATTTGAGATTGTGAAGTTCTGCACAGGGAACGCCAGTGGATGTTGAACAAATTTAACAGCTGTGTTAGAAATAAAAAGTTTGTGTGTGAAGAATATTGCCTATTCATTGTACCTAAAAGCAAATGTTATGCATAGGATATTACAATGAAATTGTTTGGTGACAATGTTAGGCGTATAACAGTGTATCACAGGCTTGTTTATGATGATAATATGGCATTACTTGAGACTGGGAGACTTCATACTCTGTTCTATGTCTCATGATAACAACATGAATTCCAGATAAACAGTTTTTGCTTCTATTATACGAAGGGTGTTCAGAAAGTAATGCACCACATTATTCTCAGGAGCTGATAATTCAAATAGCATAAAATGTATACACAATATACATGGATATGTATTATTCAACATAATCCTCATCAACTTGAACGGCTTTATGCCAGTGCAAAACAAGTGTGTGTATTCCTTGCCAGGACCAGATCTTGTCTTGATCATGTAGCCATTTTTTCGCTGCATGAATTTCTTCTTTATATCTTCAGGCGTTGTCCCACGGAGTGTATCGTTAAGTGGACCAAATAGATGAAAATCAGAGGGTGCCAAATCAGGACTGTAAGGTGGATGTTGTAGTACAGTCCAACCCTAATTTGGTGATTGCTTTCTGTGTTGCAAGACTTTTGTGAGGCGTGCATTGTCATGAAGGGGAAGCAGGTCTGCAAATGCATATTTTCATACATCAGTGACATTTGAACTGAAGTTGTACAATTTAATAGCAGTTAGTTAGTATCCTGAAATAGTTCCAAGATTTTAACCCAATTTTTGAAACCTTGTAAAACATGCAACACTGGCAGCTGGATAGGGAACTGGGCCCTTCAAATGTGAAAGTTTAGTGTTTTAAATTCTCCACGTCTCTTTGAGCTACCTTTTTTTTTTTTTTACAGACAATGGTGTGCCATCCTAACTGTTCTCCTATTCAATATTTCCAGCACTGGCCGCTGGAAGCAATGACAGCCTGGTCAGCTTGAACTTTGTCACCACCACAGCCTCGAGTGGACTGGGAACAACAATCAGCCACAATCCGAATGCAGTGCCTGTAACTCTGCACCAGACCAATAACGTCTTTCAGCTGGGTTCCAGCACGACAACTGGCAACTTGTCTGTGGTCCAGCAGGGCATCTCAGGCTCGACATTGCCCATCACGATGCTTCGGGGCTCAAACAGTACCGGGCAGCAGTCGCAGTCACATATTCCGGCCTTTACACAGAATTTTGCCCATGTGCCTAGAGGTGAGTGAACTGAATTTAAAGGCTGTCTCCTGGTAAATATTATTATCATTATGTTTTAGGCTGGGTGACATTGATAATCATGTTCCCCTACAACCCTTTGTCTTCTCTATTATTGATAAGTTCAGCTGCTTATTGTCTTTCGTTTAATTCTGCCAGCCCACCCAGCATTGTCTCCTTGTCTTTCAATCTTCCTGGTTGTGATAGTATTCTTTAGATATCTTCTTACAACATGACCAAAAATGGTGGTGGTCTTGACGCAGTGTGGAGGTGATGTGGCTATGTATGTGAACCCAACTCTTGTACTCTTGTGCTGTCCTAGACAATGGGGGATGGGAGGTGCTCAAGGTTTTATTATTTACTTGGTCACTACATTTTAGCTAAGTCCTGCTGCCTTTTTCAGCACCAGCTCTGGGTGACATCATTTACCAGTGTTATGACTAGAAATATTGCCACAACCTTTTCTTAACCAGACTCATAAGCCACAAAATCCAAACCCTATTTTGGGTGTTTCTCATCATCATCATCATCATCATCATCAAGTGACATGTTGGCTGGTGTGGGCAATCTTGCTTCTCCGCAAATTGTGATCTTTGACGGCATGGATCAATTCAAGTTTGACTCCCTTCCATGCTATGACATAAGACTGTCAAGAATTTTCTCTTGCTGTCCTCCTCCATCTCTCTTTAACAAATCTTTCCGGCTTTCAGAACACGTCATAGTGGGGCCAAAAAAGGATGACTGCCTCTTTCTGATGTTTGTAATAAGGTGTCTTTGTGACTTAACCACCCTCAGAATGTCCAGATTGCTCATTTTGGCTGTCCAATGAATGTTCAGCACTCTTCTATAAAGCCACATCTCCAAGGCTTCTAGTGATGTTTTAGCTTTTTTACAAGTGGCTAAGGGGTTACGAATGCAATTCATAATCCCGCATACCACATTTGAAACACAGCTGCGGGCAATTTGGAAGCAGACTGCCTTGGTTGGTTTCCCTACAAGGGCGAGTATATAAGTAAGTCTCACAGTTCTGTGGGATGGCAGGTAAATCTATTTGGTGTCTTCTACAGGTGTCATTAGGTGACAACAACATCGAACTTTATTATATTTCAGTTCGTCAGGCTGGCGCTAGGTGTTGCATGCGCAGCACATAAACAAAATGGCGACTGTACTTACGGAGTGTACAACCAAAGAGCAATGTGCTGTTGTGCGTTTTTTGTGGGCAAAAGGACTGCCTGCAAAGGATATTCATAAGGAAATGCTTCCTGTTTATTTATGCTAACAAATGTTTGTCCCGTAAAGCGGTGCATAGTTGGGTAGAAATTTTTTTCAAGAAATCCGATCTGGTCGTCCTGTTGAGATTGCAACAGAAGCATCCATGTAGTGGGTGGAGATGATTAGAGGTGACAGGCAAGTAACGCCCACCTTACTTAGCCCCTAGCGATTTCCACCTCTTTGGTCCACTGAAAACCCACCTTGGTGGGAGACATTTCGCGAATGACGCCGAAGTTGAATGTGAAAGAGCACGCAGTTATATGCAGCCGGTTTGGGAGGACAGATAAAACGATGGGATAAGTGCATCAATGTTGGTGGAAATTATGTTGAGAAATAAAGGGACAATGTGTGTATAAAAATAACTGGTTTCATTATCATATTTAGTTATTTTTCTACAGCCATTTGTGACTTACTTATGGACTTCCCCACGTATGCGTGCCAGTCGTTCAGAAAGCAGTGGCAAAGTGCTGAACATAAAACTTGCCCAGGAATCGCAAACGGCCAAAAAATGCTTGAGTTGACTTCTACGACTTGCAAAGTTTTTAAAAACTAATTGTCCAGGATTCACATCCGTATATGTTAAAATGGTTGTATGTAACACGCAAGATTTCTTTTTCTAACTTCCAATTTGATATAATGCAGTTTTTGCCCCTCCCATTCTGTTATTTGTCTCTGTGATGCACATTCCATCTGATGTTATCCATATGCCTAGATATCCAATTTCTGCATTTGCCCTAAAAATATCATTTAGTTGTTTCTAAAAAAAAATTTTTTTTAAATAGTTAATTATGGTTAATGAATAGATAATCTTAATCGTGACTCTCATTAGTTTCATGTGTATTGTTGTTTCTTTAAATATGTTAAGTTTTGTTGAAGCTTTTCTTCCTTTGGTTTTGTAAGAAACTTTCAGCCTGATGTTTTGTCATATGATTGTGATATCAGATTCTTGCTTCCCATGTTTGCAGCTTTTATTGCATTTTTATGTTTTATTGTGATGTCATTAGACAGTACTACATGCTTTCTGTTAGCGCCGAATGTTGGGCAGCGCTCACCAAACCCAACACCCCACATTGTGCCAACGGCTTTGGATTAAGGAGTGCAATTGGGAGGGTACAAGCTTTACCCTAGTGCAAGGAAATGTAATCTAAAGACTAAATGTCATGGCAGGGCAGACCAGGCCCTAAGCCTTGGTCGGCAACTGGTCTAGGATCTGACAGGTGGGCAGTTAGAGCACTGCTTTGCTGATCCGGCAGCTTCTGCAGCTTGTCTTGGTCATCAGACATTGGTGTTGCCTTTCCTCTGGAGTAAACTAGGCAGGCCAAGAGAGGGATCATGCTGCATGGGCAACAACGGTTTCTAAATTCAGCCCAGGCTTTGTGTTATGGAGAAGTATAACTCCATTTTACAAACTGTTGTCTGTCAGGACAGCAAGGCGCCAGTCTGTCAGTCAATATTTACAATTTCTTTGTGATGATGCCCTTGAAATGATTTGGCACATACTGTCTTAGTGATGTGAAATAGTAAGACTTTATACATACTAAGTCAACCCATTCAGTCATTGGCCTCCTTTTCTCACCATTTGTTATTGCCATAGAGATTTCTGTTATCTATTCTGTGGGTCTGAGGTTAGCCCTAGAGGTGTATGCTATAGGACAAATAATTTCCCTGAAAATGAGGACCAAACTCTTTATTCATAAGTCAGTATACTATCTATTATGTTGTCTTAGCTCTGACCTTGTAGAACTGTTTGCTTATTAGTAGCGGTTTTATAATTTTATTTTGAATATTTATTATTGTAGGTACACCATCTCCAGCTGTTCCTAAGTCAGCAGGAGTGCTGCGTCAGGGTACATCGCCAGCTCTACAGATACCAGCAGGCCTGAACACTTTACCTCTCCCGTTAGCGAGGGCCCCACTTCTTCAGTCTATCAAGACCACGACAACACAAGCAACAAGGCCGCAGTCACCTGCTGTCGGAGGTCAACCAGTGCCACAAACACAACCTCAAGACCTGTCCAGGTATGTGCATACATTGGGTAACAAAAGTTTCTCACTTTTTCAGTGTTTGTAAACACTTTAGTTTGAATCAACAAATGATTTAAAATAACGGTCACGATGGTAGCATGTCTCAGAAACTGAAAGACTGGCCGTGTTAAACATCACAGTGGCTGGGAAAGAGCACAGTGGAAAGTATGATTCCTATAAACAGAGGCAGGGATTAACCAGCACAAAAATGGACATGAAACAGAACTGAGAAACATTCTCATGCAAGGGCAAACAAAATTAGGTCTTTGTGCCTTTTTAAAATCCTTTGTTGGTTGGAAATCTATAGTAAGCAAGCTGTATTTGTCATTTATCATCTTGTGCCCTGCCAAACATAGGTTCTCATGTCTCTCACAGATCTTGGTCTTGGCATTCTTGATCAGTTCTGCTGCTGAAATTTCCACATACCATCTTGGACCATCAAGCATGATTTCTCTCGGGTCTGCCTCTGCTTACGCCTACTGCTAATCTATTTCCAAACATTACGGACTTCACCAGTGACTCTCTTCTCATCATATGACCAAAGAACACTTTTTGTTTCTTTTTTATGGTTGTATGTAATGTTTTACTTTCTTTCTGGGAGTCTCCACGGCGAAGTGGTCAAGCCTCTGACTCAGGCTCCGAAGGTTGTGGGTTCAATTCCGGGCACTCGCGTTCTTCGGTTCACGAGTGCATTTTTTCGGAGACTACTGAGGGTCATCGCTGGAGCTATGGAGTTTGTGCTTTGTGTGACGCTTTCCGCGCTGCGGAAAGAGTCTGAGCCATATGGAATAACCCGGTGCAGTGAAGTCGACCCTGTCGACTTTTAAGCGACTTTTTAAGGTTTGCTTTCTTTAGCCTCTTCCAAGCAATCATTGTTAGTTACTCTGGCCATCCAAAGTATTTGCACCAATTGTCGCAGAAACCACATCTTCACTGCCTCAGATCTCTTCCTTATTTTTTCCCCCCCAATTTTCAAATTGATTTATTACATGTCATCTTCTGGCATGCAGCGTATTGCTTCACCCATTCTGTTTTAAATCTGTCATATATCTTCCATCTGATGTTAGATTGTCCCCACATAAGTGAATTTATTGACTCTGTTAAGCATATTTCTTGCCATAGTATAATCCACTGCTATGGCAAAGTTTCAAAATGAAACCAACCCACAGCAGACTATTTTGAGTCTGCATTGAATAGGAAAGGTTAAGCTTTCTTAAAAAAAATTGCTGTGTTGAGGTCGTAAATGTTGCCACATTGCTATTCACTGGACACAACACACTGTTCAAGGCGAATAAGGAAGAATAAATGAAGCATTTGGCATCTTGAGAGCTATCAAAAACATGGTGAAGGAACTGCACTGTTGAATTTGTACAATTAATATCAAGACACGTATTATTTATGGACGTGCAAACTGAAAGAGTTTCGTGAACACTGAGTAATAGCATTATAATCAACTGTTGTCCACATTTCATTGCCAGATAAGTTTCTGTTTTATAAGGCTGGTTTAACTATGAGTCAAGAAAATTTCTCTCATCCGCTGGGACTTGACTCCTGCCTTACTAGACCAGTCTGTTTCCCATTATGCTAGTGCAATGCTTGGTAGTATGTTATATATATATATATATATATATATATATATATATATATATATATATATATATATATATATATATATATATATATATATATATATATATATATATATATACAATACTGTTAAGGACCATAAATCATTCAGCAAAGGTGAACTAGATGAATCAGATGCTTGGAATGTAACAGGCCATTACTTTACATTAATTATTATATTTGGGAAATGGGGTACTTAGAAAAAATATTGGCACCTGCAAAGATATCAACAGCACCATTCTATGAAAAATAAATACCAACAGAAAACTTATGCAGTACTTTAAACAGTCATTTAATAATGCCAAGATATGTTGCATGTGTAAATTCTGATAGAGTCAAAGAAATTGTATACTTGCAGATACATACAGGTATTCAGTGAGATGATGGAAGAACTGTGTGGAACTTGATCCTGAACATTGTGGCCTTGAGCAAGATCATCTGGGATAGAGAAAGATGGAAGCAGATTGTGGATGCAGCAAAGTCTTATAGCTTTGTGAATCTACAGATAAGAAGATCCAATAGAAGTAAACTCTAGAAAAACTAATTTGGAAGCACAAGCAGCACATTATGCAGGAAATTTTCATTCCTTGAATGGTGTAATCAATTATCTGGCTGAATAAATATAATATATATTTGTATCTATGAAGGTTGGTTATAGAAATGAGTTAAATATGATAGAGAATGGGTAAAATAAAGTTAGGCAGAAAACTAAGATGACTGATACAAGTGAGGATGGAAAGAAGTTGACCATCCTATGATCAATGTCTGAGGTGTTATAACTGCAGAAATCTTTCAATATCTGAGCCTGAGCTGATCACAGAACAGTGTGTCATTGGAATAAATACCTCAGCAATTGTAGGATTGAACCTGTGCCATGGTGTATAAGCCAATGCACTAACCACTACAGCACCAGATTACTTGTACCTTGTTCACATCTATCCACAGAACAAACTTCCCCATGCATGGATCTGTCATACCAGGAAGCATAACTCCTCTCTCCATGCACGTAACCCTCAACCGACTGGATAACTCATCAGTAAACCAGGACAACTCAATTATACAGAGCCGCACAGTCACCTGCCCAGGTTCAGAAAGATGCTCCGGCCAACATCCAGCAGCGGATAAGTGTTTCTCTCTCGTCAGACTCGAATTTGCATTCCCGCCTGACACCTGAACTTGCAAGGTCAACTCTGCCCTTTAGTGGCCCTGCAAAAGTTACTCATCCGAGTTTGGTTCCACAGCCAAAAGTTGTATCCGCCCAGCAAGGAGCGTCAATAAAGACAGGTTGGTACTTGTAAACATCTCTTCACTTCAGATGCAGTAATTCAGTACAGTACTGGTCAATTTGCTTTTGTGGCGAATACATTTAGTTTTCCAGTATTAGACTTCAACTAGTTTAAATTTGTTATAGTGTATAAAATGTTTTCCTATATCTGCTTTTGTGTGGAATACTTAATTTATCTGTTACTAGTTTGTGTTGTGGATGGCTTAGTTTTTCCTATTGCTAGTTTATTTTGTGGAATACTTAATTTTCCTATCTCTAATTTGTGTTGTGGATTACTTAGACCTTTCGCTAGTTTGTGTTGTTGATGGCTTAGTTTTTCCTATTGCTAGTGTGTGTTGTGAATGATTTTGGTACAGATGACTGCCAAGGAGTGACAGTTCTATACCTGGACAAGTTAAAATGTGTATATGTTTAAGCTGTTAATATGGTCATTGGAAATTGGTCTGCATGAAAGAATACCACAAGTTAATTGGAAGTCAGTAGCCCATATAGAAGCCAGACAAACAATAATCCTGGTTCTTTGTGCAGTGACTGCTTAGTGTGTAAGACTGTGTGTGGTTTGTAATGCAACCAGAAGACCCGTCCTGTGGAGTATACATCATCCAAATGATAGTAATAGAAAAATCCATTGCTGCTGGTCGCCATATCGCATGGCATCTTAATTTTCTGTCGCTTTCTTAGTCCACATTTACACAAAAACATTTACTGACTCGTGAGAAAAAGGGGCTGGCTCCTGAATACATTTTTACTTTTTTGTACCTCAGCCCATGGATTGTTTGAGAGTAGTCACTGGTTGGATGAATACTCTTCCTTTTTTTGTACTGCATGTGGCACAGTGAATCATAGCACATTAAGTAACTGAGTGTAGGTCAAGTTTCCTGTAGTGGCCTGTTTATATTTGACAGGAATGTTTGCTACTTAAGAGGTTGATAGCCTATTTTCATAGTCCATTCAGTTTGAAATTGGTCATCATCCTTGTGTCTCATAAGTTTAGATATTTTCTCTATGTTAAAATATCAGTTGTCTCGCATCCATTTCCTACGTCACATCCTATCTTTCTTCTCCTTCAACAATTTCCTGGTTGTAACAATATATTTCAGTACCCCTTCCTTATGATTTGTCTAAAGAATGTGGATTCTGATACATATAATGTGGCTTGTTTTTGTTGCAGTCAACAAATAGTTCATATTTAAATAATGATTAATGCTTGTCTGATTTTTCTACTTGCAGTGAATTTAGCGGTAACCACACCAGTCATGATCAACTCCATCAACCCAACTCTCACAACTGCCACCACAACTGTTGCCTCAACTACCCCTATTCCAATAGGTGAGCAGTTTGTTTTCTTAGCTAGTTATTTTCAGAAACTCAGGTAGATTACTAGATAGTTCATCAGCTTACTGTCACAGAGGTCTGAGTTATTTTTCCCCCAGCTACATATGGCTCTGGGGTTGAGCGAGCCTCATTGATTGCTATACATTTTTCAAGTATAAATGGGAAGTTAGGCTCCAGGATCAAGCATTAAAAGATTAAATACATTTTAGAAGCTAGTTTTATAATTTACACTATTTTGAACTTTTATAAAATAGTTAATCTGCGGGATAATTTTTTTATAGTACATCTGTGGCTTTGGTCATGATATCTGCCAAGAGCATTGTATCCTGTACTGCCAGTAATTTCTGATACAGACGTTCCTGTGTGCTGTGATGCCCAGTTGTCTAGCATCTTTTCATTAGGTTTCCCCTTGCCTTTCTTCCCCTACAACTTTCCCATTGTCAAGATGTATTTCAGTTTTTCCCTTTCTCGTGATGTGCTCAAGGAACGTGGACTGTCTTCTTCTGATGCAAGTACCTAGTTCTCTTTGTAAGATAACTTCTGTCAAGATATCTTCATTACACTTTTTTTGTTTGTCCACGGTGTTCTCATCATTCTTTTTAAAACCACATCCCTGCAGCCTCCACATAATTTATCACGTATGTGCTGATTTTCCATGATTCACTTTCGTACATCAGGATTGTTTCATTGTAACTCTTAATGATCCTTCTTTCTAACCTCTGTTGACTAAGTAGTCATTGAGTATTAAATTAATTGTAATAGAAAATAGTGTTAAATGTTGTGCATACATGTCCATCCATCATTCATATTGTATCATGTAAAATGACGATACAAATGTACAAGAAAAGTATCATAATTTTCTGTTGTGTGTGGCTGTATGCATTGTTATCTATGACTGGTTTGATTCTTGCAACCACATTCTTGTGCTTATAATAATGTAAGCAATATCATCTTCACAAAAATACATGACAGACAATTAGTGAGCCATGATCGCTGATATCTGTTCCAGTCAAGGTACCAGTAGAACAATGATGGCATTTGTTACTGCTGTCCTGAGAATTTCTTCTTCATCAAAGCGACTAAGGGCGGAAAGGGCTAGACTACTCAAAAAGGGGATGGAACAACAGGGTAAAAACGTGCATAGATAGAGGATGGAAGACAACTCACACATTTAGTTTACGGAAGAACAATTGGAATCAAGCGCTTAGATAAAAATGAATAAAATTCCAGGACATATGAGGTGGGATGGCCAGTTTCCTTCCATCAAGGGGCTGATTAGATCAGTAGCTCATGCATCTGCTTCTGATTCAAGCAGATCTGGTTAGTCTCTCAAGTGTTGACTGGATTTTGATAATATAAGAAAAAGGGTGATATACTGGCCCTTGATCCTGGGGCAGTGGATTCTTCTTCTTTCGTTTGCTTGAAATATGTCTATAACTGCAATGTTGTCTCTTGTATGAATTTAACTGTCTTTTTTAGTTCACACAGCAGTCCATACAGTTTATCTTCCACTGTCGTCTCTCTAGGCCAGAAGGTTTGTCTAGATATGTTATATTTTGGGCAGTTTTTGAGTATATACTCTGCTGTTTGCGATGCCAATCCACATATACATATGGCTGTTTCACCAATCTTGAAATTTGTATACATGTGGTTGCGTAATCTATTGTGTCCTGTTCTGAGGCGCAGAATAATGACTTGTTCTGGTCTGTCCATAACGTGGTTGTCATCTTGAGCAGGTTATGGTGGTTTTCTGACTGATTTGATCATTCTTTTCTTTTGGTGGTATGTAACGGGCACATCAGGCTGTCCTTCTTTGGCTCCTTCCTTAGCCAGTCGATCAGCTCTGTCGTTTCCGGGTATTCCACAGTGGGATGGTATCCACTGTATGGTGACCTTATTACTGACAATTTCCCAGACAGGAGCGCCTCGAGTACTGATTTTGCATCTGTCAATAGCACCACATGTTGTGTACCATTGCTGGTATTTAGTAATTTTTCTGTTGCTAACTTGATTGCCTCAATTTCAGCATCATAGTTATGGCAGTACTTTCCTGTCGGTACTCCGGCTGTGTCCCTGTTATTATTTGGGTATTCTATGTACAGGGCAATGGATCAGATGTATAACCTTCTTGGATAAGGGCGACAAATTTGTAGAACCCATGTGCATTTTTTACATGTAATAAATTCAGCAGCTGTTGGAAATCAACAAGAGCAGGCTAAACAGACCGTTGCTCAGGCAACATTTCCAAATTAGAAAAACTATCAGCAGAAAAATTTTGGCATATGTGATTCTGCTATACACACAGTGGGGGTCTCACTAGTGCAACAGTTTGTGCACTGTGCTGAGATTCTCCTTGTGTCATAGTATTGGCAGAAGACTGGAGCACTAATGGAGGTTAGGTATCCATGTGCAGTGAAAGTGATCCTTTACAAGCCAAAGCTCCTACCCTAGCATATCTTTAGTCAGTTGCATATCCTTTACAGGATGTCGCAGTCAACCTCAACATTTTTTTGACTCAGTGATTTCTTGGCAAGTTTACATTCAGTAGTTTGCCATTTCTTTCTGAATGACCGGCACTCATACCATTGTAAGAAAACTAGCATAAGGCAGTCTGCTGCCAAATCGCTGGCAGCTGTGTTTCGTACACAGTGTGCGAAGTTTTTGCGAATTAACATATCTTTAAGTGCATCTTTCTGTATGAACTGGCATTAACCAGAAGTGTCATACAGGCCAGAAAAATATATAATTACTAGGCATCAAACCCTAGATCACTGTGTTTGCAGATCAGTGCACTAATCATTATACCACCAAGGCTCCTACACTTATCCCTGTTTGAATTCTCAATCATCTGTGTGGTGTGTGAGAGAGAGAGACCTCTCACCTTCTGAAGCTGAACATCCAGGAACAAAACGTGTTGAATGTAAATAAGCAGCATGCATGCACACTCTTGGTTTACTGGTTAACATCCACCTCTTTGTGTCCTCAGCCAAAGTCACTCCACAGAGACAGCTTCCAATGGGCAGCATTCCTTCTTCACCAGCTACCTTACCCCATGTTTCCTCTTCATCATTGTCAGCAGCCTCGGTCACGGTCACACATGCCTCCATGACAGCCACTAGTTTACCATCCTCCACGTCCTTGGCAGGGACTTTGTCCACCAACATTGGCGACACAGGACCATTGAGGCATGAGCCAGGGGGCATTTCGTCATCACAGTCTTCTTCAGGGGGCATCTTAATATCAGATTTTCCGGTATGCAGTTATCGTGTTAGTATATATTTGTATTTGTGTGTGTGTAAAGAGTTTTTATCTATTTATCATTGTTTATTCTGTAAAGGGTAGTATGTATATCTTTTTGTCAGTGTTTATTCTGTAAAGAGCTTTTAACTTTTTGTATGTGTTTATTATTTAGGCCATTATTTGTAGTAACCGAAGAGTCCTGTGGTGAGGATCAGGCAGATAGCTTTGCTTCTTCTCCGCCTCCTGCATCCCTGCTTTCTAATCCTCTGATATCTGGTACATTGGCTTTTGGGTCTTCTACATAGGACCTATTTATTGTGTTCTGTTCTTGTATTTACACACATAATTTATGTCTTGATAAGCAGAGAAGATGCCTGGAGATTTAGCAAATAATTAATTTTTGTCTATATATTAAGTCTAAGATATGTAAGGGGATTTTATTTTTAATTTTGTTTCAGACTCGGACACCAGGGTCCATCATCACCATGACAACGCTGCCATCTTCTGTACAGGGGAGTAATTCTCCTTTGGTTGTTTCACAAGGAGAAAGCAGGTAGATGCTTTTTTTAAAAAGTAGTATAACAACTATAGACCAACGGTCAAGCTTATACGTGTTCACTACTGTCCATAGTAGAATTATTTACCATATTATTCTTGTCTGTGGTAGAATGATGTACCATTTTACTGTTCTTGTCTGTGGTAGAATTGTGTACCATTTTACTGTTCTTGTCTGTGGTAGAATTGTGTACCATTTTACTGTTCTTGTCTGTGGTAGAATTGTGTACCATTTTATTGTTCTTGTCTGCGATAAGTAAAAATAAAATATCCCTGTTTATGGAGTAGAAGCTGCTAGGCTCATATTTGTAAACCGGGCAGCACTCAGTGGGTGATGTATCATGGCAGCTGCCTTTACTTCCCAGTAAATTTACAGGTACCAATTTTAGGCTGAGTTGACCTGCCAGCCCAGCTCATAGAACACAATAATCACCACCCTGAAGGGAATTCAAACATGACCATTGAACCGACAGTCAAGCATGCTAGCAACTACACCATCATGGCTTTGTTGTCTGTGGTAGATTTATATTATTATATATTTTATTACTCTTAACTTGTAGAATAATATAATATTGTATTCTTATTGCTTTGATGACCTGGGATTCATGAATGTTCTCCATTTCTATGTCAGCACAATGAATGTGACCAATTGTGTCACTTCTGTTAATGAAAGTCACAGGCAGACAAGCAAGAAATAGACAGGGATGCATGTAGGAAAACTAGGACACGAGAACAGCAAGTCTGTCAGGGTGTACTGCAAGAGCGAGAGGAGTGTGTTGAAGGTTCATTGTGGCTGTCTTTGTGGAAACAACACTTGGTTGTTTGATTGCATTTATTATTCAGATCGCAACGATTCTTTGTTTTAAAAATATTTGGTCATTATTAATTTAATAGGGAAGTTTGAGGCCTATGGTTCTGTGCTGTAGACAAATTCTGTTCCGTTACATAGTTATTGGTTCATTTGCATGATAGACCTGACAAGTGAATGATGCTGTTTGTTAGGTGTCTGTCTGAGATCTCAAAGCATGTTCCTTCATGGTTGGTCTGGCATCATTTGCAAGTGACAGATTGGTATCTAAATGCCTATGGCTTGTAGTTTTTTTGTGTTGTCTACTGTGTCATCTAATAATCTGCTTCTGTCTTTTGCCTTCTGTGAGTGCCTGTTGGTATCTAGAATTCTATTTCTCATATTGCTGTGATTGTCTCAGTTCTTCATTGTCTTGTGTAACAAAGGACATCACTTAGTTTTAGACTTTTTTATCAGTCAACCAAGCGTCATCTTCGTAATGAAAGTTGGCTGCGGTGGATTTTGAACACTGTTTGTCTCTAGCTAGTGATACACTAACAAATGTTTGTCCCACTCTTGATGTTGTGTTAACTAGTAACTGGTATCACTGTTATTATCTGGCTTGACTGCTTTAAACATTCCTCGCTAGTGTTGTTTTTATAACTGTTAGGTCTGTTAATGTGGCCAAAATATTTTGACCTTTTTTTAATACCTCTATCACTCTCCTTTAATGTCCAGTTCCTCTAAGACGTCTATATTTTAGTATTTAATTTTTTATGAAATTTTATCTTATTCTCCACCATATCCACATTTCTGTAGTCTCTGTTGCTTGTCTAATTGTATTATTGTGGTTATATAATTGCTGTTTGTTGGCTGATGAATCCTTAGGTCTTCTTTTTTTTCCCCCCCCTTTCCCTCACTTTGAACTCAAGGGTATTCCAAACACATGCTGCTACTTTTAGTAGCACTGGACTGATTTTTTTGCATGTGGGTTAGCTTTCCTTTCCTATTACCACCATCCCATCATCATCAGGCGAACCCACTCTGATTTCCGAGATACTTGTAATTTACGCCCCCAAGTACGAGAAGTCAACATGTTAGTCCAACTGGCTGAGGTAGGGGTTGAACACCAGCATACCAGATGTTTCAGAACAAGCGCTTTTATCCATTCAGCCATGCTGACCTCCAGATTGAGTCTTATTTCTCAGCCCTGGTGCAGTGGTGCTCCAGTCATCTCAGCCCTGGTACAGTGGTGCTCCAGTCATCTCAGCCCTGGTGCAGTGGTGCTCCAGTCATCTCAGCAGTGGTGCTCCAGTCATCTCAGCAGTGGTGCTCCAGTCATCTCAGCCGTGGTGCTCCAGTCATCTCAGCAGTGGTGCTCCAGTCATCTCAGCAGTGGTGCTCCAGTCATCTCAGCAGTGGTGCTCCAGTCATCTCAGCAGTGGTGCTCCAGTCATCTCAGCAGTGGTGCTCCAGTCATCTCAGCAGTGGTGCTCCAGTCATCTCAGCCCTGGTGCAGTGGTGCTCCAGTCATCTCAGCCCTGGTGCAGTGGTGCTCCTGTCATCTCAGCCCTGGTGTAGTGGTGCTCCAGTCATCTCAGCAGTGGTGCTCCAGTCATCTCAGCAGTGGTGCTCCAGTCATCTCAGCCCTGGTGTAGTGGTGCTCCAGTCATCTCAGCAGTGGTGCTCCAGTCATCTCAGCCCTGGTGTAGTGGTGCTCCAGTCATCTCAGCAGTGGTGCTCCAGTCATCTCAGCCATGGTGCAGTGGTGCTCCAGTCATCTCAGCCATGGTGCAGTGGTGCTCCAGTCATCTCAGCCCTGGTGCAGTGGGGCTCCAGTCATCTCAGCCCTGGTGCAGTGGTGCTCCAGTCATCTCAGCCCTGGTGCAGTGGTGCTCCAATCATCTCATCCCTGGTGCAGTGGTGCTCCAGTCATCTCAGCCCTGGTGCAGTGGTGCTCCAGTCATCTCAGGCCTGGTACAGTGGTGCTCCAGTCATCTCAGCCCTGGTGCAGTGGTGCTCCAGTCATCTCAGCCCTGGTGCAGTGGTGCTCCAGTCATCTCAGCCCTGGTGCAATGGTGCTCCAGTCATCTCAGCCCTGGTGCAGTGGTGCTCCAGTCATCTCAACCCTGGTGCAGTGGTGCTCCAGTCATCTCAGCCCTGGTGCAGTGGTGCTCCAGTCATCTCAGCCCTGGTGCAGTGGTGCTTCAGTCATCTCAGCCCTGACAAGGACTGGCATATATTAGAGTGGGGTTGATGTAGAGACTTTTCCCCCTAGCCAGTTCCAGAATGCCATCTCTGCGGGAACTGTTCAAAGCTTTTCTTCCCTTCCCTGAGTTCAAAAACCAAATGGGGAATGTTTGTTTTGGAACTTCACATCGCAGAGGGGTATATTAGAATGTAATTAAGTCCTAATTCAACACAACATATTCAGTTGTAGGCCAAGGTTGGTAATGCATCATTCTCAATTTTGAGATAATTAATTGTCCAACCTAATACCCAGATGTGTTATATTTATAGAATGAGACTAAAGAAACAGTAAAGATGCGAGTATGTTTGCAGTCATGATTTAGCAGCTGTGTTAGTTTTAATGTAATCCTAATTCCTGTTGTCTACTAACACAGATCAAACAGTCAAAACCAGCAGCAGTTTGACGTGAAACCTGGAGACTCAATGTGGTTGCAACATTATGTTCTGACGCATTCACCTCTGGTACCACAACCAGCCCAGATTGTCCGACCTGGAGCCAACACTTTTGCATTTTTACCATCGCAAGGGAAGAGTAAGTATATTTGGAAGATATGGATGATAGAAGTCAAAATGATAATATGAGAAGAGTTAGTGGGTGTCGGGGTGCCAGATAGGCAATGAAACTGGGCTGACATTTGCGAGGCTTGGTCATAGGGTTAATACATCTGCTACTGTTACCAAAACTCCAGCTTGTAGAACTTGAAATATAGTGGTCAAAGACTACAAGGTTCTGCCAGGCTCTCACAATTTATTCACCAGTAATCAGGATGATGTATGATCAGTGATATTTGTTCTACTGTCAGTCTCTGGATGCACATGGTTAACCTACCTCTTAAACTAATGAGCATAATGAAATAACAAGCATTTTAGCGTCAATACACAAATGATACGTGGCAATAATTAATTTTATTCCGCAATCATCAGTCATCCAATGGACATCTAATGTGCTCTTCTTATCTTTGCATTAAATATAGTGATGCATACTGAAGAAAACACTTGCCGGCTCCATGGTGGAAGAATCACAGATGCAGTTTGCAATCCCGCAAACCACGTTTGAAACACAGCTGTGGCCGATTTGACAGCAGACTGCCTTAAGTTGGGTTTTTGTGAAATGGTATGGGTGCCGGTCGTTCAAAAAGCAATGGCAAACTACTAAACGTAAACTTACCCAGGAATCATGAGCAGCCAAAAAATTCTGGGGTTGACTAAAGGATTATGTAAAGGATATGCAACTAGTAAAACACTTAGAAAGTCACCTGTTCAACCACAGTCCCTTTTCCCCTCCTTTAACTCAAGTGTAGTCTCTACAAGTGTTGCTACTTATAGTGTACTGGACTGACAGAATGAATGTTATCGCTTGGACAGGACTGGTCTGTCTTTAAACTGAGAACGGGATGCAGCCATATCAATGGCCACACGTAGACAAAGCTAAAGATGGGTTTTACAGCAATGTCTGAATGGGGATAAAAACCTCAAACTGCAAAGCACATACTAGATCATTGTACCAAATGCAGCTTGGAGAGGTGACCACACAAAACAAGCCTAGATGTTATACTATAGAAGTCTGCAGGATCTGCAGAAGACAGTGCATTTCACACAGGAAACAAAATTTCAGATACAGGCTGCTTCCTGATGAATGAAGAAAGGGAAAAAAAACTGTTGAAGCATTATGTTTCATTGCCCCATCCTATGGCAGATACTAGATCAGGTCGACAGTCAGTAGTAACACATATGACCTTCTCACTTGAATCTCTTATGAAATCTAACACTAAATGTTCTCTGTCAGTAATTAAAAATTGTGTCATAAATCATCATAACATCATGTTGGTAGTTCTAAACCAGTGCACTATCATACCGGCTGCATTTACTGCCTAAGATATTCTTGATACCCATTTTAGGCAAAGTCGACCACCGTGTCAGCAGACATGTGTCTAGAGATGACATGCCTGCAACAAAAATCTTATCTGCTGGAAAAAATTAACATAAATAGAAAGACAACAAACCTCAGAAGAAGCAGCAGCAGGTTAAAATAACATCGACAATAGTAAGAACAACAACAGAAATATGCTGCTTGTTGCTAAAATAGTGTTTTCATTTCAGTCTTAGCCCAGACTCCAAGTCTGGCCACCACCCAGTTAGCTGCGATGTCTGTTGCATCCACTTCCAATGTCAGATTCAACAGTGGGCCTGTGATGATGGTTGAACAGCTGCGACAGCATCACCAGCAACATCCTGTGCAGTCACCTTTCAGTGCGGGTACCACTACTGTCAGCGGTGCCAGCGACAAAGCAGGTATGGTAAAAATTATACAGGCATACATTGTGGACTGGTTTTGTGTACTGTTTATCCTAAGAGTCGTAGGATTCTGGCTAAAACTAAAGAGCCATCAAGTTATGTTGAACTGACATCACTGCACACTGGGCATTCCCATGTGTGCTGAGTCCACTGATGCAGTAGTCAACCCAAAGTACAAGGTGTACTTTTAATGACTCTGCTGTTTTTGAAAATAATGCCATTCCAAGTTTTGTATTTACCTATTATGTTGCTATGAACTCCACAGAGGGTGAATACAAAACTTGGAATAGCAGTATTTTCAAAAACTGCAGACATTAAAAATACAGCCTATATTTCTGCTTACTGTTCCATGAGGAGCTGATATCTCCTGTCTTGACCTTAAAGACAGCATTGACCTGCCTGGCCAGGCTTAACTCCCAATTCCAGCAGTTAATCTAGTCAGTGTTGTCCAGTCCAAACTGCATTGGTTATATCAACCCTGCCCATGCTTCTTCCCATTTGTGTTGGTGCATTGTTTGCCAGCTGGTCCACACATTACCTTTTACTCCAGCATGTCCGTGTGCACACATCCAGGTGTATAGAGTGAAGCACAACTTCCAAATTCTGTCAATCCATTTGGAGCAGAGATTGTGGTTGTGATTATCATGTCTAGCTTCCTGTTCTTCTACCCATGCAAGTGCTGTGGAGGCAGCGGTGATCTCCACAGTCATCAAGTGCCATGTAAAAATATCCCCATTTCCATGCCATGAGGCATAGCATATATATGATACAGGGTGTATTTTTAATGACTGCAGTGATTGAAAATATTCCAAGTCCAAGTTTTGTTTTACCTATTATGTTGCATGAATTTTACAGAGGGTGAATACAAAACCTGGACCGGCATTATTTTCAAACAGTGCACAGTCATTAAAAATACACCATTCATTCATTCATTCATTCATTCATTCATTCAGTAGCATGTCCTTTGCAGAACCTCACTCCCATAACAACCTTCCGGAAAACCTCTCGATCATAAGCAAGATGTCCTGCATCCGATACACCCGTCTGGAGATCATCCACCACATCCTGCACCCATCTTCTCTTTGGCCTTCCTCTTCCTCTCTTCCCAGGCATATTCCCCTCCATTGTTGTTCTCTCCAAACTTTTGTGACGTTTCAAGTGACCACAATATTTCATTTTTCTTTGTTTTATCGTCTTTAATAGCCTTCAATATTCGGCTCTTGAAGTATGGGCACATTTGGTCTTTTCTTTACCCAAGATATTCTTAGAACTCGTCTATAACATTTATATTCAAAGGCATTTATGCGCTGTTCAGCTTGTTTAGTAAGTGTCCAGGTCTCAGAGGCGTATTTATGTTGCAATGGGAAAGATGCATGCTCTTAAAAATCTAATTTTTGTAGTTTATCTTTCCCACAGACTTTCATTGTGGTTATTTCTCCCCTGGGTATACCTGATGTGAAGCCTTCTGGAACTTCTTCTTCTTTTGCTCTGCTGCCTTTTCCATGAAGCGTCACAGAGAGGAGGTGGATGTCAGTGATGTAGTTTGCTTATCTTGTTGCTTGTATACACCATAAGCAATGATGTACAGACCAACTGGAAGAAGAAGAGGCCGACCATGTAATCGATGAACAGAGGGAATAACAGAGTCCATAGGAATCTCGATACATGAAGCCCATAAACAGGCACTCTCCCGCTGTTTATACTTCACCTCGATACCGCAAGGTACAAGAGGAACAAGATGATAAGAGTTGCTTGTGCTAATGTCACATTTGACTTCTTCAATGTTTCCTTTACTCCACCTCTACCTGGGTCATCCTCTCACCTTGTATCACAGTGTTTTCATGTGGTATGCTTTAGATGCTAATTGATCTTGCTCAATTCTAACTAAATGTCGGAACCATTTAATTCTTTAGTGTTCTATAAAGCCAGTAATTGGTGGTACCCCCATACCGATTCTAAGTTTCTCATGTATTTCTCATCTTTTCTGGCTGCATTTCTTATGCAACTCGCCTCACATGCTTGTGATTTTACACCTGTGTGTTTCTAGGACTGTCCATGTCTAGCATTAGTGACACAGCATTGGGACAAATAAAGCATCTGTCAGCTTCTGTTTTGTATGCTTGTTAATATGTAGACATCTGGTGCTGAAAGACTTAAATGACATTTTGTTTTTCCAGCAAACCTTTTAACGAGAACAACCATGGCAAGCAGCATTTACACAACATCAGCCAGTGTTCAGTCGCAGATACCAGGTGCTGGGGGAGGTGGTGGCGGTATGGGGTCCAATGCTGTCACCGGAGGTTTGAGTGCTGTCCCTATTTCAAACCCCAGCTCTTCCTCCGCGCCCTAGTATTCTCAGGAAACGAACCAGTGAAACGTGAGTTGTAGTTTCATCTTTCTCTCTGTCTGCCTTGATCTCTCCTTTTTTTTTCACCTCCTACCTTTCTCTCCCTATCTCTCTCACCCTCTTGTCTTTATTTTGGTATTCTCCGTAAATGAAAAGTTTGACATATGTTGTGCATTCATCACATGGCTTGCACATTCTTCTTTTTTCTCAGTTTACTTCTGTTTCTCTTCTCCTTTTCTCTCTCTTGCCTATCTGTTATCCTGATTCTCTTCTCAGAAAATGAACAAGAGAATGTGACCTTACACTTTCTACATGCCTCTCCATCAGCTTTTTCCCCTCTTTATTTTCTCTTACCCTCCCGTTCCTTTCCTGCTGTCTTTTCTCATCAGTTCTCTTCAGACAAATGTGTGACTTATGAAATAACTGATCAACTTTAACATAGAATTAGTGCAGAGAATGTAGTCTATGGTCATAGTCATTGTTCTGCACCAGTGTATTTTCCTCAACCCTTAATTTGCTTGAATTGTGTTTAGTTATCTCTATAAGCTTCTACATTAATGATTCTGTCATATCATCTTGAGTCATTTTATTCTATGAAGGCACAGCTTGTAGTTTTTATTAGTAATTGTTTGAGTCATTCTCTATGTTTATAATCCATACAGCAGTACTAATTATCTTTACATTTCTAAGTTTGATATTTATTTATATTTCTGTTCAAATCGTCCTTGTCATTGGGTCAAGATAGTATGTCTCGATGTATGAAAATGGGATCTTCTTAGCTTTCTGTGAATATTTTAATATTTATTTCATTGGTATTATATATCAGATGGCGAGTTGGCTGATGTGATTGAGCTTTACTAGTAGTAGTATTTGTTTATCATAGTTGTTCCAACTAATGGAAGATTGTTTTGATGAAAATGAGACATTTACAGATGTTTCCGCATATTTGTTCATCAACTGTGTGTTGTTTTGATGAAAATGAGACATTTACAAGTGTTTGCATATAGTTATTCAACAATTGTGGATTGTTTTGATGACAAATGAGACATTTGCAGTGTTTGCTAAAGTTATTAAATTATTGCAAGTGTGTGCACATATATGTTGTTCAATAAATTATAGGTTGTTTTGAAGAAAATGAGACATTTAAAAGCAATTGCCAGTCATTAGTCAACATGTGATTAGTGTAAAATGAGTAAATGTAATGTTTGCTAAACCTTCTGCAGGGCTGGTATAGTGATACGAAAGCCTAACTTCAATTTGAGTCAAGACAGCCGTTGCCACAGCCCTCCAAGAGTGGATACCAACAGCACGAGTGTATGCTCACCAAAAATTTCCATAAAGTGAGTATCTTTAATGTTTTTATAGTGATCATATAGCAGGCCCTTGGCGTCACCAAGGTTCACTGAAAAGTTTCTGAAACACGTGGCAGTTTCCCAGTCTCATGCACACTCGTGGCCTAGCCATCACCTCTTCTGTCAGAACATTTATTGTGTCACTGTTTTTTTTTCCCAGTCACTGTCATTTAATGTGGCCAGAGTATTTCCATTTCCAAGACATAATACTTTGTTGAGCTATTTTCTTCGATTTTCAGCTCTTGTAGAATGTTGGTATGTTTTTTCTGTTTATAATAATAGTGGATGTTAATTGAGTCGGAGCCAATCAAGTTAACATTAAATATGTTTACTTCCTTCTGTGACGTAGCTAACTTGTCCACTCTGATGAACATTATTGTGGATTCTTCTGTGATTTAGCCCACTTGTCCACTCTGATGAACATTATTGTGGATTCTTCTGTGATTTAGCCCACTTGTCCACTCTGATGAACATTATTGTGGATTCTTCTGTGATTTAGCCCACTTGTCCACTCTGATGAACATTATTGTGGATTCTTCTGTGATTTAGCCCACTTGTCCACTCTGATGAACATTATTGTGGATTCTTCTGTGACACAGCCCACTTGTCCACTCTGATGAACATT
This sequence comes from Cepaea nemoralis, assembly GCA_014155875.1. NCBI lineage: Eukaryota > Metazoa > Mollusca > Gastropoda > Stylommatophora > Helicidae > Cepaea > Cepaea nemoralis. Next base: position 56,593 of record JACEFZ010018430.1, read on the forward strand.
ATTGTGGATTCTTCTGTGACACAGCCCACTTGTCCACTCTGATGAACATTATTGTGGATTCTTCTGTGACACAGCCCACTTGTCCACTCTGATGAACATTATTGTGGATTCTTCTGTGACACAGCCCACTTGTCCACTCTGATGAACATTATTGTGGATTCTTCTGTGACACAGCCCACTTGTCCACTCCGATGAACATTATTGTGGGTTCTTCTGTGACGTAGCTAACTTGTCCACTGTGATGAACATTATTGTGGATTCTTCTGTGACACAGCCCACTTGTCCACTCTGATGAACATTATTGTGGTTTCTTCTGTGACACAGCCCACTTGTTCACTCTGATGGCCATTATTGTGGATTATTCTGTGATGTAGCTAACTTGTCCACTCTGATGAACATTATTGTGGATTCTTCTGTGATGTAGCTAACTTGTCCACTCTGATGAACATTATTGTGGATTCTTCTGTGACGTAGCTAACTTGTCCACTCTGATGAACATTATTGTGGATTCTTCTGTGATGTAGCTAACTTGTCCACTCTGATGAACATTATTGTGGATTCTTCTGTGACGTAGCTAACTTGTCCACTCTGATGAACATTATTGTGGATTCTTCTGTGACACAGCCCACTTGTCCACTCTGATGAACATTATTGTGGATTCTTCTGTGACACAGCCCACTTGTCCACTCTGATGAACATTATTGTGGATTCTTCTGTGACACAGCCCACTTGTCCACTCTGATGAACATTATTGTGGATTCTTCTGTGACACAGCCCACTTGTCCACTCCGATGAACATTATTGTGGATTCTTCTGTGACGTAGCTAACTTGTCCACTCTGATGAACATTATTGTGGATTCTTCTGTGATGTAGCTAACTTGTCCACTCTGATGAACATTATTGTGGATTCTTCTGTGACGTAGCTAACTTGTCCACTCTGATGAACATTATTGTGGATTCTTCTGTGATGTAGCTAACTTGTCCACTCTGATGAACATTATTGTGGATTCTTCTGTGATGTAGCTAACTTGTCCACTCTGATGAACATTATTGTGGATTCTTCTGTGACACAGCCCACTTGTCCACTCTGATGAACATTATTGTGGATTCTTCTGTGACACAGCCCACTTGTCCACTCTGATGAACATTATTGTGGATTCTTCTGTGACACAGCCCACTTGTCCACTCTGATGAACATTATTGTGGTTTCTTCTGTGATGTAGCTAACTTGTCCACTCCGATGAACATTATTGTGGATTCTTCTGTGACACAGCCCACTTGTCCACTCCGATGAACATTATTGTGGATTCTTCTGTGACGTAGCTAACTTGTCCACTCTGATGAACATTATTGTGGATTCTTCTGTGACACAGCCCACTTGTCCACTCTGATGAACATTATTGTGGATTCTTCTGTGATGTAGCTAACTTGTCCACTCTGATGAACATTATTGTGGATTCTTCTGTGACGTAGCCCACTTGTCCACTCTGATGAACATTATTGTGGATTCTTCTGTGACACAGCCCACTTGTCCACTCTGATGAACATTATTGTGGATTCTTCTGTGATGTAGCTAACTTGTCCACTCTGATGAAAATTATTGTGGATTCTTCTGTGATGTAGCCCACTTGTCCACTCTGAACATTATTGTGGATTCTTCTGTGATGTAGCCCACTTGTCCACTCTGAACATTATTGTGGATTCTTCTGTGATGTAGCCCACTTGTCCACTCTGATGAACATTATTATGGATTCTTTTGAACATATTTGGATCAGCAGCATCAAAAACATGCCTCAGCAAATTCTGTTTTACACTGTTGCAGATAACAAGATTATCATACACTTGTGCCTTCATGAATGTCTCAAGACAAACACATTTAGGGCAGGGGTGTGTTTGTTAAAGACAGAGAATTTATTTTGTTGCACCAGTTTTTATCCTATTTGGCTTGGTCTCTTTTCACAGAGCAGACTGCCGAAGCACGGTCAAGCTGTCTGCCTCGTGCTCTGAAGGTTGTTGGTTTGATTCCTGGGGATCGTCGCTGGAGCTAGAGTTCATTCTCTTTACATGCTTCTTTGTGCGACGCTTTCGGCAGAAAGAGACCGAGCCATGTGGGATAAAACCTGGTGCAATGAAGTTGTTTAAGACTTTTTAAACACCTACTGTGTTGACTGTGAGCTAGATAATACTATATATTGCCTGTGTTTGCTTGAGCTGTTAGTTTTTAGAACTGCCAGACTTTGAAGGGTCTTCAGTGAATTTATTCATCACCACCCTACTAACTGGCACTAGCATTCATGTATCCCCAAGATCTCGGTCCCTGGTATTGTGGACCAGCTCTTTTGATGATATCCAGCATCATTTCTCATGTCTTCCCCTGCCTCTTCCACCATTGATCTTCTACATTTGTCAGTGTTCTCCAATGCCTGTCTTCTCATGACATGACAAAGGACAGCCTGTTTCCATCTCGTATTTGTATATACAAGTTCAGCTTTTTTCAGCCGTTTCAGCACTCATTGTTTGTTTCTCTGGCAGTCCAGATGTTCACAGTTGTTGCAATGCTGGCGTTCTGTTCTGTTTGCATGTCATTTGTGTGTCAACACGTGTCTTCCGCTTGAATATTAGTTACCCAATTCATTATTTGCAACATTTTCCTCATTTGTTCATTCACAAATGGAGATAGTAATTACATGCTTCTTTGAGTAGCTTGCTTTCTTCCTTGGACAACCATGCCCTCTCCACATCCCACACTTTCTGGTGCTATGTATACATTCATGTGCTGCTGTGGTGCAAGACTATCTGAATCTTTTCACTTTTATCCATCATCTCTTTTTTCATTGATCATACCAGTTTTTGCAGTCTACATTTGGTCTCTTCCCATGCTATGATTACAGAATATTATGTTTTTTTAAAAAATGATATATATATATATGTATATACATATACATTAGCGGGTTATTCTGATTATTTGATATTACCTTAGCATCTGTCTTCTTGCTTTTTTGTTTATTTTGTACATTCTGTCACCACTGTCTTAAATTATTTTCTATTGTAAATATGAGGGGGCTTCAAATGAAAACCTGAAATGTTTCGTGTGTGTGAGAGAGTATATTCTGAAAAAGTAAAGAACAAATGTATCATTTTTCTATGTAATCACCACTGTGTTCAGTGCAAGCAAGTCCTTCAGCGCGGGTAAAGTGCTTGGATTCCTGTAACAAAAAACATAATCTTGGTCGCATGTGTAACCACTAAGCACCACCTTACTGACCAGTTTTGAAACTTCCTACTCCACTCATACACTTTCTGAACTGGCAGGCATGCATAACCATACTGGACCTTCATTCGCTGATGAATTTCTATAGGCTTCACTCTTTCACTGATCAAAAATGGGATAGCAGAACTCTACTCCTTTTTCGTGCATGTCAAAAGTGGAGCGGCCATCTTGAAACTATCTTTATGACGTCACCGTGTTCGCCTGCATCGTGATGTCACTTGCTTAAACTTTACATCCTTAACAAAAAATATTGACAGGTTACAAGACAATGGTTTGGTTATTGTAATTTCTATCATGCTTTTAAGGTTTTGGTTTGAAGCCCTCTCTTATATGCACCTCTTATATGCAGGATATTTTCCACTAATTATTTAGGTGAATAACTAGATGTGATGCACACAGAGAAGTGAAGAAGAGGAAATATGCAGGACATTTAATAAACAAACAAATGCACATTTTAAGCAGGCTTGTCTCTGTGTTTGCGATAGTAATCCTTATGTTTGTTTTGTTGTGTTCCAGAAATTTCTCTCCCGTCAGTGAGAATAGTCAGTCGTCTACAGACACAGCACTGTCATCGAATGATGCAACCACCCCAACACACAACCACAATGAGAAAGGGAAAGGTGACGGCGATGAATGCTTAGAGCACAGTGAGTTTTCTTAGTTTTCACCATGAATGGAACCATAAACTGCCACTTGATAGATAATTTCTCAGCTCTTTTACTGTTAGCATATGTGTTTAATTTTTGTGCTAAAGTTTCAATAAGATTGATAGATACATTTCTTAGTTTCTGCATTGGCAAACTTCACACATTACAGTTCATGTTAACTTCAATTTCCTCTGTGTGTGTGTTTTTTTTTTTTGGGGGGGGGGGGGGGGAGGATCTCCCTATCTCTCTCCTCTCTTTTTTTCTCCTGCATCCATTCTTCCCTTCACTTTTTCTCTTCTCTTACTCCTTTCTCATCACCTTGATGTTTCTTTATCTCTTTTCCTCCAACCCCGTCTGCCTTTCTCTTCTCCTTTTCTGTGTCCCCTACCTTTCTCTTTCTTCCTCCCCTCTTATTTACACTGAATAAGTCTCCACGTCGAAGTGGTCAAGCTGTCTGACTCGGACTCCGAAGGTTGTGGGTTTGATTCCAGGCCGCGGCCTTCAGTTGACAAGTGTATTTTTCGGAAACTCCCGTGTGTAGCCACTGGAGCTACAGAGTTCATGAATTTATGCGATGCTTTCTGCGCTGCGGAAAGAGACTGAGCCATAAGGGTTAAAACTCAATGCAATGAAGCCGATCCTGTTGACTTAAGCAACTTTAAAAAAATTTACGCTGAGTCACACATACACATATCCATATGACTTACCAAACCAAGTTAAACCGAAGTTGAATACTCACAGTTTGCTGTCATTTACTCAGTTGCTGTATGCAATTGTTTGTAGCATAAGGATAAAAGGACTGAAACATATGTTGAACTAGAGAACTACTGCTGTTGGTGACATTAATGCTTTCCCTTTGCTGTCTGATTATCTCCACTTTGCTGTTATGACAACATTCTTGTCCCGGTCTTGTAGATTTTCCCTTTCCTGTCTCGATGACTTTTCCATTTTTTCATTTCTGTATGGTTTTCCCTTTCCTGTCTTGATAGTATTCCCTTTCCTGCCTTCATAGTTTTCAATTTGCTGTCTTGATGGTTTTCACTTTTTCCCTTCCTTGTCTTTTTAAGTGCTTTTGAAAGTTTGTTGTTATTTCTGATGGTGGTGTCAGGTCTTAGTCAGATATGACTGAGCTACCGTATAACAGTAGACGGTACTACCTGGTTTCTGTTAGCGCTGAACGTTGGGCGGCGCTTACCAAACCCGGCACCCCACATTGTGCCAACGGCTTCGGGTGGAAGAGCGCAATTGGGAGGGTACAAGCCTTACACTGGTGCGAGGAAATGCAAGCTAAAGACAAAATGTCATGGCAGGGCAGACCAGGCCCTAAGCCTTGGTTGGCGACTGGTCTAGGATCGAAGCTCCGACAGGCGGACAGTTAGAGCATTGCTTTGCTGATCCGGCAGCTTCTGCAGCTTGTCTTGTTCCAGATGTAGGGGTGTTACCTTTCCTCTGGAGTAAACTAGGCAGGCCGAGAGAGGGATCATGCTGCATGGGCAACACATGATATCTATATTTTAGCCCAGGCTTTGTGCTATGGAGAGGCAATAACTCCATCCCTGGTCTTAACTGGTCTCGGAATCAAAGCGAGAGGCAACTGTTACGGGTTATAAGTCCTTGTCAGTTGGCGTAGACATGGGGCGCCACGCGTTGCCTCTGACGGTGGGAGACACCTATAGGTGTCACTGATCAGCTACCGCCCGCCTCAAGCTGGGCAGCCCCCAGCCAATTGGGTGCTGATCCGCCACAGCCTGCCTGCTTCAATGGGTGCTTGGGGCTAGGACAAAATCTGAATCGCAGGCTGTAAAACCAATGCACCAGGTACAAACAAAAATAAAAATAGAAACCTCAAGCTACGGCTTGCAACCTGGAACGTGAGAACCATGTGTCCAGGATTTTCCACTGACTTGACCAATATTGACGATGTGAGAAAAACGGCTGTGATTGATGCCGAACTCAATCGTCTAAACATTGATATTGCTGGCCTGCAGGAGACTCGCCTCGCTGAGGAAGGGTCACTCAGGGAAAACCACTACACCTTTTTCTGGAAGGGTAGAGGGCAGGCAGAAAAAAGGCAACACGGTGTGGGCTTTGCAGTGAAGAATTCGCTACTGGGAATGTTTGAAATTCCAGCAGGAGGAAATGAAAGACTATTATCCCTGCGCTTGGCAACCTCTTGTGGGTTTGCCACCATTATTACTGCATATGCACCGACACTCGATTCCTCTGATGATGTGAAGGATTCGTTCTATGAGGAGTTAGACTCCGTGATCAAGGCAGTTCCAAAATCTGACTACATTTATATGCTCGGTGATTTCAATGCTCGTGTGGGCAAGGACTCGAGTTCATGGCCAGTGTGCCTTGGAAAATACAACATCGGTCGCATGAATGAAAATGGGCAAAGGCTGCTGGAGCATTGCACCAGTAATGACCTATGTATTACAAACTCCTTTTTTAAAACAAAAGAGATGCATAAGGTCACATGGAAACATCCAAGATCCGGCCATTGGCACCAGCTGGACTTCATCATCACACGGAGACAACATCTGAACCATATATCATTGACTCGTAGTTAACACAGTGCTGACTGTGATACGGATCATTCTTTGGTTGTTGCAAGGGTTAGACTGAGACCAAAGAGAATCTACACAGCTAAACACAAATCTAGCCTCAGGATTAATATTATTAACACTCATGATCCTGAAAAGTGCTTTCAGTTTCAACAGCAACTTGAAGACGCTTTCACTGATACACCAGAAAATTGTACAGTAAATGAAAAGTGGGGTCAAATTAAGGAAACTCTTTATAAAACTGCCGTAAGGGTTTACGGCACTGTGGATCATAAGAGGCAGGACTGGTTTGCAGCCAACAGCGAGACTCTGCAGCCCTTGATTGATAAGAAGAAGAAAGCTCTCTTAAGAAACAAGGAAAGACCAACGCGTAACACTCTGAGTGAGCTTAGGCAAGCTAGGAAGGATGTGCAAAAGGCTGCCAGGCAGTGTGCAAATGATTATTGGATCAAGTTATGTGAGTCCATTCAAATCGCAAGTGATAAGGGAGACATAAGAAGCATGTATGAAGGAATAAAGAAAGCCTGCGGTCCAGTGATCAAAAGAAGTGCACCATTGAAAACCTTGACTGGAGAAATCATCACTGATAAGAAACAGCAGATGGACAGATGGGTAGAGCACTATTTGGAGCTTTACTCAAGTGAGACCAAACTAGCGGATGATGCCCTCAACGCCATAGAGGCTCTACCAACTCTTGACCACCTGGACACACTTCCCACCATAACAGAAGTTAAGTGTGCTATAAATGAACTTGCATCTGGCAAGGCTCCAGGTAAGGATGGGATTCCAATAGAGGTTATCAGGAGTGGGCAAGACACACTCACTATACAGATCCACCAGCTAATAGAGCTATGCTGGCGTGAAGGACAAGTCCCACAGGATTTCAAAGATTCAAGCATCATAACACTGTACAAGAACAAGGGCGATCGGAGCGACTGCAACAACTATAGGGGTATCTCACTTCTGTGTATTGTTGGAAAAGTATTTGCCAGAATTGTTCTGCGCAGACTTCAAGTCCTAGGAGATCAAGTCTACCCCGAATCACAGTGTGGCTTTCGACAGAACCGGTCTACCACTGATATGATATTCTCATTGCGACAAATGCAAGAAAAATGCCGTGAACAGAATCAACCACTGTTTATTGCCTTCATCGACCTCACAAAGGCATTTGATTTAGTCAGTCGTGAGGGTCTGTTCAAGGCACTAAAGAAGATTGGCTGCCCACCAACTCTTCTGTCCATTGTGGAATCGTTCCACACAGGCATGAAGGGTATAATCAAGTTTGATGGTGCAACTTCTGAAGAATTTGAAATCAAGAGTGGAGTTAAGCAAGGTTGTGTACTAGCTCCCACCCTCTTTGGAATATACTTTTCACTTCTACTGAAATATGCATTTCATGATCAGGATGGTGGTATATACATTCACTCACGCTCAGATGGCGGCCTCTACAATGCTCAGAGATTGAAGGCTAAGACCAAAATTAGGAGGGTACTGATCAGAGAGTTGCTTTTTGCAGATGATGCTGCAGTTACGACCCACTCTGAGGAAGAATTGCAATGTCTACTATCTGCATTCTCCAATGCTTGTTCTGAATTTGGTTTAACAATTAGCAAAAAGAAGACACAGATTATGTCACAAGGTGCACATGGGGTACCATCAATCTTTATTGATGACGCCGAACTAGAGATAGTAGACCATTTTACATATCTAGGATCAGTGGTAAATAGCAAATTATCCCTAGATCAGGAAATCAACATCCGGATTGGTAAGGCAGCAACAACAATGAACAGGTTAAGAAAAAGAGTCTGGGAGAACAGGAAGCTTACTGCCAAAACAAAAGTCCTTGTCTATCAAGCCTGTGTCCTTAGTACTCTTCTCTATGGCAGTGAAACCTGGACAACTTACTCACACCAAGAGAACAACTTAAACAGCTTTCATATGCGGTGTCTGCGAAGAATTCTTGGTATTAAGTGGCAAGACAAAATCACAAATACTGAAGTATTGGAAAGATCAGGTTGTGTGACAGTTTATTCCATGCTCAGTCTTCGTAGACTTAGATGGATAGGACATCTTAGGAGGATGGATGATGGTAGAATACCAAAGGATATCTTTTTTGGTGAATTACAGATGGGTAAGAGATCTCAGGGTCGGCCTCTACTACGATACAAAGATGTGTGTAAGCGGGACATGATTGATACAGGCATTGATAATGCACATTGGGAGCAAGTCGCAGCTGAACGTGTTGCATGGAGGGCAAATATCAGAAATGGAATAAAGTCAAAGTAGAAAATTATTGCAGAAAAGTCACACACCAAGCGTTTGAGACGTAAGATGGTGCATGATGGTGGAAATGACCACGTGTTCACATGCACCCACTGTGAACGGACATTTACAGCGCAAATTGGCCTTATCAGTCACACTCGCTACCGCCATAGTTAAAAGTTATTATGCCTATTTAAAGCACAAACTATCGTCTGTCAAGACGGCAAGGTGCCAATGAATGTTATTTCTGAATTATACAAATCTAAACTATCTTGGAATGTTTTATGTTTATGTCTGGTCACATACTTTTGTTTCATGTTGAATTCTCTCTATCCTGACAATTTTTTGCATCAGTTTGTTTTAAGTGTACATGTAAGCTTTGTATATTATGTCTTAAATAGGTCTATTTTTGTGTGTGACAGGTCCATCTTCTTTATGTGTTGTAAACAACATCCCTGCCTCGCCGGCGGTCAGCCATGCAGAAAGTGTTTCCGAAGCCTCTCCCAGGAAACGAGCGAGGAAGCAGTTATTGTGAGTAATGAGTTAATTTGTTAGCAGGTCAAGTATTCAATCGCCGGGCAGAAGCTGCCATGTGGGACTGGATATGTACTTGATCATATTACTACTTTTCTTGCTGCTGTCCTCTGAGAAATTTTTGTTATCCATACCACTATATTGACTTGACCATAGAGTCGTACTGACTAAGAATAAAATCTGGCCACTTAAGAGGATTAATGTTATCACAGAATCTCTAATGCGGAACTTATGGAGAGAACTAGACAGATCCCAACGAATCAAGAGAACAGGAGGATAGGACATGCATTGAGAAAAACTGATAATTGTATAACTGAAAGTCCTTTCTCTGGAACCCATAGGGCACATGAAATAGAGGGAAACCTAAAAACACACAGAAGAGAAATACAGAGGTTAATTATATGGGGAGGACATGAAGATAGCTGCGGGAGATAACAAAAGATAGGACAGGTTGGCATGGGTTTGGTGAGGGCCTATGCTTGAACAGGGGCAGAAGAAGACCAGGGGGTTGAACCTTGGACCATTGTTAGCCAGTGTACTATCCACTGTCCCACTGCAGCTCAAGTAAGAAGGTATTGCAAGTAATTAGTTTGTTTGTACGAGGAGGCTTCAAATGACAACCCTATGTATTTAGGGTGAATATATTGTGAAAAGTAAAGAACAAATGTATCATTTTTCTATGCAGTCACCACTGCATTTAATGCAAGTTTCTAGTGCTGATAAAGTGCTTGGATTTCTAGAAACATTGACTCTGGGGTGACTACTCGGTGTGCCTGCCCCGCCGTGAACAGTCTGTCACAGAAGTCACGCTGTTTTGAAATTTCCTACTCCACTCATACACTTGCTGCACTGACAGGCATGCACCCCCATACTGGACCTTCATTCACTGATAAATTTCTATAGGTTTCACCCCTTCAATGACAAAAAAATGGTGCATGTCAAAAGTGGGGCTGCCATTTTTAAACTGTCCCATTGACATGAATGTGTTCGCCTGTGTTGTCACATGCTTAACATGCTTGACACCTTTAACAATAATATTGACAGGTTACAAGATAATGACATGGTTATTGTAATTTATATCACACTTTTAAGTTTTTCATGTGATGCTACCTCGTATATACACCCCTACAATGATACCATTTACCCTTCAGCTGACTTGTATTTGTTTTCCACAAAAGAATTATAAATATGAGAGGAATGTGGAGAATATCTAGCTGAGATACTGACAGCTGCAGATGTTACACGATCACTCATCAAAAGACAAATGAAATTGATGGGGCATATCAACAAGATAGGGTGGAATTAGCTTTATGAGGGAAATTACTTGACACGAAAGATAGAGGACGATAGACAGAGGCTCAATGTAGTGTAATGTAATATTTTTATGGTGATATTATGTTGCACAGTGATTTTATTAATTTTGCAGACATGTCAGCGAAGAACTCAAAGACAACACGTCATCCTCCGAGGAAGAATTGGAAAAGAACACTCACAGACATCGGGAAGATTCTGTAAAAGAACAAAATCACATTGATAAAGAAATACGTGGAGGTATGTATACACCTCCTTGAGTTCGCGTTGTAGGGGAGACATTTTTAAAAAATCAGGCGAAGGACTCTTTTCCACATGCTTGGGTGTGTGTGGTATATGATGCTAGTCCTGTATTTGTGTAGACCAATCATCACTTGAGTCATGGGGTCAATATTACATTGACCGCCTTTACTTCCTGAATATTTTTTGGTACCCATTTTAAGCTGAGTCAGCCTTGTAGACAAATCAGTTCTGTCATTGTTAAATCCCTGCCTACAGGGGGATTTGAACATATGACCACCGGGCTAACAGGCAAACATGTTAGCCACTGTGCTACTGCACCTCCATAGGGGTAGGTATGTGGTGTTTGATGTTACACGAATGTCATCTTAGTCTTCTTCGGCAGATTTTTATTTGTTAGCTGTTTTGTCCAGCTAGCATTTTAGCTGCCAGCGCAGTGTGGTTCAACGTTGTTCTGTCCCACATGAACTCACTCTTCAGTGTGCATGTTGAGTTGCCCCACGTTTTCTGTTCACCTTGAGTTGATTCAACGTGTGCTGTTTTTGTCTACCAGATTCCATTTAGCCATTCATTCTGTCTTTCAGTTTCTAGTCTGAAGTATTGACTTCCTCTCCAATATTATTGTGATATGTTAGTCTCTCTCTCTCTCTCTCTCTCTCTCTCTCTCTCTCTCTCTCTCTCTCTCTCTCTCTCTCTCTCTCTCTCTCTCTCCTGCCCTCCCCTCCCCCAAGAACAACGTGATGGTAAGTCAGTAACCTCACCAGTATACTACCATATAGCACATTAGTTAACTGACATGAAGATTGACATGATTGTTACTTTCTCTGCTCCAAAAACGCAAGATAAAATTTATTTGATTGCTTCGTTTTGTTCCAAAATAATACACAATAGTCAGCTTTAACTGATGTTTTTATCTTGTCCCCTCAGAATACACAGATGAAGAAGGTGTTCGGTGGGTGTTGAACAAGCCAAAACCTACTTATGTGCTGCTCCAGCCAGATTTTATCAACAACAAAACAAAAAATAACCATTTCACCAGATATTCAGATGTCAAACCAAAAGGTACGTTTTTGTGGTTTAATGGCGTGACCATTGTGAGCTACTTATCTCAGCTTACGGGCCTAATGAAGTGACTATAGGCCAGTGTAAGGATCATTTCTTATAAATTATCCCCGCTTGTCTTGAACCTATTCCCCAGTAGAATTCTTCTTGTTCGCTTTTATCATTACTTTTGTTTTCAACAAGTGTGTTGAAGAAATTAAATATGTGAAGGTAACATAATGAGGTGGGGTGTCCAGTTCCTTCTTAAATAATGCTCAGAAAATTCTGAAGACTATCTAGTACTCATTTTATCAGGCAAGGTCAATCTCTGAGTCATACTGGTAGCAAAAATAATTACCACCCTGCTGGGGATTGACCCAGGGCTGCAGTCCTGGTATGCAAGCACTCTGATGACTGTGCCACTGCAGCTGCTTTTGAAATTAATATATACTGTTCTGATTGATTGTTACTTTTTGGGTTGTCTTGAAAAGGTACACATTACAAGGCTGTTTTCATTCTCTCTGGCTGCCGAGTCAGAACATTGAAAAAAAATGTCTTGTCTTGTAAGGATTATAGTTGGATGCATACAAGGAGAATGTATTTCCATTCATTTAGGAGTAAAATAGAATCAGTTATAGTAAAATCATCACATGTCTGATGAAAGCCTGGAGAGAGGCTGCTAGGATATCCAGAAGAGGCGACAAACGACAAAAATATGAGTAGCATAATATTCCTTGATTTTATCTATAGAAAGTCATTCAGGCATTTTATAAGAATGGATAATAAACAAAAGTGTATTATTAGATCCTGCAAAAAAAAAATGAACATAAAAACATTTGACTAGGAGCTCAAACCAGGTAAACAGAACAATCACCGTGGGGGAATTGGATGAAAATAATATAATATGATTTAAATGACGACTTAAAAACAATAAGGCAACTGGGACTGATGGAATTGCTGCTGAATTTATAAAGGCAGGTGCCATGCATTACATCTAAAGCTATACTACCGGTCTCTGTGGCTGAAGGGCTTGCGAACGCAGTTTGTGAGCCCGTATACCCGGGTTCGAAACACGGCGGTGCTGGTTTTTTCGAAAAAGGTATAGGGGCCGGTCGTTCAGAAAGCAATGGCAAACTACTGAACGTAACACTTGCCTAGTACATCAACAGCAGCTGAAAATGCTATACTACCGGTCTCTGTGGCTGAAGGGCTTGCGAACGCAGTTTGTGAGCCCGTATACCCGGGTTCGAAACACGGCGGTGCTGGTTTTTTTGAAAAAGGTATAGGGGCCGGTCGTCCAGAAAGCAATGGCAAACTACTGAACGTAACACTTGCCTAGTACATCAACAGCAGCTGAAAATGCTGGTGTTGACTGCAACGTCCCGTAAGGGATACGCAACAAAATATACAAACTAATAATAAAAATCTGGAGGACAGAAGAATTACCCCATGACTGGAAAGAGTCATCATTGATAGCTATCTTTAAGAAAGGAGACAAGTTCCAATGTGAAAATTATAGAGGAATATCACTACTGTCCACAAGCTATAAGATACTATCCGCAGTATTACTAAATAGACTAAAACCATATTCAGAGGACATATTAGGTGACTACCAGGCGGGTTTTAGACAAAACAGATCAACAATAAATCAGATATTTATCTTACGACAAATAGCTGAGAAAAATTGGGAATATAAAAGATATCTCCATAACATTTTTGTGGATTTTAAAAAGGCTTATGATAGTGTCCATAGGAATAGTCTATGGAATGCTATGCAGGAATTTGGAATACGAAGGAAGTTAATCAACATGACCAGACTATGCCTGGAAGATACTTATAATATAGTAACATATAAAGGCAGAAAATCAGACCCTTTCCAAATAACATCTGACTTGAAACAGGGTGATGCACTATCGCCGTTACTCTTCAATCTGGCTCTAGAGAAAGTCGTAAGGAAGGTAAAGGAGGACTGTGATATTGGAGGAACATCCAAGCTGCTTGGTTATGCAGATGATATAGATATTATAGGGGAAAATGAACAAAAGACATTAGAAATATTAACTCACTTAAAGGAAAAAGCCCAACAGTTGGGGCTGGTTATCAACCAAGATAAGACAGAATATATGGTAATTTCAAGCGAAGGAATGGCTAAAAACTCTGGCTACATACAAATAGATAATATGACCATTAACCCTTTACAGGGCAGATGCTTGTCCGTTTTCTAGCCCTGAACGGGCAAGATTTTTTCAGGTTCTGTAACATTTCGGGTCGCATTAGTAAAAACATCACAAATAAGGTGTTAGTCAACCGATTTTAGTTAAATAAACAACACAATTAAGGGAAAAGCATGCAGAATATGTTACTCGCGTGATTGTTGTCGGTAATCCATATATGAACACAAATATTTACGAAATACGGCATGTTGTTTGTGATTTTCCGTCATCTATACGGCAATTTACAAACACATTTTCAGAATCATAATCACTTTCTTTAAAGTCCGACTCAGACTGCTAATGCAAAGTAACGCTTTGCACTGATATCTAGCTCCGATTAATAGTCAACTTCGTGTCCTTTAATGTCATTTAAATTGAACCTAGCGGCTATCACTTGAAGAATCGCCGACATCCGTTTTGAAAAACAGCGTAAAAATCCCGAAAACTATCAAAAATTGTCCGTAAAAGTCCGTTCAACTTCATACTATCGCGTTTACAAATGGCGGCCATGTTGTCAAGCTGTCGGCGAAAGCGAAAGTAGCGGTCGGAAGTGTCGGAAAGCCGAGAGATCGCGATTTTACAATGCATAATAGTATCGTCCGGAATCGGCCGCTACGATCGTTTTATGACATCGGCCGGAATTGGCCGCTATGACCTGTAAAGGGTTAAAAGAACGGAAACATACAAATACCTAGGTACAATCTTCAACTGCTCCAACATCATAAGGGAAGAAATACAAACTAGAATCAATTCTGGAAATAAGATATACTATGCACTACAATATCTACTAAAATCAAATGCGTTATCTCGTAACACCAAAATCACAATATACAAAACACTGATCAGACCACTTGTGCTGTATGGCTCTGAAACCTGGAGTACAACGAAAGGAGATGAAGCCTTATTACAAACCTTTGAGAACAAAGTTTTAAGACGCATCTTTGGACCCATTAGGGATACACAAAGTGGAGAGTGGAAAAGAAGAAATAACAAAGACATTCATGAATTCTTTTAAGTTCTCGCTAATCACTGGTATCATGAAGGCTACAATGGCTGGGGCATATAGAAAGAATGGAAGATAATAGGGAAACAAAACTCGCTTACACTCAGGAAATAAATGACCGTAGACCCCGAGGTAGACAAAGAAGACGGTGGAGAGAGAATATATATACAGACCTACAAGCATTTGGAATCGACTGGCAAGAAAAGGTCAACCAGAGAGACGAATGGAGACGGATTGTATCTGCAGCAAAGAACCTCAATGGCTCGGAAGGTTGAAGAAGAAGAAGAAAAAGAACTGCACAACATTTCAGTTAATTGTCAAGAATAAGAAAACATGAATATAAGTAAAAATTAATTTGAAATTAAAACACACAATAAATATACATTAAAACCTAATCGGAATGTTTACAAAGGTGAAAGATGAAGAATGGGTACATGACTTAATGGGTAGCAGTAATGCTTTATGTATGTATAAGGTCCTAGTCTATTATTTGTTTCTCTAAAATATCTTTTTGCTTCGTTATATATTGTAATATCCCTGCTGCAGTCAAGATCTTGCTTATCTGTTATGAGAATGGAACCTGGTCAACTAGCATGAAAGCTTACAACGCAAAAAAGATCTGGATTTACAGTCAAAGGAGGACCATGAAAATGATGATGACACGATATCAAAAGTACTCAAAACATATACGGATGTGAAGCAACCTATCTGGCCTTGGAATGAATGCTTAGACTCCACACCACACCTTATGCTTAACTGCAAGTGGAATTAGGCAGAGACACCCTCTACCTGGGGATAGACAGTAGGTAGCAATGGTAATTGTGATAGTAACATGAGGTCAAACTAGATAAAACCATGAAATACCAATTGTCCAATAAATTATGGATAGGAAATACTGATGAATGCAACTGGAATTGATAAAATGACTGCTAAACAAAGACTGCAAGAGTGTCCAACATATGTAAAGCTAATTTATGTCGGTATACACCCGCTCCATTTGAGGGCATGTTCTGTGGAGATGTCAACAAGCTCAAGTTGACTGTGCTCTCTGTATATACATTCAGGTCAATACCTGAAGTTAGTGAAGAAGAAGGTACCTTTATTTGCGGGTGTAATGTCACGTGAAAGAGAACAGGCCCCCTCGATGTGAAAGGGTCTACTATGAAAAAGATTTTTATTTCAAACTTTTCTGCTGTTTGGAATTGAAACCGTAAAATACTCATCATTTAGATTTTCAAGTGGGAGTACAAAAGTAATACGTGACTGGTAGGTTGAACATATATAAATATTCTAATTAAAATCATCCATCGTTTCAGTCTTATTTGATTATTTATTTGCTTATTATGTAAGCTTCAACAAAATTTAAAGCTAATATGACTTGGTCCAAACATGCTGTATAGAAATGTAATTTTAACTGGATGTATGTTATCAGAAATACTGTTTCAAAATCATTATTCATTATTTCAGGAGACAGCAAATAACATGGCATTTAATACAAATCTCTTCATACTCCAAGGTGTTGGCCATAAGTATGATGAAATGACTATGAAGAAATAACATGAGAAAGTTGAAACTAGGCAGATTCAAAGCTCCTCATATTTGCACTGAACATGTGAAGTATGCATTTGTTTCTTTAATGGGTTCTTCCGCTATGGTGCACAGTGCAATATACTGTATTAACTGGAACGGCTGCTCTAGCAATTTGTCAGAACAGTAGAGACATTTTTGGGAGGAGCTCACTCGCTTTGAACTCAAGCGTAGTCCTACGCGATACTCCTAGTAGCACTGGACTGAATTTTGCATGTAGATTAACTCTCCCTATTACCAGTGTCCCTCACCACCAGGCGAACTCACTTCGACTTCAGAGGTGCTTGTAATTTACGTCCCTAAGTCTAGGATGAGAAGTCAACATTTAATTCCAACTGACCTGTTTAGGGGTTGAACTCACTACCTCAAGACCAGTACACCGGATGTTTAAGGACAAACACTCTTATCTACTCGGCCATACTGACCTCCACAGCAGAGAAATAAGATGCATGTCCTGATGTTACAGGGGAAAGCACCCACAGTAAATACCAGAGAGTTGGCACCCATTTTCCATAATTCCTTTCCTTCATATGTTTTAGTAACAGAATAAAACTAGTGTAGACTACCTAAGTTGCTTGTCTGCTAGGAACTAAGAGAAAACCCCACACAATAATTCTGTTACTTAGAGTTCCAACAGACCAGGACTTCCCATCACAAGCCTGCGGTAGAGTTTGACATGAGATTACTTTTCTGTTTGTGTGTTTTTGTGTGTTTTGTTGGTGTGTGTGGTCCAGATCTATGATAGGCTTTATTTGTTTATTTCAGAGGAGAGGCGGCCGACGGTGAACGAACTTTCAAACCAGAGGAGTATTATGCAAAAAGTCAATGGCTGGAAGTTGTATTTCTCAGCATCACAGCTAGAAGAACTGGTATGTCATACTTGTTCAGTTGTTCATACATTTATAGATCTTCTGTGAACACCAGCACCAGTTTGCAGGACACATTCTGATGATTATTATATGTTCATCATTATCATGTGCCATACAGATAAGCGTGCACGGTCATGATTCACCATTTCACACGATCACCAGAGTCGTAGATCAGCTCTGTGAACTTGTTTCAACCATGCCATGAAGCCAAGCCATCCAGATATTTACTTCCCTGCTTTCTTGTTCTTTTCCCCCTCAATCATGCCAGTTGTCACAAAGTTCTCTAGTTTATTTCTTTCCATGTACTCCAAGAAGGTTGACTGTCTACGTCTAATTTATGTAATAAGTTTACAGTTTTCATTTGTTTCTTGTAGGACTACTTACCCATTGGTTTTTCTGTCGGTCCATGGTATTCTTTGCATTTTCCTCAGAAACAGAAACCACATTTCCTATTACCATTAGATGATTTGAATTTGTGTGCTCGTTATCCACGTTTCACACCCATGCAAATGTACAGGTTCTATCTAGCTTTTCAACTCTTTTTCTCATTGTAATTGACATCTTTTTATTAATCAGTATGTTTTCCAGCATGCAAGAGGATGCCTTTACCATAGTGATTCTTGTTCTAATCTCTACAAGGCATCTTCCATCAGATGTTATGACTGTTCCAAGATAATTGTAATCATCCACTTATTTGAGAATATTCCCATATACCCATATATTACATTGTGGTATTTCTTCTTAATGACCACCATAATCTGTGTCTTCCTACAATTTAATTTTAACCCTAATTGGTCACTGTTTACAATAACCACATCTACTAAATGTTGCAGTTCCTGTTCATTGTCTGCTATCAATACTGTATCATCCGCATATCTAATGTTATTGATGTTACATCACCCAGTGGTGATTCCTGTCATATCTTCTGAATTTCTAAAAACATTTTCACTGTATAAGGAGGAAAGATCTGGAGTCCTTACACATCCTTGTCGCACATCTTTCTTAATAGGCTAATATTGACCTACTTCATTGTCAATCTTTATGGCAGCATGTTGTTTCCAATATATATTAATTGTTAGGAGATTATATTTTTAGATTATGTGTTGGAATCCTCATGCTAGGAGGTTATATGTTGAAGTATGTTGGAAGAATGTGTGTTGGAACATGTATTATGTTTTGGGATTATACATAATATGATATCTTGCGGGATTATACATAATATGTCTTGTTAGGGTATTTTTTAATTGGGAGATTTTGTCATTTCTGAGAATGATCAAATTCATCATCATCATTAAGTAGCAAGTCCTTAGAATGTTATCTCATCACAGCCCACCTCAAAGACTCTTGCTCCTTTGCCAGTTCTCCTTCCTCATGCATTTTTGAACTCCATTTGTCTTTAATGTTTTATGTCCACCAAGAATTCACCAGCCCCCTACCTTGTCTACCACAAACTATGTGTCCAATACTGTTAACTTTGGGATTTGATGTGACCCGAGTATTTCCACTGTCAAGACATGATACTGTTTGAGTCAGTTTTACTCGATTGTTCTGATCTTGTAGATTGCCAGCATTTTTTTCTTTGCTTGATACACGAAGAATTTTTGTTTACCATTTTAAGTTCAGAAGTTTTGATTTGTTTCTTGAGTGTTTGTGAAATGGTCCATGGTTCGTATCTGTATTTTGCGCAAGGAAAGATGCATGTCCTCAAAATATTTACTTATATGTGTTTGTTGTTCTTGTGCCATCAGTTCTTCACGCTGTTTACCTTTGCATTACACATGGCCAATCTCTTTACAACTTCTTTCAACACTGCCCATTATTTTTACTTTTGGAACGAAAATGTTCAGTTTTTGCCATTTCTGTTCAGAAGATTTTGTGTTGGAATGTTGTTATGTTAGGCGACAACGTCTTAAATAACTTATATAGTGGGTTCAGACAGGCAGACGTTACATGCATCGATAAGTCATGAACAAGCATGTATATCGTCATTGATTTAATTCTGATAAATCATTACTACACTCCTCACACAAATACTTTACAAAACTCGCACAGCGCTCAGCACTACTCGCGCTTGTTCACATAGAATAACGTAATCGTGCTTCAGTACCCACACTAACACATGGCTCACCGCGGCCACATTCTCTCTCATTAGCGAAACTGATGTCTAAGAAAATGGTCTATTATCCCTTTCAAAACAGTCAGGCTTCCTCTCTCATCCACAGTCCGAGTCCCGTCTAAAGCTTTCTCTCAGGTTGGTAGTCACGAGGTTCTTGACCCTCGTGGCGTCCGTGGAGATCATGCTTAGTCGGGTCTGTCGCCCTGTCCTTCACTCGTCTGTTGATGGCAGTCCCTACTACGTTGTGCCGTCCAAGGTTAACCTGCTCTGTCATTCAAGGGCACAGTCCTGTCGGTAAACCCCTGTCCTGGGCGTATAGACCTGTCCACTATACCCGCACTATTTCCATGTCCTTGTCTGTCCTCTGTCTTCTACATCATGTCCTTTGGGGACCTTGACATTAGGGTAAGAGTGTTTTGGGATATTGTGTGGTATGAGATTTTGTGTTACACATTATATGTTGGAAAATGCTCAACCTCACTGAAATCGATATGCTATGTTTAACGCTGAAATATTCATTCACCCAGATGGAGGTGGAGAGAGAAATGGAGGAGCAGTTTGCCGCAGTACAGGCAGCTTTAGTCCAGATTCCCAGCAGCAAAATTAGCAATGAGGAGGCAGTCAAGATCCATGAAATGTCGCAGGTTGGTGTTGGAGCTTCTAAAATCTTAGAATTGGGTTATATTTCTGGTTGTCATTGTTTATATTCTGATGTCGCTTTTTGCGTAAGTTGTGCCGTTTAAGTGTTAATATTTATTTCTTTTCACATAAAACATGGGGGGAGGGGGGTGTTGAAAAGAATCTGGTATACATCATTACAAAAATGAAACAACCAAAGAACCACACTAATGAGAAAAATATAATGATAGTTTTTACTTAAATGTAATTTTTACTTAAATATAATGATAATTTTTACTTAAATATAATGATAATTTTTACTTACATATAATGATAGTTTTTACTTACATATAATGATAGTTTTTATTTATGTATAATCTTTGGAGCATGACGGATGTTGTTCCTTTCTTCCAGGCCAACATTCAGCGGTGTCAGTTGATACAGAGCCAGCTGTCAGAGGCCATGGCAGCCATGATACGCACCTTGGAACACAAGCCTCGCATTCAGGAAATCGTCAATAAGCATATGAGCAAACGGCCAATCAAGAAGAAGGAGAGGACGTAGCATTCATTGTTTGTTTAGCTTATTCTTGTTCTTGTTCTAGTTTTGGCATTTGTTTTGTTTGCAGATGTCAGGTTTTTTTTTTTTTTTTTTAAACTCCTGAGGCAGGTTATTCTCGGGGGCAGGTAAAGTCATGTTGTAACTGCTTGGGATTTTGTTGTGTGCAAAATGGAAGTTTGTACATATATGTGTGCTTGTGTATGTATGCGAGATGAGATTCACAAAGAGAATGATGTATATATGTACAATTTTTACCATGAAAGTCATTTTAAAAAATACATTGCATGTAAAGTTATTTTTTCCCCTGCCACCCAGATATATTTGGAGTGGGTTGAAATAGATTGATAAATATTGTTACTAAGCATATTTGTACCCCTCCAGTGAATCATGGTCTTTCCTCTTCTACTTTGGGGTATAGAGAACACTTATTTTTGTTTTACTGTGGCATAAATATACACACAATCTCTTAATGTCTGTGCCACCCAACTCTGTCTGCCAGGGGCTTACTTTGGCTTGTGGCCAAGTATCCGGTGTCTGGTACCAACAGATGGAGAAATACACAACCTGCAGTAAAAATAAATGTACCCTGCCCTGTTTAGAAGCTCGGAGGTGATGCCCTCTTATGAAGTTCGCATAATCGTGCCCTAGTATGAAGTTCGCATTGTCGTGCCCTAGTATGAAGTTTGCATAGTGGTGCCCTATCATGAATTCACATTGTGACATAGTGTTTTTGTATACATAACTCTGTTGTGACGAAGCAAATTGTCATTGGCCATATGTATCTAATAGTTTCTTTTTTGGTTAAAAAACTAATATTCATATTTCCATTAGCTTCAGAGAATTAATCTTAAATTGTCAGTTTCATACAAATCTATTCTAAATTCTACACAGAATTGTTTTATTTGTAACCGCAAAATATTTGTCTGTAACATAACATTCTAATTCTAAACAGACTTTTCTGACTGATAGATTTCAAGTTCTGTTTTGAAATAAATTTCAAAAATTGCCTGGCGGATAGTTTTCAACATTGCTAGAATTGTCTGCGTCTGGTTGATAAATTTCTGGTTCTCAAAATTGCTAAAATTATCTGGCTCATAGTTTTCAACATTGCTGTAATCAGTTGTCTATCTGGCTCATAGTTTTCCAGTTATAATTGGCTCATAGTTTTCCACACTGTTATAATTGGCTCATAGTTTTCCACACTGTTATAATTGGCTCATAGTTTTCAACACTGCTGTAATCAATTGTCTATCTGGCTCATAGTTTTCCACACTGTTATAATTGGCTCATAGTTTTCAACACTGCTGTAATCAGTTGTCTATCTGGCTCATAGTTTTCAACACTGCTGTAATCAATTGTCTATCTGGCTCATAGTTTTCCAGTTATAATTGGCTCATAGTTTTCCACACTGTTATAATTGGCTCGTAGTTTTCAACACTGTTATAATTGGCTCATAGTTGTCAACACTGCTGTAATCAATTGTCTATCTGGCTCATAGTTTTCCACACTGTTATAATTGGCTCATAGTTGTCCACCCTGCTGTAATCAATTGTCTATCTGGATCATAGTTTTCAACATCGTCTGGCTGATAAATTGCTGGCTCTTTACAATGCTAGAATTGTCTGGCTGATAGTTTTCAACACTGCTAGATTAGTCTGTCTGACTCATAGTTTTCAGCACTGCTAGAATGGTCTGGCTAAAAGATTAAAAACTGCTAGAATTGTCTGTGCCTGACTGATAAATTTCTAGTTCTAAATCAATTCATCAGGTGTCGTCTACACAGTGAAGGTTGGCTGCAATGGATCTCCAACACTGTCTGTCTCTTGCCATGACTGTACATTCTACCAGATTGCTGTTCATCCATCTCTTGATGTTATCTTCCCACTTGTATCGTTGTCTACCTCTTGCTCGCTTGCCCTCAACCTTGTCTTCCGATATGGTTTTTATAAGAGTGTTATGTCTTTTAACGTGGCCAAAATATTTCTCTTGCCTCTTTTTTATTTCTTTTATCAACCCTCTTTTCATTCCCAGTTTTTCTAGGATCTCTGAATTTGATTGTTTTTGTTTCCATGAAATACAACATATTCTTCTGTATAATCTACATCTCTAGAGCCTCTTTCTAATTGCTTGTTTAATTTCCACACCATATAGTAGTTTTGAATATACATAGCATTTTACCATTCTCTTCTTTAATGCATTGTTAATCTCTCTAGATATTAATACTGATTTATACCTGCAGAAGTCGGACGTGTTGGCCTAAGGGCACTATTAAACTTGGCACAACGCAATTACATCTGAAAAAAACACTCCTGATGAACGCAGAAGAAGATACTGATTTCATGCTGTTGTAAGCATTTTTTTGGCTATTGATATTCTCTTTTTGGTTTCTGTTTCACTTCTGCCATCATCTGTTATTATATGTCCAAGATAGGAGAAACTTGTTACTTGTTGCGGTATCTCCCCCTTTTCTGTGATGCTCATTGATGGCCTTTCCTTTCCACTGCTAATTATCATAGTTTTTATTTTTTGGATGTTAATATCTAAGCCATATTCTGCACTATGCCTGTGTACTTGTTCCATTATTTTTTTTAAAAATCTTGCTCGCTTTCTGCTAGTAACACTGTATTGTCAGCATATCTAATATTGTTTATGATTCTTCCATTGATGTTAAGTCCAGTCAGTTCGGCTTGTTTGAAAATTCTTTCTGTGTATAAGTTGAAGAGGCTTGGGGACAAAATGCATCACTGCCCTACTCTTCTTTATTTCAATGAGTGACGAATAATTATTTCCATATCTAATTAATGGTTCTCAGCACTGCTAAAATTGTCTGTCTGGCTCATAGTTTTCAACTGCTAGAATTGTTTGTCTGGCACATGGTTATACATTTCTAGATGTCAACACTTCTAGAATTGCCCAGCTTATAAATCCTTAACAGTTATGAAAGGTATTCATACATTTGTTAACATCATCATAATTGCCCGTTTTATACACTGGAAGCTGTGGTAACCTAGTGGCTGGCACGCTTGCCTTGTGTCATGTTTTCTAATCTATGAGGCTTGGATTCTTTTTAAAAACAATTTTGACCTGGGCTCCTGGTTGAGTCAGTCTTAAATAGGTACCAGAAAATGCTGTGGGACATAAAGGTGGCTGGTGTGATGTTGATTACATCAACCATCAAGTGTTGATTGGTCTATACAAAATATGAGGCTAGCACTGTATACTAATTGTGCTTGATTGTGTGTAAAAGGGTGATTAACTTTAGTTTGAGTTCATAAATAGTTCAACAAAAGTGTTGCATTAAAATTAAACACACTTTAACTGGAGCATGCAACTGGGCAGCTCTTAACTGGTACCCAAACAATTATTTGATGAAGCAGATATTCAAGATTCTTCACCGAATACTGTATTGATGAAACACAGTAGTAGCTTGGAGTTAATTGACAAAAGGAAAGATGTGTTGTAGATAAATATACAAGACAACTGTATGATATTTCGGCAAGTATTGTTTCTGTTCACATGCTAATGGCCTTCTCATTTGTGTACAGTATTTCTTGGTTTGTTTTCATGTCAGTTTTATGGGAACTAAACATTCCAGATGTGAGGCACATTTGAGTCTGACTTGTGTGTCAGTGTACCGATCCGAAACTGATGTGGCAGCCATTCAAAGAGTTTTATTGTTTGAAGAACCGTGTGAGTCATTTCTTGAGGAGATTGGATGTATGATTATAGGGAGAACTGGAAAATTAGTGCACAACGAACATGAGAATAGTAAACAGGCTATACAGAAATTGAGGAAAAGTTAATGTTAAAAGGAATATAAATGGAGACACAATAAGAAAACATGACAAAGGAGGCATGGCATACATTTTAAAAGAATCAAAATGTTTTCTTTAGGCAAGAACAAAATATTGATTTTGGAGTGGAATGAGTTGTATCATCCGAAGATTGGAGCTAAATGTGTTATGTTGTCATAACGTTGAAGTTGAATGAGTTGTCATAAAAAGGTTGAAATTGAATGGGTTATTTCACAAGGTTGGAGTTGAATGAGTTAGTTGTCATAAAAAGGTTAAAATAGAACAGGTTATGTTGTCATAAGGTTGAAGTTGAGTGAGTTGTGTCATCACGAGAAAGTTGAAGTTGAATGATTTGTGTCATCACAAGAAGGTTGTGCAGTTATAAGAAGAAAGTTGAAGTTGAATAAGTTGTCATAAGAAAACAGTTTTAAGTTGAATAAGTTATGTCATCACAAGATTGTACTTGAATGAGTTATGTCATCAAAAGACTGGAGTTGAATAAGTTATATCGTCATAAGAAAGTTGAAGTTGTCTTAATATTATCTGAAGATTGGAATTGAAGTAGCTGTGCCATTAGAAGATAGATTCTATTAGCTTAATAGCCATGCTGGTATAATGGTTTACCTGTGAATGACCCAGGGCTCAATGTCCAGTGGTTGCTGATGTTTTGTTCCAGACTTCTATGGTTCTGGGATCAACCCAGCTGTGTAAAATGGACATGTATGATTGTTCGGCTAGGAAATTAAATACAAGGAGAATAACTGGTGACCTGACACCATAAAGACCTTGAAAACTTCAAGCTTCACACTCATCTGTCAGTCCCTGCCATCTGATTACCATTGTCATACCATGTATTCTGACAATGGAACATAAGCCTGCAGGTGTTCTTATTGCAGGGTTTTGTTGCTTTGTGTGTGTCTTCTCACAGTTCGATGATTCATCTGCTGCAGTCTGCATCTTTAACTTTTAACAACACGCACACCCTACATCTGTATTCACACTGACTCTGTTCACATCTTCCTGTGCCTTGAATTTGCAAACGTTCATGTCAAAAGATTGTTTTCTGTTTCCGTGTTTCCCACCTGCCTGTCAAAAGTTGCCAAGCTCTCTGAAAAGCTAGGTTTAGGTTACGAGGTGCTGATCGTGCATAATTTGATGTCCCCTGCATATTCCTGTTGCAAAATGCCATTTATATCCATGTCTTGCTTTAGTTTGTCTGGTTGAGTGTCTGCCAGGTCTTGTGTATCTGATTGAGAGTGTGGTTTTGTTTGTGGTTTGAGGCCGTGTGAGATTGTGTTATTTATAAATACCATCACCATTTTGTGCTATTTATAAATATCATCACCATTACATTAAACATAAAATGGCTACGAAGGTAGGCAGGGTCTTTTGTTTTTCCTTTGGACAGACCTGGTTGACTCAGTCTAAAATGGGTGTCTGAAAATGTTATGGGTCGTACAGGTGGGGCGTGAACTGGGACGTACAGGCAGGTTGTGAAATAGTGACTGCATTTGCCATTGACTGCTGATTGGTCTAAAATTGTAGGGCTAGCAACATATATCCATTATGCCTCAAGGTGTTACTATATGCTATATATATATATATATATATATATATATATATATATATATATATATATATATATATATATATATATATTGACCTTACACAGGTAGAAACTTTAACAACCTCTCAAATTATACTCCCTCTGTTTACATCATAGCAGCTGAGTTACTGATACAAAAGTCTGAGCAACTTCTGTAGAGGTCTAGAAATCATATAGTGACAGAGCTAAGATACATGCTTGTGGGGTTGCACAAGGACATAGCTATGATACATGCTTGTGGCTTTACATAGGGACATAGGTAATAATAATATAGCGACACAGCTAAGATACACACCTGTGGGGTTACATGGCGACATAGTAAACATAGTGATAGATCTAAGATACACACTTGTGGGGTTACATGGGAACATAGTAAACATATAGTGATACATCTAAGATACACACCTGTGGGGTTACATGGGAACATAGTAAACATATAGTGATACATGTAAGATACACACCTGTGGGGGTTACATGGGGACATTGTAAACATAGTGATACATCTAAGATGCACACTTGGGTTACATTGGGACATAGTAAACATGTAGTAACACAGCTAAGATACACACTTGTGGGGTTACATAGCGACATAGTAAACATATAGTGATACATCTAAGATACACATCTGTGGGGTTACATGGGGACATAGTAAACATATGGTGATACATCTAAGATACTTGCTCGTGGGGTTACACGGGGACAATAAACATATAGTGACACAGCTAAAATACGCTCTTATGGGGTTACATGGATACATAGTAAACATATAGTTACACAGCTAATATACTTGCGGTGAGGTTACATGGGGACATGGTAAACATATAGTGACTTAGTTAAGATACATGGTTGTTTGGTTACATGGGGAAATAGTAAACATATAGTGACACAGCCATGATACATGCTTGTGGGGTTACATGGGGAAATAGTAAACATATAGTGACATAGCTAAGATACATGCTTGTGAGGTTACATGGGGAAATAGTAAACATATAGTGACATAGCTAAGATACATGCTTGTGGGGTTACATGGGGAAATAGTAAACATATAGTGACATAGCTAAGATACATGCTTGTGGGGTTACATGGGGAAATAGTAAACATATAGTGACATAGCTAAGATACATGCTTGTGGGGTTACATGGGGAAATAGTAAACATATAGTGACATAGCTAAGATACATGCTTGTGAGGTTACATGGGGAAATAGTAAACATATAGTGACATAGCTAAGATACATGCTTGTGGGGTTACATGGGGAAATAGTAAACATATAGTGACACAGCCATGATACATGCTTGTGGGGTTAATGGGATCTTCAAACTTTTCCTTATGCTTAGTTCTATTCACAGGCTCACACCCAGCCCATTTCTTATACCATTTCCCCAGAAAGGCGAGTGATCGTATGGTTTGAAATAACAGATGTTCGCATATACCTGTAAGGCAAGTTCAGCACTCAATGAGTGGTGTTGTTCAGTATTATCCTGGCTGCCTTTAATTCCCAGCATATTTTCTGGCGCCCAACTTGGCATGGCTGGATGTTGAAACAAGTTACCCCCAGGCTGGCGTGCTAGCTTCTGTGCTTTCCATCATGCATACTATGCCACAGCATAATCAGTTTAGTGACCAGTTCCTTTCTTCCTAGAAGGTGTGAATACCCAGTGTCAGTATTCATATTGTGAGCAGTGGTGAAAATTAGCCACCACCTCCCCTTCTCCAAAGTATTATGATGGCTATTAAGCAACAATTATATAGTTAGTGTAAAGATAATACCAAGACATGGACAAACAGTGGTATGTCTGCTTGTACCACTATAGTGAGATACTGAACAGTTGGTGATTCATTGCAGACAACTTTCATTGTGGAGATGGCACTTGACTGATGAATATTGAGCACATTAACCACTTAACTATCACAGTGGCTATTTTTCTTTGCTCATTTTGATTCAGTAAGAAAGTTTGGTCTTGTCCATGAAAAATAAAAAGTGTTCACTAAGGGGCTAGGTGATTACAGGACAGAGAAAGAAGAAGAGTGACAGATGAAAGTGTGAGTTTTCTAGTCAAGTGTTAGCACCAGGTGGGAGAAGTCTACTGGTATTTGATATGGTGTGCTAAGTGGCTAAGTCAGTAACAAAGGGCACACATGAATGAACTGGGGTCATGTAGTTGAAGGCACTGTGAGTTAGTTATTAACATAGGGCATACATGAATGATGAACTGGGGTCATACAACACAAGTACCAATTTTACTGTAATTCAAACCAATGGGCCAATAGGTGAGAGTCTAGCCTCTACGCTATCACAGCCCCCTTGCAATAACTTTACTAAATGCAAATTCTGTATGTTGGTTAAAATAGCAAGTAGCACTTTTTACACAGAGGTATTGAAGAGTAGAACAGTGGACATGATCAGTTGCTAGGTTAGAAAAAACCACATATATGTAAATAAATAAGATGTATAGTGATTCTTTCAGTTGTTTCATTCAAAAGAAGATAGCAGAAAATATTTCCAGTATTGATGTGATAAAGAAATGTCATTAAATTTGGTGTAGTTATAAAACAAGCAGCCACTGGAGTTGGCTTTGAGTATTTATGACCTGTAATGTGTCCCGCTTGAATTATGGTGATGGTTGTGTGGGTTGTGTGGTGTTAGAACACTCACTGTATACAGGAGATGAAGGTGCTGGTCGGGATATAAAGAGTTATAATATAAACTGGCCCAGGAGATAGGTGTTAGGTACAGACTGACTTTATTGTATGAACTGATCAGAACAGAAGTTACAGTATAAACTGGCCCAGGCGATAAGTGTTAGGTACAGACTGACTTTATTGCATGAACTGACCAGAAGTTACAGTATAAACTGGCCCAGGCGATAGGTGTTAGGTACAGACTGACTTTATTGCATGAACTGACCAGAAGTTACAGTATAAACTGGCCCAGGTGATAGGTGTTAGGTACAGACTGACTTTATTGCATGAACTGACCAGAAGTTACAGTATAAACTGGGCAAGGTGATAGGTGTTAGGTACAGACTGACTTTATTGCATGAACTGAACAGAACAGAGGTTACTGTATAAACTCACCGGAACAGGAGGAGTTACAATATGAACTGACCTGAACAGAAGTTACAGTATAAACTGGCCCAGGCGATAGGTGTTAGGTACAGACTGACTTTATTGCATGAACTGACCAGAAAAGAAGTTACAGTATAAACTGGCCCAGGCGATAGACGTTAGGTACAGACTGACTTTATTGCATGAACTGACCAGAACAGAAGTTACAGTATAAACTCGCTGGAACAGGAGTTACAATATGAACTGACCAGAACAGAGGGAGTTACATTATGAGCTCACCAAAACACAGTAGGACTGACCAGAAATGAAGTTACAGTACAAGTTGACCAGACAGAAGAAGTTAAGTACAGACTGACCAGACAGAAAGATTACAGTACAGACTGACCAGACAGAAAGATTACAGTACAGACAGACATTATTAAAAAATACAGTCGTGGGGGGGGGGGGGGGGGGGGGTGAATAGATGCAAGTCACTGTATATACTGACCGAACCAGTGTCTGTTTCTTCATCATCATGTGTCATGCAAATAAACATCGGCAGTCATAGTTTGCCATCTCAAACAATCATGTCCTGAACCAGATCTTTGTTCTTTTCTCATCAAGTTTGTCAATTGTCACTAAGTTCTCAAGATTTTGTTTTCTCATAGCCTCAAAAAATCTTGACTATGTCTAATTTCTCGAATCAGTCAGCAGTTTTCATCTCTTTCTATAAAGAATATCTCATTTTTTCTAACTGTTCAAGAATACAGACAAATCTGTGTCTAGATGCAAATTATAACGAATATAAAGTCAAGTTTATGCGTACATCCAGGAATATAGACAGAGTGTATGTCTAGATGTTGCAAGTCATGAATTATAGATTGACTGAGTCATGAATATAGACCAAGTCAGTTAATGTGTGTGAATGCACATGATGGTGATTATAGACTGACTCAGTGAGACTGATTTGAGTAAATGAGAATAGCTATTGTCGGAGTACAGTCTAAAGGTAATTTTACTGGATATGTTCACCTAGGAGTGTTAGGTCTTGATATATACTAGGTTGTATTATGAGGTAAAGTAATTAAGCTACCTTTCTCGTCACTTGCTTCTTTGAAGTACACAGTTTTTGTGGCTAAGTCAGTCCCAGAGCCATACTTGCCAGGAAACAAATCCTGCCATAATTGACAATTGGATCCAGACCACTGTGTTAGTGAAACTCTAACCTCTTGCTATCACAGTTCCATTCTCTATGTACATTGAGTTAGTCTGTTAGAGATTGCATCAGTGTGTTGTAGATTCCATCAGTGTGTTAGAGATTCCATCAGTGTGTTGCAGATTCCATCAGTGTGTTGCAGATTCCATCAGTGTGTTGTAGATTCCATCGGTGTGTTGTAGATTCCATCAGTGTGTTGCAGATTCCATCAGTGTGTTGCAGATTGCATCAGTGTGTTGTAGATTCCATCAGTGTGTTGTAGATTCCATCAGTGTGTTGCAGATTCCATCAGTGTGTTGCAGATTGCATCAGTGTGTTGCAGATTGCATCAGTGTGTTGCAGATTGCATCAGTAGGTGGGGGAGATCACAAGTGTCACTGTGAGGTAAAGTTATGTGTTGTCTGTCAGCTGATATCTTTCTGTAGTGTTCAAATATTCAGCTAGACATCAGGTAAATGAATTCCTGCTTACACATTTGTTATACTGGTAAGTAAACAGAAAAGGGTCCTTTTCCACACAATGAAAACGGGTTTACAGACAAGAGCATCCACTTCATTGCACCAGGGTTGCATAAAGCACAAACTTTATAGCTGCAGTGAGAAGCCCTAGGGTCTCTAAAAATTGCACCTGTGAACTGAAATACAGTCTGAAAATTAACCAATACCTTTGGATAGCCTTCACACTTAAAGAGCCATTTTCATGCCTTGAGATGTTTTGATTATATGTCGCTAGCCCCATATTTGTGTAATATGTAATGAAACAAAGAGGAATGTATAGATCCTGCAAATAAATAAATAATGTACATGTCTAACTAGGAGCTCAGGCCTAGTGAACAGAATTAAGAGTCACCGTGGGACAATGGAAGCAAGTCATATAATAATATACTACTAATGTAACTATGGCAAGTATTACGTAAGATAAAACACAACACACCTGTCTGACATTTCAGTAATTAAAAACCATAAAGAACAACACACATAATAATAATCAGATTAATATAAACCAAAACACATTAAATGAACAATCTCAATAAATCATGTGCCATGCCGGAAAGCGTGGGCGGTCATGACTTGCCATTTCACTCGATCACTAGAGTCGTGGATCAGCTCAGTGTTCCTGTCTCGTCCATGTCATGTGGCCAAGGCATCCAGGTATTTTCCTCTCGGTCTTCCTCTTGGTCTGTTTCCTTCGATCTTGCCAGCTGTCACCAAGTTCTCCAATCCATTTCTTTTCATAACATGTCCAAAAAAATTTGACTGTCTACGTCTAATTTCTCTAATCAGTTTCTCAAATCATTGGTTTTTCTGTCTGTCCATGGTATTCTTTGCATTTTCCTCAGAAACCACATTTCTGCAGCCATCAGATGTTTTTCAGCTTGACTGCCCATTGTCCAAGTTTCACATCCATACAAAAGAACAGGTTCTATGTATCCCCTCAACACTCTTTCTCATTTCAATTGACATCTTTTTATTGGTCAGAATGTTTTTCATCTTGCTAAAGGCTACTTTCATGGACATTGAAACATAAATGGATTGTTTGAAAAGGGGATAGATGAAGGATGGGTGCGCAACTTTCATGTATAGTAGTAATGCATGACAGTTTAAATGGGAAATTTCAGAATGATATAACTAAGTATGGACAAGAGAAGGGAGGATGGTAAAAAAGAATAGGCAACAAGATGATCTAAGTTAAACTATGGCATCCAAAACAGTGTTGATTTCTGCTAGGTGGACATCCCATAGTGACAATAAGTGACTCTCCATTCTCAGTCTGGCTGAACTGTCTGAATAACATGGTTTTATAGCAATGACACACATATAGACTCTTATGATCATAATGAAGATGATTGGAATAAATTTCTTCTTCCTGCCTTTCATCTCCTAGTGGAACATAAACCCTCAGCCAAGAAACATCAAGCCCTTTGTAGACTTGCTGATGATTGGTTGCATTTTGTAGCTAAAATTTTCTAGGGAATGAAGTAGGCAGTCTCACGGCCATTCCTTAGTCACCTCTCATGACATGCATGATAGATTACAATGAATGAATCACCAAAAAACGAGAAGTAGATTGTGAGCTTTACTCAAACACGATTACAAGAAATGAGCAATTGCATAGTGCGTCCACGACATCTTCGCTAATCCTAATTTTTAACTTTTGCCCACATGGGCGCCTCTCCACCCCAACCCCTACCCACTGAGCTGTTTAGCCAATACCTTTCTGACGGTATTGACCTTTGACCCGCTGACCAATTCATCCGGTCCATACAATCCACTGATAGCCATCGAATGCATGTCAGTCGTCAGTCAATCCAAGCTAGGATACAGATCCAGATAAGTACCCTTAATATTGTCATGTAGTGTGTTTCATGTAGTTTTGTGTTTGTTCTGTGCTGACGAAGGCTTTGGCCGCAAGGGTACAATTTGTTTCTTGTAATCATGTTTTAGTAAAGCTCACAATCTACTTCTCGTTTTTTGGTGATTCATTCATTGCCTTTTTAAGCTTTACTGCAGTTCCCCTTACTCTTGTTAACAATGATAGATTACAGTGTTCTTTGCTTCCCTTATGGGCCCTGGTCACACAACATGAGGGAATAACTTTGAAATATATATTGCACACACACAAGGGTGCTTCAAATGAAAACCATAAACGTATGATAGATGTTATATAATAACCATGCCATTGTCTTGTAACTTGTCAATATTGTTAAGGATGTCAAGAGTGTTAAGAAAGTGACATCATGGTGCATATGAAAACACAGTGACATCATAAGGACAGTTTAAAGATGGCCACCCTACTTTTGACATGCACCATCCATTTTATGATCAGTGAAGGGTTGAAACCTATAGAAATGTATTGGCGAATGAAGGTCCAGTATGAGGATGCATGCCTGTCAGTCCAACAAGTGTATGAGTGGAGTAGGTAGTTTCAAAATGGCGTGACTTCTGTGACTTTTTGGTCCGATGAAAAGGTACAGCAGGTGGTGCATGAGTGGTTGTACAAGCGACCAAGAGAATTATTTTCTACAGGAATCCAAGCACTTTATTGGCACTGGAGGACTTGTGTTGAAAGCAATGGTGACTACATCGAAAAATAATACATTTGTTCTTAACGTTTTCAGAATATATTCATTAAAACAAAGTAACAAACATTTAAGGTTTTCACTGGAAGCCCCCTCATATCTCTCTCTCTCTCTCTCTCTCTCTCTCTCTCTCTCTCTCTCTCTCTCTCTCTCTCTCTCTCTCTCTCTCTCTCTCTCTCTCTCTCTCTCTCTCTCTCTCTCTCTCTCTGTGCGTGCGTGGGTGGGTGTGTGTGTGTGAGTAAGAGAGAGAGAGTGTGCACGTGCTTTTGGTGCATGTTCATTCATGCAGCGTTTTAAACTGAATAACTATCAGAGTTCTAAAAATGCTAATTTATTTACATTTTCCAGTGACCAGCACATTTGTATACAGTTTGGTCAGAGTGTAAGGAAATGTTATATTTCAAAGATGTTGAAGAGTTATACAGCTCATGTGCAATGATTGTTCCAAATGCCTGCAGCTTAGGAAGGTTCTTGAGTTAAAGGTGACATTATGGCTTATACTGTGATTAGAGTGTCCAAAATCTAGAGTGGAAAATTATGTTTTGTAAGTCTCTGAACATTTTTGTGGATAAGTGTAGTCATGCTGAGATGTGAACTAAATTGCTTAGAGATGGTGTCATTTGTGTGCGATAAATTGGTATCACTGATAAGTTGGTGTTACTGAGGTTTGATAAATTGATGTCACTGGTAAGTCGGTGTTATTGAGGTGTGATAAGCTGGTGGCTCTGAAGTTTGAGGAGTTAGTGTCATGTACATCTGCTGATAAATTTGTGTAACTGACATCTGATATGTCGGTGTTATTGTTGTTTGATGTGTCAGTGACATTGACATGTCGGTGTTATTGTTGTTTGATGTGTCAGTGACATTGACATGTCGGTGTTATTGTTGTCTGATGTGTCAGTGACATTGACATGCCAGTGTTATCTGATGTGTTGGTGACATTGACATCTGATGTGTTGGTGTTATTGTTGTCTGATGTGTCGGTGTTATTGTTGTCTGATGTGTCAGTGACATTGACATGTCGGTGTTATTGTTGTCTGATGTGTCAGTGACATTGACATCTGATGTGTCGGTGTTATTGTTGTCTGATGTGTCAGTGACATTGACATCTGATATGTTGGTGTTATTGTTGTCTGATGTGTCAGTGACATTGACATCTGATGTGCTGGTGTTATTGTTGTCTGATGTGTCAGTGACATTGACGTCTGATGTGTTGGTGTTATTGTTGTCTGATGTGTCAGTGACATTGACATCTGATATGTTGGTGTTATAGTTGTCTGATGTGTCAGTGACATTGATGTCTGATGTGTCAGTGTTATTGTTGTCTGATGTGTCAGTGACATTGACGTCTGATATGTCGGTGTTATTGTTGTCTGATATGTCGGTGTTATTGTTGTCTGATGTGTCGGTGACATTGATGTCTGATATGTCGGTGTTATTGTTGTCTGATGTGTCAATGGCATTGACATCTGATAATTTGGTGTCATTCAGGTCTCATATGTTGATGTCATTGCAGTCTAACATGGCAGTGTCATTGGCAACAAATTGTTGCCCACAAATCTTGGATGATTAATGTGTGATTGGGTAATCTGTCCTGTAGGCTGATGGCAGACTATTTTAACTAAGAAGTGTGGAACTGTGCATAGCAACTCAGTATACAAGTCAGTTATGCTTCGACTGGCAGAAATTATAGGGAAAGGGGCAGCTTTATGAATCACAAGCAAATATTGGTCATGGGATGTATTCTGGCAATATTACAGTCTGCTTTTGTCTTCAAATGGGTTAGATAGAAGGCAGAGAGAGAGACAGACAGACAGACAAACAAAGAGAGAGAGAAACATAGCTGAATGTTTGTACTGTGAGTGAACAAGACATAAGTATAGACAATACGCTAGAGATATTACCTCATGGATTGCTTTATTTTATTTTATTTTTTTAATTCGCATATCCTTTTACAGGACATCGCTGTCAACAGCAGCATCTTTCAGCTGTCTGTTGATTTCTTGGCAATATTACGCTCAGTAGTTTGCCATTGCTTTCTGAGCGGCCGGCTCATTTATCCAGCAAGTCACCAGCGGGGGTAGAACCGCTCCCAGTTCTCGCCCGCTACGAGACTGCGTGATAAACGGGAATACAGAGTTGCTAGCATGTGGAATTATGACAGGAGAGCAGTGAACAGTTGATACAGATTAATATAAAGACAAGGAAGTTGGGATGGGTAGGACTATTGGCAGAGGAAGAGAAGATGGGGAAATAAAGCACCAGGCCATGAACCAGGAGGTGGAATAGGAAAAGAGAGACTAGGAGGGAGAATACACAAAGCACCTGAAATTAATGAAGAAACTGAAGTCATATGTTTCACAGAAAGGAATGCTGACGGTGGTAGAATTCCCATGATCACACTCTGAAAATGTACTGGCCTGGTTGGGGATTGCTTTCATTGTACCTGGATATTTCCACAAGTACTCGTCTCCTCCCATAGATCACACAAAGAGAATCCTTCCATGGTGCTCATAGTAGCACCAGTGAGAATCCACACGTCTATGCCAGAATACCATATTTTATAAATATTAAATTTATAGGAAGGTTTCAAATTTTGCAATTCAGTTGGGTGGCGGCTTATTCTTCCTTTCTTTTAAATGACTAGATGAAATATACACACACGTTCTCTAGTTTTTTGCCCTTGTTTGAGCAGGCTAGATGTCCAATCTGCTACCTCAGAATAAAGTTGGGAAATACAATTTTTTCTTATTTTATTTTTGTTTTAAAATCCATTGTCCAGATCTGCAAGATCTGTTACTTGGGACAATCTATAAATGTTCAGTGTCTCTGGGAAGCCAGATAATAAGCACACACATTTGTTTGGCTTCCACATTGATTCTGAACATCTTCAGAAGGTATTCAGGGGATTCTAGTTTTGCTGTCCCAGTTTGTGCATAAATCAGCCTTCTTGAACGTAACAAACTGGGGTTTGAACCATCAGACTGTCATGTTGCAGCATGTAAGAACGAACCCTTACTCATCGCTTTAATTCTGAATATGCCCTCTTTTTTGCCTTTGTATGTACATTGAAAAAAAAAAAAAAACTTGTATGTACAGATGATATTACAAACTGTACATAAAGCATTTATATTATTATGTTACCAATGTTTGCCATTCTGGTATTAACTTGATGTAAAATGTTCTGTGTGTATATTGTACATACACTGCTCTTCATATCATTGATACAACATTCATTCTATAAATACTATTTGTTTTCCATCATTTTTCCTTATCGGAGATGAGCCATAATTTTTGCAAAAGGTGATATGAAATTTGACCATACTGACGATCATTGACAAAATAAATTATTACAGTACATTTGTAGCATTTTGAGATAATATTTTCATGTTTGTATGTATGCTTTAGATGGCTGTTTATGTACAGCTTCTTATTGCATTGTTACATGTTTAGTTTAGTTTAGTCAACAGATCAACATCAAGGCACACGGGTGTAACCCATAAGTGCTGCGTTCTACTCCTAACTCAAGCCTGAATCCTGAGAAACTCAGCTCAGTGCATGAGGCGTAGCAACTCCGTAGCACTGGCGGGGATCCTGAAATACTTTGGGTAGATTTTTAAAATCAAAATTTTGCCTTGGTAGCGCCGTTAGGCTACTCTTTTTTCAATTTCTAACTGCCAAGGGATTTTTTACATGCACAACAATACACACAGGCGTCCGATCTCACTACCTAGAGACCAGGGGACATTTTTTTTACTAGAAGTCCATGTGAAAAAATCCCGGCCCTCACCGGGACGAACCCGGGACCTCTAGCACTCGAAGCGGACACCATACATTGAGACCGCTCAGCCCCCCCTGCATTGTTCATACAGCTTTTCATCATCTAGTGCCTTGCCGGCTGGCGAGGGCAATTATGCCCCTCCACAAATTGCCATTTCAGACGACATGGATCAATCCATACAGCTTATGCAAAAAGTAAAACATTCATTAATTCAGTAGCATATCCTTTGCAGAACCTTGCTTCCTTAACAATCTTCTGGAAAACTTCTCTGTCATAAACACGATGTCCCGTGTCCGATGCACCCATCTGGAGATCATCCGCCACATCCTGCACCCATCTTCTCTTTGGCCTTCCTCTTTCTTGGGCATATACCCCTCCATGATGGTTCTCTCCAAACTTTCATGACGTTTCAAGTGACCAAAATATTTCAATTTTCTTTGTTTTATCGTCTTTAGTAGCCAATCTTCAATATTCAGCAATATTCAGATATAATTGGCCTAAAGAGATGAGAATCTTACATAAATATACAGGAGGGGAGATGTCAAAGACAGGCAAGGTGAGCAAGCGGTAGACAGTGATACAAGTAGGGAGATAGCATCAAGAAATGGATGATTATCAATCTATCAACCAGGGTGAGAGGTATACTAAGTCACACGTAACACACCTGGTCTTGACTTCCAGTTCATTTGTAAAGTGATTTTAACTGATCTAAATGTTTTAGGGGGTACTGTAATTACATGTGCGTTGTCATGACATGCCAACATAAATACCTGTGAAGCACTGATACTGAAAATGAAACAGCCGATATCAAGTAGTAGATATTCTACTGTGAAAATGTCTCTTTGACTCTGAACCAAGAAAATATAAAGACTTGCAACTTTGTCAGAATTTTGCAAGAAAACATTTCTGTAAGAAATTAAATAATGCTAACAGAAACTGAAAACTTCTATTGAGCTTTATATTTCATTTTTTACAGTAATAGAGATCTCTTGAAACAATCCTATAATCTGTTATATAGAGTTTCTATAAAGATTGTTTAAGACCGTCCTGCTTAAAGAATCCTATTTTCTTGGTATGACAGGTCAACAATTTAGTCACAGCTGTCTGGTGTAGGGGTTGAACCGCTTATCTCGCCATCAGCACAACGGATGTTTAAGAACATGCATTCTTACCCATTCGGCAATGCGGACCTGCGTGTATCATAGATATCACATGAAACAATCCTACACTCTTGGGTATAGATGTATCATATAAGGATCGTTCATTTGAAACCCGTTCCAATGGCTTTATTACAAAAGCATGAAAGAAACATTAACAGGTGTGGTAGAATTAAACAAAGCATTCATTTTGAATGAATTATGCACCATGGGTTGGTCAGAAGAAGTCGCCGTAGGCATTCAGGCAAGCATCCCATTGCTTAGGTAGGCGGCGAATGCCGTCCGCAAAAAAGGATTGTGGTTGCTCACTGAACCAAGTGTTTACCGCATTCATTACGTCTGCATCTGTGTGAAATCGTTGCCCCTTGAGAGCTTTTTTTAGAGGTCCGAACAAATGAAAATCACATGGTGACAAATCAGGACTATAGGCTGGATGTTGCAGAATTTCCCACTTCTTCCAAGCTAATGCTTCCTGCACAATCTTTGCAACATGCGGACGAGCATTATCGTGCAACAAAATCACACCGCGAGAAAGCATGCCGGGTCGTTTATTCTTGATGGCTTTTTGCAGCTTGTCTAGTGTTTCCAAGTAGTGGGTAGAGTTGATGTTGACACCAGGTTCTTTAAAGTCGGCCAACAATAGCCCTTCATGGTAAAAAAATGCGCTCAGCATAACCTTACCAGCGGAAACCTGTAACTTGAATTTTTTGGCTTTTGGTGATCCAGCATGCTTCCATTGCATGCTCTCTCTTTTGCTGCTCGGCTCAAAGTGGTGACACCATGATTCATCGCCTGCCACTATGCGGAAGAGAAATGCATCACCCTCCACTCTGTAACGCAGCAAGTGGTTCAAACACCATCCCATGCGTTCCTCTTTTTGGTGGTCGGTCAACATCCGTGGTACCCACTGTGAACACACCTTCCGATATTGCAGTTTCTTACGAACGACCTTTTGAATTGTCCCAATTGACACATCAAATTCTTTCGCTAGCGAACGTATGCTTCGACAACGGTTCATCTGTACTGCTGCATCAATTTTGTCGATGGTTTTTTCTGTTGCAACAATATGCGCTTGACCCGGCCGTCGAAGATCTGTCGTGAACTGACGTCCTTTCCGAAACATTCGTGCCCAGTCTGTCACTGTTGTCTTCGACACACATTTGTTACCGTACGCTGCTTGCATTCTTCGATGAGTGTCCACTGGTCGACATCCTTCAAATAAAAGAAACTGAATCGCCACTCTTTGAGCTTTTTTAGACGGATTTTGGATCGACCCGGCCATTTTCTCAACGGTCAGAAACAGAACCTATGCATCATGTGATGATAAGCACGTGCTCTTTTATTCATTGGTCAGTACTTATCACATGACTATGACATGATCATGTTCAGCGTACACAATTATGTGCGGTGCGGCACGAACGGGTTTCAAATGAACGCTCCTAATATATATATATCACATGAAATAATCCTACTCTTGGGAATAGATGTATCATATATATCACATGAAACAATACTACACTCTAGGGCAGTGGTTCTCAACCTTTTTTGGCCCATGTCCCCCTTCACCATATGTTGAGAATGTCATTCTTCCCTTTTCGTATTACCTCCCTATAAATCTCACCCCCCTCCCTCCCCCTACATAGTATACGTATAAATGGAAGCTAAGTTTAATAACACATAGTAGAATAAGTTTAGACGTCTATATAAAACGTGATTTGTGGGTCTACTTACATTATAAGACGAATATCAGAAGGGCGAGGAGTACAGAATCGTAACGTATGGAGGAAAAACAATATCAAGTAATCGGTTCTTGTATTAATGCGATCTTGAAATAATCTTCATTCCTCCCCTGGAAACCCTAAAATTCTCCCCTAGGGGGAAATTCCCCACTGGTTGAGAACCACTGCTCTAGGGTATAGATGTATCATAGATATCACATGAAACAATCCTACATTCTTGGGTATAGATGTTCCACAGAGATTTCATTAGACAATCCTGCTTACAGACTGCTAGAGATCTCATAAAATAATTGTTTTGTCTATTTATTATTATTATATTTGATTGCATGCGATCAACACCAGGTTGATTTTCTGCATACATTTTACATTCAGTAGTTTGCCATTGCTTTCAGAACCAATAGTAGTCCAGCTTAATGCAGATGCAGAGGCTGAACGCCCTACTTCACCACCAGTGCATCTGAAGTTTAAGAGCAAGAGCAGAAATTAAAGTAGTAATGATGCAGGGGTGACAGAGTTAAAGTAACAGCTAGGACAGAGTTAAAGTAACAGCTAGGCTAGGACAGAGTTAAAATAACAGCTAGGATAGAGTTAAAGTAACAGCTGGGACAGAGTTAAAGTAACAGCTAGGCTAGGACAGAGTTAAAGTAACAGCTAGGATAGAGTTAAAGTAACAGCTGGGCTAGGATAGAGTTAAAGTAACAGCTAGGCTAGGATAGAGTTAAAGTAACAGCTAGGCTAGGATAGAGTTAAAGTAACAGCTAGGCTAGGACAGAGTTAAAGTAACAGCTAGGATAGAGTTAACAGCTAGGCTAGGATAGAGTTAAAGTAACAGCTAGGACAGAGTTAACAGCTAGGCTAGGATAGAGTTAAAGTAACAGCTAGGACAGAGTTAACAGCTAGGCTAGGATAGAGTTAAAGTAACAGCTAGGATAGAGTTAACAGCTAGGCTAGGATAGAGTTAAAGTAACAGCTAGGCTAGGATAGAGTTAAAGTAACAGCTAGGGTAGAGTTAACAGCTAGGCTAGGATAGAGTTAAAGTAACAGCTAGGACAGAGTTAAGGTAACAGCTAGCACAGAGCTAAAGTAACAGCTAGCACAGAACTAAGCTAGGACAGAGTTAAAGTAGCAGCTAGGACAGAGTTAAAGTAACAGCTAGGATAGAGTTAACAGCTAGGCTAGGATAGAGTTAAAGTAACAGCTAGGCTAGGATAGAGTTAAAGTAACAGCTAGGGTAGAGTTAACAGCTAGGCTAGGATAGAGTTAAAGTAGCAGCTAGGACAGAGTTAAAGTAACAGCTAGACTAAGACAGAGTTAAAGTAACAGCTAGGACAGAGTTAAAGTAACAGCTAGGACAGAGTTAAAGTAACAGCTAGGACAGAGTTAAAGTAACAGCTAGACTAGGACAGAGTTAAAGTAACAGCTAGGACAAAGTTAAAGTAACAGCTAGGACAGAGTTAAAGTAACAGCTAGGACAGAGTTAAAGTAACAGCTAGACTAAGGCAAAGTTAAAGTAACAGCTAGGACAAAGTTAAAGTAACAGCTAGGACAGAAGTAAACTAGGACAAAGTTAAAGTAATAGCTAGGACAGAAGTAAACTAGGACAGAGTTAAAGCAACAGCTAGGATAGAGTTAAAGTAACAGCTAGTACAGAGTTTAAATAACAAAGACAAAGTTAAAGTAACAGCTAGGCTAGGACAGAGTTAAAGCAACAGCTAGGATAGAGTTAAAGTAACAGCTAGTACAGAGTTTAAATAACAAAGACAAAGTTAAAGTAACAGCTAGGCTAGGACAGAGTTAAAGCAACAGCTAGGATAGAGTTAAAGTAACAGCTAGTACAGAGTTTAAATAACAAAGACAAAGTTAAAGTAACAGCTAGGCTAGGACAGAGTTAAAGTAACAGCTAGGATAGAGTTAAAGTAACAGCTAGTACAGAGTTTAAATAACAAAGACAAAGTTAAAGTAGCTAGGACAGAGCTAAAGTAACAGCTACGACATTTCAAGGAACTACCTGAGCAGAGAACAACTCGCATCGCTGAGGAAGGGTCACTCAGGGAAAACAATTACACCTTTTTTGCAAGGGTAGAGGGCAGGAAGAAAAAAGGCAACACAGTGTGGGCTTTGCAGTGAAGAATTCGCTTCTGGGAATGATTGAAATTCCAGCAGGAGGAAATGAAAGACTATTATCCCTGTACTTGGCAACCTCTTGTGGTTTTACCACCATTATCACTGCATATGCACCGACACTCACTTCCTCTGATGATGTGGATTCATTCTACGAGGAGTTACACTCTGTTATCAAGGCAGTTCCAAAATCCAACTACATTTATATGCTCAGTGATTTCAGTGCTCATGTGGGCAAGGACTCACCCTGCCACAACACCACGTGCTGCTGGCCTTCATCATCATCATCATCTTCCACTTCTGCCGTCAAGCGTGGTGGGGAGGAATAATTTGCGTTCCAGAGCCCGGTGGGCGGCACTGGATAGTGTCATTCCGTGTGGTTGTACAATGTCTCTGATGTTGTCAATCCATTTTCTTCTTGGACGTCCTCTTGGTTTCGTCGCAGATGATCTTTGATGTAAGGCCAGTGATGGTAGTTGCTGGTGTTGCATTCTAACGACATGGCCAAACCACTTGATCTTCTGCCTTTCAATAAATGTGGCACAAGGTGTTGTTCCCACAGTATGTCTGATACAGCATTTCTTACTCGGTCTCGGATTGTTAGGTTGGCAGCTCTCCTCAGGCATCTCATCTCGCGGGTGTTGAATGTGCGAAAGTGCGATTTGAATAAAGTCCAAGTTTGAGATTGGTAGCATAGGGTTAGTGTGAATATGCTGTTTATTATCTGTCGTTTTGCGGACATGGTATATTTGGATGTTTCAGTAAGGGTGATAGTTGATATGTAAGTGTACTAGCTTTTTGACAACTGATTTTGATTTCTCTGTCCAATCTGCTATCTTCTGTAGTCATACTCCCAAGATATTTGAATTCTTTAACTTGTTTCAGAGTTGTGCTATTTATCTATATACTTAATGGGCCCGGCGATCTGCTAACTTGCATTATTTCGGTTTTGGCTGTGTTTATACTCATATTGTATCTGCTGCAGGTTGAACTCAGATTAGTTATATGATGTTGTAGTCTGCCCTTATCGCTGTAAAACAGGCACTGATCGTCTGCAAATAGAAGCTGGCCTTCTATTGCTTTAATTGTCACCCCCTTTGGAGAATACAACATCCGGCACACGGCTGCTGGAGCATTGCACCAGAAACGACCTATGTATTACAAACTCCTTTTTTTAAACAAAAGAGCTGCATAAGGTCACATGGAAACATTCAAGATCCGGCCACTGACATCAGCTGGGCTTCATCATCACACGGAGACAACATCTCAACAATACATCATTAACTCAGAGTTACCACAGTGCTGACTGATACTGATACGGATCATTCTTTGGTTGTTGCAAGGGTTAGACTGAGACCAAAGAGAATCTACACAGCTAAACACAAATCTAGCCCCATTAACACCAACAATCCTGATAAGTGC
The DNA here is from genome assembly GCA_014155875.1 of Cepaea nemoralis. NCBI lineage: Eukaryota > Metazoa > Mollusca > Gastropoda > Stylommatophora > Helicidae > Cepaea > Cepaea nemoralis. The sequence continues at coordinate 100,396 of JACEFZ010018430.1, forward strand.
TTTGAGTTCCAACAACTTGAAGACGCTTTCACTAATACATCAGAAAATTGTACAGCAATGAACAGTGGGGTAAACTTAAGGAAACTCTGTAAAACAGAGGTAGGGGTTTACAGCACTGTGGATCATAAGAGGTAGGACTGGTTTGCAGCAAACAGCCAGACACTGCAGTCCCTGATTGATAAAAAGAAGACAGCTTTCGAAACAAGGAAAGAACAACGTGTAACACTGAGTGAGCTGAAGCAAGTTAGGAAGGATGTGCAAAAGGCTGCCAGGCAGCGTGCAAATGACTATTGGATCAAGTTATGGGAGTCCATTCAAAACACAAGTGATAAGGGGAACAGAAGCATGTATAAAGGGATAAAGAAAACCTGTGGTCCAATGATCAAAAGAAATGCACCACTGAAAACCTTGACTGGAGAAATCATCACTGATAAGAAACAGCAGATTGGTAGAGCACTATTTTGAGCTTTACTCAAGTGAGACCAAACTAGCGTCATAAAGGCCCTGCTAACTCTTGACCACCTGGACACCATAATGGAAGTTAAGTGCTATAAATGAACTTGCATCTCGCAAGGCTCCAGGTAAGGATGGAATTCCAATATAGGTTATCAGGAGTGGGCAAGATCCACCAGCTAATATAGCTATGCTGGCGAGAAGGACAAGTCCCACAGGATTTCAAAGACTCAAGCATCATAACACTGTACAAGAACAAGGGCAATTGGAGCGATTGTAACAACTCTAGGGGTATCTCACTTCTGTGTATTGTTGGGAAAATATTGGCCAGAATTGTCCTGCGCAGACTTCAAGTCCTGGGAGATCAAGTCTACCCCGAATCACAGTATGACTTTCGACAGAACCGGTCTACCATTGACATGATATTCTCATTCCGACAAATGCAAGAAAAATGCCGTGAACAGAATCAACCACTGTTTATTGCCTTCATCGACCTCACAAAGGCATTTGATTTGGTCAGTTGTGAGGGTCTGTTCAAGGTACTAAAGAAGATTGGCTGCCCACCAACTCATCTGTTCATTGTGGAATCGTTCCACACAGGCATGAAGGGTATAATCAAATTTGATGGTGCAACTTCAGAAGAGTTCGAAATCAAGAGTGGAATTAAGCAAGGTTGTGTACTAGCTCCCACCCTCTTTGGAATATACTTTTCACTTCTACTGAAATATGCTTTTGTGATCAGGATAGTGGTATATACATTCACTCACGCTCAGATGGCGGCCTCTACAATGCTCAGAGATTAAAGGCCAAGACCAAAATTAGCAGGGTACGGATCAGAGAGTTGCTTTTTGCAGATGCTGCAATTACAACCCACTCTGAGGAAGAATTACAGTGTCTATTATCTGCATTCTCCAATGCTTGTTCTGAATTTGGTGTGACAATTAACAAAACTAAGACACAGATTATATCACAAGGTGGACATGGGGTACCATCAAGCTTGATTGAAGTCGAACTAGAGATGGTAGACCATTTTACATATCTTGGATCAGTGGTAAATAGCAAATTATCCCTAGATCAGGAAATCAACATCAGGATTGGCAAGGCAGCAACAAAAATGAACAGGTTAACAAAAAGAGTCTGGGAGAACAGGAAGCTTACTGCCAAAACAAAAGTCCTTGTCTATCAAGCCTGTGTCCTTAGTACTCTTCTTTATGGCAGTGAAACCTGGACAACTTACTCACGCCAAGAGAAACATTTAAACAGCTTTCATATGCAGTGTCTGTGAAGAATACTTGGTATTAAGTGGCAAGACAAAATCACAAATACTGAAGTATTGCAAAGATCAGGTTGTGTGACGGTGTGTTCTATGCTCAGTCTTTGTAGACTTAAATGGATATTACACGTTAGGAGGATGGATGTTGGTAGAATACCAAAGGACATCTTTTTGGTGAATTACAGATAGGTAAGAGATCTCAGGGTTGGCCTCTACTACGATACAAAGATGTGTGTAAGCGGGACATGATTGACATGCACATTGGGAGCACATCGCCGCTGAACATGTTGCATAGATGGCAAACATCAGAAATGGAATAAAGACAAAGGAGAAAATGATTGCAGATAAGTAACGCACTGAGTGTGCGAGACGTAAGATGGTGCATGATGGTAGAAATGACCATGTGTTCACATGCATCTACTGTGGACGAACATTTACAGCGCAAATTGGCTATATCAGTCATTCGCTACTGCCATGGGTTGTAGTTATTATGCCTTTTTGAAGCACAATGTAACAAACTATCATCTGTCAAGGCGACAAGGTGCCAGTGAATGTGTATATATATAGGATACATGTGTGTATATATCAGTATACATGTGTGTATATATCAGTATAAATGTGTATATATCAGTGTACAAGTGAGTATATATCAGTGTACATGTGTGTATATCAGTGTACAAGTGTGTGTATATCAGTGTACAAGTGTGTGTATATCAGTGTACAAGTGTATATATCAGTGTACAAGTGTATATATCAGTGTACAAGTGTGTATATATCAGTGTACAAGTGTATATATCAGTGTGCAAGTGTATATATCAGTGTACAAGTGTATATATCAGTGTACAAGTGTATATATCAGTGTACAAGTGTGTATATATCAGTGTGCAAGTGTATATATCAGTGTACAAGTGTGTATATATCAGTGTACAAGTGTGTATATATCAGTGTACAAGTGTGTATATCAGTGTACAAGTGTGTATATATCAGTGTACAAGTGTATATATATCAGTGTACAAGTGTATATATCAGTGTACAAGTGTGTATATATCAGTGTACAAGTGTATATATCAGTGTACAAGTGTGTATATATCAGTGTACAAGTGTATATATCAGTGTACAAGTGTATATATCAGTGTACAAGTGTGTATATATCAGTGTACAAGTGTGTATATATCAGTGTACAAGTGTATATATCAGTGTACAAGTGTATATATCAGTGTACAAGTGTATATATCAGTGTACAAGTGTGTATATATCAGTGTACAAGTGTGTATATATCAGTGTACAAGTGTATATATCAGTGTACAAGTGTGTATATATCAGTGTACAAGTGTGTATATATCAGTGTACAAGTGTGTATATATCAGTGTACAAGTGTGTATATATCAGTGTACAAGTGTATATATCAGTGTACAAGTGTATATATCAGTGTACAAGTGTATATATCAGTGTACAAGTGTATATATCAGTGTACAAGTGTGTATATATCAGTGTACAAGTGTGTATATATCAGTGTACAAGTGTATATATCAGTGTGCAAGTGTATATATCAGTGTGCAAGTGTATGGTGATGCATGCCTGTCAGTCCAGCAAGTGTATGAGTGGAGTAGGAAGTTTCACAATGGTATGACTAATGTGACAGAGTGTTCACGACCGGGTCAGGCACACCGATTAGTGACCCCAGAGACGATTGCAGCCGTTGAAGGCCTGGTACAGGAAAAGTCGCAGATCGACTGTGAGTGACATTTCTGCACATCTTGACATCAGAAAGTATGCCAAGCTTGGGTTTTGTTATTGTAAATATCCACAGCATGATTCATCAGACTTCTGTTCAAACACTTGTACACGCTCAACCAATACAATCAAGCCACAAAGGTTACAGAATAAAGTGACAAAGCTTGACATCCGTACTTTACAACCATATAGGTAAATTTAATATCTGTATATTATCTACGTACAGGTCATCATAATTCTTCAGTTACGGATCCCAGAATAATTCTAATGATAAAAAATATGTACTATATTTATCTTAAAATGTGGACCAAAAACAAAAAAACCAACAACAACAACAGAGACACGGGTACAAAGGGGGAGGGTAAGAGGATAAATAGCATACAAAACTTGACATGAAATAACAGCAAGAAGAATATTGCACAAAATGAACCCTCATTCAAGAAATACAAAATACATGGTTAAGCTAACCACACAAGCAGTCTATGATATAGAGCACATAATAAGATACTGTTGTAGACCACATAGACACTTCTGTAGGCCTCATTAGACTAGACTACACAAGTACTGTCACAGACCACACAATCACTGTTGTAGACCACACAAGTACTGTCACAGACCACACAATCACTGTTGTAGACCATACAATCACTGTTGTAGACCACACAAGTACTGTCATAGACCACACAATCACTGTTGTAGACCACACAAGTACTGTCACAGACCATACAATCACTGTTGTAGACCACACAAGTACTGTCACAGACCATACAATCACTGTTGTAGACCACACAAGTACTGTCGCAGACCATGCAATCACTGTTGTAGACCACACAATCACTGTCGTAGACCACACAAGTACTGCTGCAGACCACACAAGTACTGTCGCAGACCACACAATCACTGTTGTAGACCACACAAGTACTGTCACAGACCATACAATCACTGTCGTAGACCACACAAGTACTGTCGCAGACCATGCAATCACTGTTGTAGACCATACAATCACTGTTGTAGACCACACAAGTACTGGCGCAGACCACACAAGTACTGTCGCAGACCATACAATCACTGTTGTAGACCACACAAGTACTGTCGCAGACCACACAAGTACTGTCATAGACCACACAAGTACTGTCATAGACCACACAAGTACTGTCGGAGACCACACAAGTACTGTCACAGACCACACAATCACTGTTGTAGACCACACAAGTACTGTCACAGACCATACAATCACTGTTGTAGACCACACAAGTGCTGTCGCAGACCATACAATCACTGTTGTAGACCACACAAGTACTGTCACAGACCACACAAGTACTGTTGTAGACCACACAAGTACTGTCACAGACCATACAATCACTGTTGTAGACCACACAAGTACTGTCACAGACCATACAATCACTGTTGTAGACCACACAAGTACTGTCACAGACCATACAATCACTGTTGTAGACCACACAAGTACTGTCACAGACCATACAATCACTGTTGTAGACCACACAAGTGCTGTCGCAGACCATACAATCACTGATGTAGACCACACAAGTACTGTCACAGACCATACAATCACTGTTGTAGACCACACAAGTACTGTCGCAGACCACACAAGTACTGTCGTAGACCACACAAGTACTGTCGTAGACCACACAAGTACTGTCGGAGACCACACAAGTACTGTCACAGACCATACAATCACTGTTGTAGACCACACAAGTACTGTCACAGACCATACAATCACTGTTGTAGACCACACAAGTACTGTCACAGACCATACAATCACTGTCGGAGACCACACAAGTACTGTCACAGACCATACAATCACTGTCGGAGACCACACAAGTACTGCCGCAGACCATACAATCACTGTTGTAGACCACACAAGTACTGCTGCAGACCATACAATCACTGTTGTAGACCACACAAGTACTGTCGCAGACCACACAATCACTGTTGTAGACCACACAAGTACTGTCACAGACCATACAATCACTGTTGTAGACCACACAAGTACTGTCACAGACCATACAATCACTGTTGTAGACCACACAAGTACTGTCGCAGACCACACAATCACTGTTGTAGACCACACAAGTACTGTCACAGACCATACAATCACTGTTGTAGACCACACAAGTACTGTCGCAGACCACACAATCACTGTTGTAGAACATACAAGTACTGTCACAGACCATACAATCACTGTTGTAGACCATACAAGTACTGTCACAGACCATACAATCACTATTTTAGACCACACAAGTACTGTCGCAGACCACACAATCACTGTTGTAGAACATACAAGTACTGTCGCAGACCATGCCATCACTATTGTAGACCACACGCACGCACACTTAAAAAAAATTTCCAAACAGTAAACACAATACTGTTAGACTAAAACCTCCCCCCAAAAAATAATTTTAAAAAAAATTTAACACAAAAGAAATGTGTTTATTTCAACTGACAATAATTTGGAAAACTATCTTTTTTCTCATGGCTAACACTTATCAAACGACAATTGGCTGAACATCTTGAAGACATTAATTGACAACCATCTAAGAAACCCGGACTTTCTCTTTGCTTACAACTGACAATAATAAACAAACCTTTTCTACCCAAACAAAAACTTGAATTTAATAAAAACAGTTTCCTGCAGGCCTGTAAACCTCCTGGCATAAAATCTTATAGACAAAACCAATCAATAGCGCACACAATTAAACAAACATGCCATCGCTGTTTCATTTATAATTATCACAGAGATAATTGACATCACTGCGGTCAGACGAGAATTGTGATTGTCAATTGATGCCTCAAGCTAGCATCACTAAAAAAAAACCCATTTCAAAAATAAATTTAATGGCCTGACCCACAGAAAACTGATGAACTTGATGTTGTTTGTCTATCTTTGAGAAATTACTTATCACAATTTTATATAATGTTATATCCATAATAAAACTATTGTCATTTTAACTGTTCAGCATGATGTAAGCAACCATTAAGATAGAATTGGGGTTTCCATTGGAAATACACTTAGAAAAGTTGCAATTTTGCAGAATCAATGTATATTTTTACTGAAGCAATCTTCCTCCACTGATGGAAAGACTACTGGAAAGAGAGGTCAAGGAAGACAAGCCTTTTGTCATGAGACAAATTCCAAGTGATAAATGCTGTAGGAGCTTGCAATATGTGGAGAAAAATGGTCGCCCATACCAGCTGACTAAGGACTTGAGTATTATTTATATATATAAGGTAAATGCCTATGTTTCTATCTAATTCCATACATTATTCCAGTTTCTCTAAGACCATAATATGTTTTTATAAACATGAAATACAGCCTATTCATGTCTTCAAATGAATATCCTAGATGCTTGTCTATTGTCTATGCTTCGGCGTTGTTGAGTATATATAACTGTGCTTAACTGTAAATGATTGGCTCAACCTATTCAATCAAGTTTCTGTATTAACATTTCTATATTTATTGTTCTTATCACTAGATTCCCATATTTGATTTGTGCATGGTTGTTCTTGTCTTGATCCTACCTTTGACTGATTTGTCTACCAGATTTGTCTGATCGACCATTACAGAAAGATACACTACTTTAACCACATAAAAATGACTCTGATTAAAGCTTTAAAAACACCCACCTGAGATGGCGGAAGTAAACATAGAAATGAGATCTTTATATACATAGAATAAAAATCAGCATAAACAATCTTCTAACAAAGGTAAAAATAATCCTCAATGCTGGTTTTACAAAGGATGGTTTTGCAAAGCAACAATGTAATACCATGGCGGCAACAATGGAGATGAACAAAGACAGATCACAAGTAATGGACAAACAAATCATATGGCCTATGCTCAAAGTGTTACACCAAATAATAAAAACAATATGTATCAAACTGAAAACAATACATTTTATATCCATTTCGGTTTTTCTAACAGACTAAAACAAATAAGATCTTTACTTCCGGGAAGGTTAACCCGGTCAACAAATGCCCGCAGAAGTCGGATGTGTCAGCCTAACGGCGCAAGAACGCAGCTCTGCTGTAAACAGGCACAACGCAATCACGTCCAAAAAAAACAACTCAGGATGAACGCAGAAGCAGAAGAAGATCTTTACTTTGCTCATGCTTACAGACAGTACATGTTACAGCAACTGTTCCCTTGTTACACCGAACAGTTTCTCTCATCCCTTTCAGACTGTGAAAACAATGCTCCTAATAAAGAGAAAGCACAAACTAAACCATAACTAAACCATACAGACACAGACGAGCTGAAAGTAACTCTGGTACAACTGTGCTGGGAGCTGCAGTACAAATGTGCAGAGAGCTGCAGTACAACTGTGCTGGGGGCTGCAGTACCACTGTGCTGGGAGCTGCAGTACAAATTTGCTGGGAGCTGCAGTACAACTGTGCTGGGAGCTGCAAGTACAACTGAGCTGGGAGCTGCAGTACTGTTGTGACTAGATGCTTGCCTGCCCACCTATTGGTCATGGGTTCGATCCACTTTGGGATGGGGTGGGGGGGGGGGGAGGGGGGTGGAGTGTTGAATTAAAAACATTAGCCTCTGCTCCCAGGTTGACCCACTGAAAATGGATAACAGGAAATGCCTGGGGAAGTAAAGGCAGCCAGTGTAACACTGAGCACATCAGCCACTGGGTGCCGACACCTATACAAACATCAGCCACTGGGTGCTGACACCTATACAAACATCAGCCACTGGGTGCTGACTGACCTATACAAACATCAGCCACTGGGTGCTGACTGACCTATACAAACATCAGCCACTGGGTGCTGACACCTATATAAACATCAGCCACTGGGTGCTGACTGACCTATACAAACATCAGCCACTGGGTGCTGACTGACCTATACAAACATCAGCCACTGGGTGCTGACTGACCTATACAAACATCAGCCACTGGGTGCTGACTGACCTATACAAACATCAGCCACTGGGTGCTGACACCTATATAAACATCAGCCACTGGGTGCTGACACCTATATAAAAATCAGCCACTGGGTGCTGACTGACCTATACAAACATCAGCCACTGGGTGCTGACACCTATATAAACATCAGCCACTGGGTGCTGACTGACCTATACAAACATAAGCCACTGGGTGCTGACTGACCTATATAAACATCAGCCACTGGGTGCTGACTGACCTATACAAACATCAGCCACTGGGTGCTGACACCTATATAAACATCAGCCACTGGGTGCTGACACCTATATAAACATCAGCCACTGGGTGCTGACACCTATATAAACATCAGCCACTGGGTGCTGACACCTATATAAACATCAGCCACTGGGTGCTGACACCTATACAAACATCAGCCACTGGGTGCTGACTGACCTATACAAACATCAGCCACTGGTTGCTGACACCTATATAAACATCAGCCACTGGGTGCTGACTGACCTATACAAACATCAGCCACTGGGTGCTGACACCTATATAAACATCAGCCACTGGGTGCTGACACCTATATAAACATCAGCCACTGGGTGCTGACACCTATATAAACATCAGCCACTGGGTGCTGACACCTATATAAACATCAGCCACTGGGTGCTGACACCTATATAAACATCAGCCACTGGGTGCTGACACCTATGCAAACATCAGCCACTGGGTGCTGACTGACCTATACAAACATCAGCCACTGGGTGCTGACACCTATATAAACATCAGCCACTGGGTGCTGACTGACCTATACAAACATCAGCCACTGGGTGCTGACACCTATATAAACATCAGCCACTGGGTGCTGACACCTATGTAAACATCAGCCACTGGGTGCTGACTGACCTATACAAACATCAGCCACTGGGTGCTGACACCTATATAAACATCAGCCACTGGGTGCTGACACCTATACAAACATCAGCCACTGGGTGCTGACACCTATATAAACATCAGCCACTGAGTGCCGACACCTATATAAACATCAGCCACTGGGTGCCGACACCTATATAAACATCAGCCACTGGGTGCTGACTGACCTATACAAACATCAGCCACTGGGTGCTGACTGACCTATACAAACATCAGCCACTGGTTGCTGACACCTATATAAACATCAGCCACTGGGTGCTGACTGACCTATACAAACATCAGCCACTGGGTGCTGATTGGTCTATACAAACATGGCTCTAGCACATGCCCAATGCACCTGAAGGCCTGTACATGGGTCCTGTCACTTCTACGTGTACAAGTTTGCCTCATGCACTAGGATCAGCCCTTTTACAATGTTGCCTCAAGTGCCTTATTACACGAGTTGATATAAGCTCTAGTGTGCATGTGTGTGTGTGTAAAAAAATAAGGTGACAGTAAGTCCCTCCACAACATTACATCATTTACAATGCTACCTGGGTCAACAAATGCCAAGAAGAATACAATGCATCTATGTCCAAACAAAACAAAAATAATCATGACTTATAAAGAAGAATATAATTAAGCACTAACATAAGCCCTGGTACAATACTGCTTCATTCAATATATACACTGACATACATCCTAGTATATTACTGCTTTATTTAGTATATGCGTTGACATATGTCCCAGTGCATTACTGCTTCATTCAATATATGCTTGGACATATGCCTCAGTACAATACTGTCTCACTAAATGAGTTGAAAAAAGCCCTAGTACAATATTATCTCATTCAATATATGGCCTGACACATGCCCTGGTACAATATTACCACATTCAAAACATGAACAAACACAAGCCCTGGTACAATATTACCACATTCAATTCATGAACTAATACAAGCCTTGGTACAATATTACCTCATTCAATAGATTGAACAAACACAAGCCTTGGTACAATATTACCTCATGAAATATATGATCTAACACAAGCCCTGATACAATATTACCACATTCAAAACATAAACCAACACAAGCCCTGTACAATATTACCTCATGCAATATATGAACAAACACAAGCCCTGTACAATATTACCTCATGCAATACATGAACAAACACAAGCCCTGGTACAATATTACCACATCCAAAACATGAACCAACACGAGCCTTGGTACAGTATTACCTCATTCAATAAATGAACAAACACAAGCCCTGGTACAATATTGCCTCATTCAATATATGAACCAACACAAGCCCTGATACAATATTACCTCATTCAATATATATGAACTAACCAAGCCCTGGTGCAATATTACCTCATTCAAAACATGAACCAACACAAAGCCCTGGTACAATATTACCTCATTCAATATATGAACAAACACAAGCCCTGGTACAATATTACCTCATTCAATATATGAACCAACACAAGCCCTGGTACAATATTACCTCATTAAATATATGAACCAACACAAGCCCTGGTACAATATTACCTCATTCAATATATGAACCAACACAAGCCCTGGTACAAAATTACCTCATTCAATATATGAACCAACACACGCCCTGGTACAATATTACCACATTCAAAACATGAACCAACACAAGCCCTGGTACAATATTACCTCATTCAGTATATGAACCATCACAAGCCCTGGTACAATATTACCTCATTCAGTATATGAACCATAATATATGCATTGATACAAAGCAATTGGTTCTCAGCCAACTAGGATTACTTCCCCACATATCTAAGCCGCTAGCCTCCCCTGTTCCAGCACTATCTCCCATATCCAATAATATCTCTGATAGTCTTGATTTTCCATGATTGTCACTCCATTTGTAATTTTTGTTTTGTTTTTGCATATCCTATTTACAGGACATTGCTGTCAACACCAGCATTTTTCAGCTGCTGTTGATGTCTTGGCAAGCTTTATGTTCAGGAGTTTGCCATTGCTTTCTGAACGACCGGCTCACATACCTTTCCGTAAGAAACCAATGCAATATGATCTGCTGCCAAATCTAGCGCAGCTGTGCTTCATACGTGGGTATACGGGATTATGAACAGCATCCTTAACCCTTTTCATTTGTAACAACCCCTGAAATTCCCATTTCCCATATTCAATCATATCACAGACATGACTGCCTCCCTTTTCCACAAGATTCTCTCCTACATTCAACCACATATAAGATTTATAAGCTCTGATTTTTCCAAAACTAGCTCTGATACTCAACTGCATGTCAGATTTAAGCATTTATTCACCTCAGGATTTATGTCCCTAAATTATCTCCTATTTTAAAAACACATCAGTTTCAAAACAAATTTACATTAATGCATGAAAAAAAAAAATTTAAAATTTACACTAATGCATGCAAAATAAATCACCAACAGTTTACAAAATCCAAACTACTTTTTCTGTCCTTGCATCATGTGCCAATCGACTTGGTCACCCTAACCCTGCTATGTTCCATTTCTACTCTCTCCTCCATTTGGAGACAAATGTTTGACAAGTTTTGAGAACACCAGCTATATGTGAAGGAAGCAATATATCACACTGAAATTGTACATATTGTTGTTATGAATAGTCTGAGAGATGACAGATTAGTTTCCATATAAGACAATATCATCCCCAAACTGGAAGTGACATAAAGCAGATGACAGTATATCACACAATAACGGCAGCTACAATATCACATAACCAATGTGATTTAATTCTACAAAAACAGCTACAAGTAATGATATAACAGACACTGCAAGATAAGTGTGAAGTCATAAATCTTCACATAGACTAGGTCACAGCATTAATAGGTGGTGTGACTAACTCCCTTCCCTTTTACTTTCCTTTCCACAAACATCTTTGGTGCTCCTTTAACTGGGCTGGTTTTATTCTTAAAGCTGTACAAGTTGGACAAAAACTCCTGCCGCTACTTGGGTTTGAACCCTGCCCAACTCAACTGGTCAGCCAGTGTACTAACAATATACAACCATGGCTGCACTTAGATAACATCAACCAACAAATTCACAAAAACACCAGATTATTATATAAATACATAAGTAGAAAACACAGTATTCATCGTAGACATGCAGGTCATGAGAACATTTACAATGTTAACAAAACAGAACAGACAATGCAATTCAGCCAATAGAATAGATGTATGGTTACCACGTTGACAAGATGAACAAAACACATGAGATGTTGGCACATTCAATAAGCAACAACCGTAAAAAGAAACGGGGATTTTCTAAATAAATATTGTTCATCTGGATGTAAGCAAGAAAGAAATGGACAAAACATAATTATCTTAGTTCATATATTTCTTTCATTATCTGTAGGTTTTATCCACCTTGCCCGCATCTTCCCCATTTCATCACTTATTTTCTAAATGCTAGCCATGAACAACTTTTCACCACATTTCAAGTCTGAAAGAAAAGAAATAATACTGATATTCATATAGTTCTGTCACGCACGCACATTTACCCATGCTAAACATCCAGCCGGTTCTGTGGCCTTGGGTGCGAGCGCAGATCATAATCCCGCATACCGGGTTTGAAACACAGCTGCAGTTGATTTGGCAGCAGACCGCCTTGCGTTGGTTTGTATAAAATGGTATGAGTGCCGGTCATTCAGAAAGCAATGGCAAACTACTGAATGTAAACTTGCCAAAAATCACAAACAACCAAAAAATGCTGGGGTTGACTGCGATGTCCCGTAAAGGATATGCAATTAACTTAACCCATCCAAATAAAGGGCCCTTTCTACATGTATAGAGGTGTGCTGGACATGTGGTGCGAGCCCCATATTTGTATGAAGCCACGTGGCAATGGAGGGGTGATGAGCTCAGTATCATGTGGGTCGACTTTACTTCCCAAACACCCACCAGCCTCCTGAGATACAAGCCTAGACAGTGTAACCAGCTGCACCACCACGGGACTCATAGAAACAAGGGGCAGGGAACATGTGTATGGCACAATGCTGGACTTGAAGTCACTCTGTGAATAGCACAGCAATGTATTATATGTAAGCCATGGAAGAATCACTGAACATTCATACACAACAGTTGGGATAGCTCGACTGGAGACACAGGCTTACACCCAGGCATGCTTTCTCAGTGACTCAATATGTTCAGGAAGAGCGAGATGGGTTGAGCTCAAAGTCCGTGGGTGGAATTTCTGAGGAGGTGAAATCAGCTTCCTTTTTGTGCCAGGCCATGCAGGTGTGAGAGGAGATGAACATGGTGATAGGCGGGGCTACTGTGACAAACTGATGAGCAGTGGACCGGTATGATGTAGTGAACATCCTCTGAGAGGCAGAATGAATGAAACAATCTGTGATGACAGGGAATCTGCAATCTTGATCAGGCTGCAAGAACATCAAGTTACAAGTGGTGAAGCCAAACAAGAATGCTACGTAGGGGACCTAAGAAGAATAACCAATACAGAACTGGCATCATCAGCTGCTGCAACGTGTCGAGGGAGATATTGAGAGGGGATCCGAGAACTTATGGAGTGAGTGGTTCAATGTGCAATGTACTGTGGACTAACTAAACAATCATGAGGTGGGGAAGATAACACTGGCCATGGACAGTCATACTGTAAGCAAATCAGTTAATACTACAACCAGGCAGCCGTTCTTCTGGAATCCACAGGGTAAGAGAAGCACAAGAAAACAAAAACATATATGGAGAAGTTTTGGAAAGACACAGAAATGCAACAGACAGTAAAAGACAAGAAGGCATGGAATGAAATGGTTGATGACCCATGCTATATGGGGAACTACAAGACAGAAGCGGAATGGCAACTGGAAGCTCTTGATTACATCAGCATTTTCATTAGCCTCTTCCATGCAATCGTTGTTAGTTACTCTGGCAGTCCAATGTATTCACAACTTACATCTCACGAACCACATTTCCATTGGCTTCAAACTCTTCCTAATTTGCTCATTCATGTTCCATGATTCATTGCCATACAGCAAAAACAGGTGCTATATTACATTTCCATACTTCCTTTCTGACATTCAATGATAGTGACTTATTGCACAAGATACTGTTCATTTTCTGAAATGCAGATTTTGTCTGACATATTCTGTTCTGTCACGCATCTTTCATCTGATGTTATGATTGTCCCTAGATATTTATATTTATCAACTTGATTAAGCAGATATACATACCACTTGCAAACTAAACCTTAAACATTCTGTATCCATACTAATTGCAACCTATACCATAAAAATCCCCCCAAAAAATAAAAACTACACAAAATGTTCCCTATCAATACTGTTTATTTCTGACTTCTGTTGGACCGATGCAACTATCACTAGATGCATTAAACCATCATCTCTATCAGACAGATCTTCCATCAAACCCTCATCTCTATCAGACAGATTTCCATCAAACCCTCATCTCTATCAGACAGATCTTCCATCAAACCCTCATCTCCGTCAGGCAGATCTGCTATACATGTTCAGCAGAAATCTATGGCCTTTAAAACTCCAGGTGATACCACTGGTGACAAATACATGCTGTAATGAAGGTATTTATCTATGTAAATGAACAGGACTATCACTATATCAGGGTTCAGGATATTAATCTTTCAGGAAATTTTATAGTAATATACTTACAGATTTTGGCATATTTGTTTTTCTGGGTGTAAATTTAAAAATCTGGTACTGTATTTTTAATCAACAAAACTGATTTGATATTTGTAATTTCATAATGGGGAAAAATGTTTTTTTTTTGTTTTTGGGACGTTCACTCACTTTAAACACAATCATGTCTGTGCATGTGCTACGACTTCTAGTGCACTGGACTGGTTTTGTGTGTGTGGATTAGTTTTCTCTATTACCAGTGTCCCTCGCCATCAGGCAAACCCACTCTTCTGATATACTTGTCATTTACATCCCCAAGTCAAGGACAAGAAGTCAACATTTTATTCAGACTGGTGTAGAGGTTGAACCCGCTACCTCGGCATCAACACACCCGAAGTTTAAGAGCAAGTGCCCTTATCCATTAAGCCAAGGCAGACCTCGTAATGAGAAAATATTAACTGATTAATTTGTTAATACAAAACCTAATCTATTTACTTCCTCCATGCCACATTTAGACCATCTGTTGTTTCCAGTCTCTATACACAGCTGCAGACATGCATACAGACAGACAACTAAAATAAGTCTAAGTCTTCAACCTGTTTTAAAACCATGTTTACAGCAAGAAATGGAGAATTTATACCAAGCGCATTATGATGTATTGAACAGTTAGTCTGTACGATCAAATCACTTTTGGTTTCCTTAACTCCTTCTGCCCTACTTTTAAATTCATGCTGTTCTGGCAATTATTTTAACATGTTTCATGATTATCATCATCAAGTGCCATGCCAGCTGTCGGAGGCGTTCATAACTCTCCACATATTCCGGTCTTTGGTTTTCTGGATCAACCCCATTGTTGATATTCCTCCATGCCACCATCTCAATTCATCCAGTATTATTTCTCTTGGTCTGCCTCTGCCTCTCTTCCCCTCGATCTTTCCAGTTGTCACGATGTTCTCCAATACCTCTCTTCTCATCATTTTACAAAAAAAAAAAAAAAGCTGTTTGCCTCTTTCTTATTGGTGTATATAATGTTCGAGTTTCATTAGCCTCTTTCAGGCAATCGTTGTTAGTTACTTTGGCAGTCCTAGGAATTCACAACATTCGTCTCAGGAACCATGTCTCTGTTGCTTCCAAGTTCTTCCTAATTTGTTCATTTACATTCCAAGATTCACTACCATACAGCAAAACTGGTTCTATATAGCACTTCAGCACTCTCTTTCTTATATTCAATGATAGTGACATATTGCATAAAATACTCTTCATTTTCTGAAATGCAACTTTTGCTCTCTCTATTCTGCTCTTAATCTCTGTTATGCACCTTCCATCTGTTGTTATAAATGCCCCTAGGTATTTAAAGCTATCCACTAGGTGAAGAGTTGTCCCTTCTATCTCTATTTCACATTTGGGTGGCACCGTTTTCTTTGACATCACCATACATGTTTCATACAATCACTATATCAACCAACTATATCAACTATTATAGTTATAACTACCACCCTTTCCGTTTCAGTTGTTACTGTAACACTTTCACAGTCCCAACTTTAACTCTTACTTTCTCTGTTACCACTTAACCCCCATCAGTCTTAAGCATTAATGACTTTAACGCAGCAACTGTCAGGTGCAGAAAGAGTTAAGGGAACTGAAAGTGTTTGAGAAGCATGGAGCAGCCAAATAGCCACCACATGTATTTTATTTGGCAAATCAAGAAAATTAAATATGAATGGTCATGCAGAGTAGTAACTGGCCAATGTGTGACAATAAGGATTTTGGTAGACAATGAGTTAATTCATTACCTGTTAAAACCACACAAGAACAGAAAAATAACGATGAAAAATATATTATCTTGTCACAAATTAAACAACTCGTCACATATTAAACTTGTCACATAATTAATTAATCTGTTCACATTAGCCTCTGATTGGACATCTACGACAATGAAGCTGTAGGTTGTGTGATCATCAGACAAGCGATTCCAATGGCGGCGTTAGGCCTCAGTGTCGTCACCTTCATGCCCTTTCAGGCGCAAGCGAGCAAAGTCCTCAAATATGAAGTCGTCATCCTTGTCACCAAAGAAAGCTTCACCACTGCAAAAATGTACGAACAGAATGCATAAATTACACATGCATCATGTCATGTCAGAGTATTTAGTCCAAATACTGATTGTAAATGTTTTGTTAACATGTCACATTATTTAGTCCAAATACTGAATGTAATTGTTTTGTTAACGTGTCACATTATTTAGTCCAAATACTTGCCGGCTCCATGGTGAAGGAGTTACAGATGCAGCTTGTGATCCAGCATACCCGCGTTCGAAACACAGATGCAGACAATTTGGCAACAGACCGCGTTGTGTTGGAGTTTTACGAATTGGTATGGGTGCCGGTCGTTCAGAAAGCAATGGCAAACTACTGAACGTAAACTTCCCAAGAGATCACAACAGCAAAAAATGCTGGTGTTGACTGTCCTGTTAAGGATATTCAATAACTTTAACTTGTATAGATGATATGTTAACATGTCAGGTTATTTAGTCCAAATACTTGTTATAGATGGTTTGTTAACATGTCAGGTTTAGTCCAAATACTTGTTATAGATGTTTTGTTAACATGTCAGGTTTAGTCCAAATATTGGTTGTAGATTCTTTTGCTACCACGCAGGTTATTTAGTTTAAATACTGATTTTAGATTTTTTGTTAACATGACAGGTGTTCACATACTGGTTTAACATATCAGGATATTTAGTCCAAAAACTGGTTGTTCATTTTTTGTTAACATGTATCGTTATTTAGTTAAAATACAGGGTTAGATTTAAATAATGGTTATAGATTTGTTGCTAACATGTCAGGTTATTTAGTCCAAAAACTGGTTTCAGATTCTTTTGGTAACATGCCAGGTTATTTAGTTCAAAAACTGTTTGTAGATTTTTTGGTTAATATCTAGTCTAAATACTGGTGAAGAAATTTTGGTTAATATCTAGTCTAAATACTGGTGTAGATTTTTTTTTTTCAACATGTCAAATTATTTAGTCCAAATAATTGATGTAGATTTGTTTGCTAAGATGTCACCATTGTTTCTTCTTCTTCTCTGGCTATAATTCCTTCACTTCAACCTATTATTATTATTCATTGTGTCAAGTAACATCACATGCAGTCATGAGTCATGTCCGATGGGCCTTTGTTATGTATAAAGTTGTATATTGTTGTTGCCCAGTTGTATGATCTATACTCAGGTTGTAGTTAACTCCAACTTTATCCTGTCTCCTTTCACACTAGCTATAAACCATCCATTTCTAAAATGGACTCAAGACACCGTTTTCCTATATAAGTCTTTGCTGTGAACATCAGTTGCTTCCATCTTTCCAACAAACTCGTTTGTTGGAAACACCAGTTATTTCTATCTTTCACAATAGACTCTTTAAGCTGTGTGATAACAATGTGGTGTTTTCATCTTTCCTACATGACTCTTTGTTATGACACGTTGTTGTTGTTGTTTTTTTTTTTTTGGGGGGGGGGTTTCTTTCTGTGAACACAGCTATTTCCACCTTCTATACAAGACTCTTTTGGCTGTAAACATCATTTTTTTTCCTGCCCACTCACAAAGGTACACATTTACAATGCTCATCATCATGTGCCATGCCAATAAGCATGGGCGGTCATGTTTCGCCATCTTACACAATCACCAGAGTCGTGGATCAGCTCTGTTCCTGAGTCGACTATGCCACGTGGCCAAGCCATCCAGGTATTTACTTCTCTGCCTTCAGCTTGTTCTCTTCCCTTCAATCAGCACCAAGTTCTCAAATCCATTTCTTTTCATAACGTGACCAAAAAATGTTGACTGTCAATATCTAATTTCTCTAATCAGTTTACGATTTTAATTTGTTTCTTGTAGGACTTGGTCATTGATTTTTCTGTGTCCCAAGTATTCTTTACATTTTCCTCAGACACATTTCCACAGCCACCAGATGTTTTTCAGCCTGTCTGCTCATTGTCCATGCTTCACATCCATACAAAAGCACAGGTTCTATGTAGCACCTCAACTCTTTTTCTCATTGCAAATGCTAGATCAACTCTAATGCTGTAAATGGTTAGAAAAAACCTCTCCGAACTGGGAACTGAACCTGGAAAATAACACTGGCAAGCCAGGGAACTATCATTGACACAACCTGGCTCTTGAGAGGAGTTAACCACAATGGACCCTAGCAAACCAAGCATATAACGCTAAGATTTCAAGACTGACTATCATAAAGACACAGAATGCTACTCACTTGGTTTCTAGCTGTATAAGGTTGGCATCAAACGGAGCATCACCAGCTTCAGGTGGAGCAATGCTTGCAGATCTAGATGGACAGGGCTGTCTGGGGGCTTAGGGTGGGTCAGTGTGAAGGGAAGCTCAACAGCCAACTCCCTGCGTATAAGATAAACATTAATAACTGTCAACTTTCCTAGCATTTAGTCATGTAATAATAGGAGTACATTAATTTTTTTGTTTAACAAAGTTGATGCATAATCTGAACAATCATGCATCTTCTTCTTCTTTCATTCACTTGACATGTGTGCAATGTTTCTTGTATGAATTTAACTTTTTATTTCACTCAGTGGTCCACAGTTTATCTTCCACTATTGTTTCTCTAGGGCAGAAAAACCGCCTAGATATGTTGTATTTCTGGCAGTCTTGGAGTATGTGATTTGCTGTCTGCAGTGCAAATCCACATGTGCACATGGCTGAGTAAAGTGCCAAACCAAGTCTAGACTTCACCAATATAAGCCCAAGCATATATGTCATCATAGGTGATTTGCCTGTAGGCTGTGCCACTTCTGGTCTAACTTCACCCATCCTAGATTTCACACCATGAAGCGAATACAATTTGGTGGAACTGCGGTAAGGCTGTGAAAATGTAAACAATATAAAATAACACAAAGTACATAACACCTTACATAACGGAATTAGTACACATATAGGACGTTGCAGCGATTAGCCTTCATTAGCAAACAAACAAATTCACAAAACACAACATATAGTCTTGGAGATCTCCTGTGACTACATTAAAATGTGACGACAGGACGAGAAGAATAAAAAGATAAAAAAATGAAAGCAATGAAGAGAAAATGAAAATTGGAAAAAATGTTCCTACTTTCCGAGCTGTGTATAGCACCGAATATCACTGTCGACTTCTTTTATACCCGACCGAGGGAGTGGGATGTAGGATGATGACGGGGTGGTGGCTGTAACGGAATTATACCAACCTCTCTCTTCTCTTCTCATATATACCTTCGCACATGTCCATGTACACTATTGTATGAATATCTGTTGAGTGGTGTAGATGTATGTATGTGCGCTCACGCATATCAGCCCACCCAGACTTTAGGACTCGCATCACAATAACATAAAGGGGCACATAATGTGAGTTTCGTTAGTAATACCATCATACTTGGGTGCACACTTCATTGCTCTTCAATATTCGTCCACTAGGGCCAACCCATTCATTGGCACCCACTCATGTTTTGTAAGTACATCCACTGGGATTACTCAGATACCATTCTCAGACAACTATCACAGGTTCCCGACCTACCTTCCTGCCCCCCCCCCCCCCCCCCCCTTCTTCAATGTACCACTTCCACTTCAGTACCTGCGATGCTCACTGAACCGTTACACCCACCACCCCGTCATTATGCTACATCCCACTTCCTCGGTCGGGTATAAAAGAAGACAACGGTGATATTCGAGGCTATACACAGCTCGGAATTATGAGGTAAGTAGGAACATTTTTTCCAATTTTCATTTTCTCTTCATTGCTTTCATTTTTTCATCTCTTTATTCTTCTCGTCCTGTCGTCACGTTTTAATGTAGTCACAGGAGATCTCCGTGACTATATGTTGTGTTTTGTGAATGTGTTTGTTTGCTGATGAAGGCTAATCGCCGCAACGTCCTGTGTGTGTCGTAATTCTGCTTATGTAAAGCTGCACTACTTTGTGTCATTTTATATTGTTTACACCATGAAGCGGAGTGTCAAAATGCCCACACCATAATCAATTAGTGTGAGGACAAGATGGTGGAACAAGACAAGTAGTCTCTAATTCCATGTGATTAGCCTCTTCTCCTCAGTGCTGCTGGGCCATGTCTGTATTCAATAACAGTCTGCTCTACATCAAACCTGGTTTACTCCAATAAGTTTCAATGAAACAAAAACATGTTCTCACACCTCACAAACCACTATTAGTATCCAATGAAACAAAAACATGTTATCACACCTCACAAACCACAATTAGTATCCAATTAAACAAAATAAAAGCTGACAAATCTCGAACTACCACTGACAGATTTGAATTTAAAAACAACACTTGATTAAACCAGGATAATGGAATCTCATTACCATAATTAATGGGGTTAAGAAGAGTTCTAGGACAAGTGTATAGGAGAAATAAATAATAGCTGAGGTACCGCCACCCAAGCAGATAGTACTGTAGGTGTGTGAGGTGTTAGCATTGTTATGTAGCATGACCAGTTCCACTCACTGCACATGTACTTCCAGGGAACACTTCTACCATTCTCTTGACATGGCTGGGCTGACCCCAGAGACATAATAGATAGAAAGACAATCCTGCTAATACTCGGAATCCAATCCTGGACCATCATGCAGGTAACTCAGCACACCAACCACCACAGCTCACCTGAAGGACTATGTCAAATAAAAAGTAAAACTATTTCATGCCAAAAAATAGGGAGAGGAATTGAAGCAAGAGTTGAAAGAAACTAAAAGACAATACAGGCCCTATTGTTTAACTTGCTTTGGGTTTTGCTTGCCGGGGGACCTCTTGCGATGGTACAAACTTCTCAATCCACATTCTGAAAATATGAGATCATCCAGAGATTGCTGTTGTTGCTATCTCAATGTTGACGTGTGTCTACTCCTGGCAGATTGTACCAACACTGACACAATCACAGGGCGTGATCTGAGCGACTGCCACTGTGGAATGTAGGTCTAAATGGATCTCTAATGTGTGTAAGTTCAGTGTTGAGTATTATCCGACGAGAGTGTTGAGAACTGTTTGAATTAGAACATTGAGTGCTGTTTGAATTAGAGTGTTGAGTACTGTTTGAATTAGAGTGTTGAGTACTGCTTGAATTAGAGTGTTGAGTAATGTCTGGATTAGAGTGCTGACAATACTTTCAGCAAACAGAGCTGGGTAGTGAAACCCTGCAGTCCTATGTTCCGCGCAGTCTCAGACAATTATCTGAAAATTATTAAAATTATCCAGTCCCTCTTTTATGAGGCTTGATTGATACCCAAAGCTGTACCAGTTAGATGGAGCATTGTGCTGACAGAAAAGTGCCCGAACTACTATGCCACCATTGAGAATTGTCTTGGAAGGTGTCATGGAAAATAAGTTGGTCATCCCATCTCACTATAAAAAATGTTTTGCATATCCTTTACAGGACATCGCTGTCAACATCAGCATCTTTCAGCTGATTGTTGATTTCTTGGCAAGATTACGCTCAGTAGTCTGCCATTGCTTTCTGAGCGACTGGCTCCATACTCTCATAAGTCACTGGCATGATTCTAACCGCTTCCAATTCTCATGTGCTCATGTCAACCACGAGAGTATTCAGGGTTACGGAGAAAGCTGCTAACCCCTCAGCCAGGGAGACCGGCATCTCACTATAAAGTGGCCTTAAATATGTACATTTCTTAACATTTCACACCCAGTATCTGCTTAAGTCTTTACTTTTACCATTTGTAGCCATTTATTATACTGGCACCTGGCTGTCTTGACAGACGACAGTTTATTACATTCTGCTTCCCACAGCACAAAACCTGGGCTGAATTATAGAGACCATGTGTTGACCATGCAGCATGATCCCTCTCTTGACCTGCCTAGTTTACTCCAGAGGAAAAATAACACAAATACATATAGAATAAGACCAGCTGTAGAAGCTGCCGGATCAGAAAAGCAATGCTCTAACTGTCCGCCTGTTGGAGATTCGATCCTAGACCTGTTACCAACCAAGGCTTAGGGCCTAATCTGCCCTGCTTCAACATTTAGTCTTTAAGTTGCGTTTCCTCACACCAAGATCAGGTTTTTACTCTCCCAATTGCATGCCTCTGCCTGAAGCCATTGGCACAATGTGGGGTGTCGGGCTTGGTAAGCGCCACCCAACATTCGGTGTCTACAGAACGCAGATAGTACCATCTACTGTCATTCGGTAGCTGTCATATCTAAGACCTGACACAGAATAACAATGTAGAGTGCATGAAACAGACTGAAGAACACAAACTAGTTTTGTTAACACAGATGAAATCCCGATCCTTTGCCACGTGCACCAAATAAACTACTGAGAAAATATGCATATGTTGCCATCCCTGTGACGGCACCAAATGTAGCTGGATTACGTTGTACAGCCATTTATATGTTCTATCACTTTGACACATTGCATCCCTGATGGTGTCTGCAGTGAGGGTTTTGCTAAAGGCTGGGGATTACAGATCTTCAGGCAGTGGTCTTATAGCACAACAGCTTGTTTTTCACTTAAGTCAATCTGTGGGTCTCATAGGTCAATTTGAAGGGACTCACTGATCAATCTGAGGAACTCTCTGGTCAATCTGTGGGTCTTATAGATCAATTTGAGGGACTCACGGAAGAAATATCATGAGAGTGGGAACCAGGGGAGCTCATAGAAATTGAATCTGGAAAGAAATCATGGATAGGAAGGAAATCTTCTTAGTGACTCAAGAAAGAAATCATGGATAGGAAGGAAATCATCTCAGTGACTCAGGAAAGAAATATGTGCACCTCAGTGGGAACATCTGAGGGACTCAGAAAGAGTATCTTGGGAACTATAGGAGGGGAGTCTGTGGGACTCACAGAAGGAGTTTCAGAGCAACTATAGTATGAGCATCTGGGCAACTATAGAAGGGGAATTTATGGGACTCATAGCAGGTCAATCTGAGGGATTCCCACAAGACTGGGGAACTAGATGAGTGAAATCTGTGGCACTCAGAAGAAGGAAATCTGTGGCACTCAGAAGAAGGAAATCTGAGGAACTCACAAAAGAAGTAACTGGAGCACTATATGAGAAGAATCTGGGAGACAAGCCCTGGGACAAGCAGTAGCTGTGTGTCCCAAGAAGACACTGAAATGTGCAAAAACAAGAACAGTTATTGCAAAAGGGCTTCCTCTGCTGACACTTACCCTGAACCAAACCCCATGATGAGCTTGACTTTCACCCTGTATGACACAACAATCCCCAGGCTCTCCTTCTGACTCTTCTCTGTCATTCTGTGGAGAAATAAAACAAGGAAACAGCTAGATAATAAGAATAGCATGAATGAAGGTGAGCAGAATGGAAACAAGGAGGAATAAAATAACCTGGAACACACTGTCAACTGGAAATAAGAAGTGTTTTTGTTTTAAAAAAAAAAACACACACACACACAGATAGAGAGAGAAAGATTGAGAGAGAGAGAGAGAGAGAGAGAGAGAGAGAGAGAGAGAGAGAGAGAGAGAGAGAGAGAGAGAGAGAGAGAGAGAGAGAGAGAGAGAGAGAGAGAGAGAGAATTTACATTTAAAAAGCATTTTTAAAAAATCATACACAATTAATAAGGGATACCCAAAAAATGCCAATTGAAACGAGAAAAAGAGTGTTGAGGGGATACATAAAGCCTGTTCTTTTGTTTGGATGTGAAACTTGGACAATGAGCAGTCAAGCTGAAAAACATCTGATGGCTGCAGAAATGTGGTTTCTGAGGAAAATGCAAAGAATACCATGGACAGACAGAAAAACCAATGACCAAGTACTACAGGAGACAAATGAAAATCGTAAATTGATTAGAGAAATTAGACATAGACAGTCAAAATTTTTTGGACATGTTATGAGAAGAAATGGATTGGAGAACTTAGTGACAACTGGCAAGATCGAAGGGAACAGACCAAGAGGAAGACCGAGAGGAAAATACCTGGATGGCTTGGCCAAATGGTATGGACGAGACAGGAACACTGAGCTTATCCACAACTCTGGTGATCGAGTGAAATGGTGAGTCATGACCGCCCACGCTTTCTGGCATGGCACATGATTGATTGATTGACCAAAAAGAAAAGTAATTTTACAAGAAAATGACTTAAAAAAAGAAAGAATAACCTTCCCACAGGTTTCAAACATATTATAACAGAGAATAAGCATATATTATGCAAAGTAGAAAGATATGCCAAGTGAAACATTGGAAATGCCCAACCTCATGGTCATTTATTATGTCCTTTGAGAAGTGACTTACATGGTGGAGGAAGCCAGGTTGGTATCCTCATGCTTGAGCTTGCCATCCAGTGCCAGTCCACGCTTGTCTCTGTTGTTGGTCAGGAGTGGTGTGAGGTGGTAGACCTTGCAGAAGCCAGTCTGGCTGGGCTGAATGGGGAACCCCTCCCTGAAACACAGCCATGGTTGGTTTGTAATGATGAACACATGATGATGGTGATGGTGATAAAACGGACTAAACATTCTCCAAGATGCTGAACTTGGAGAACTCAGGGTGATATTGAAAGAGTGCACTGAAAGGAAAATATTGCAGCCCTCTATTCAGCTATTTAACAATGTTTCTCAGGTAATATTACTAAAGCTATCTACCACACCCTTTCAGCAGCAGCACTATCTTCCTCCTCCTCTAATACTCCTCAAACAGCAACTCTAATCCTCCAACTGAAAGTGTTGCTTATGTTTCTGAAATAGCATAATCAATCTGAGCACATCATACAAGACTGTCCAGATTTTGTCAGAGATTTTATATATATATATATATATATATATATATATATATATATATATATATATATATATATATATATATATATATATATATATATATAGTGCGCACATACAATTAAGGAAAATGAAAGTCTGAGCATATAACAAAGACATGACTGCCTAGAATAGATAACTGTGCAGGGAGCTATACTGATGAAAACGAGAAAGGAAGACCACAACATATATGGATGCATCTTTTAAGATGTGATAGATAACTTAGACATGACAGCAACAGAGGCAGAACATCTCGCTTATGACAGAGAGAAATATCATAAGACTATTCATGGGTCTGAATCCTGGACCTTGTACTCACGACAGGAAAGAAAGTTGAATTCCTTCCACATGAGATGTCTGTGACATATTCTGGGCATATCATGGAAAGACCATATAACAAACAAACACGTGCTTGAAAGAGTGGATATTACTACAGTACACGCTCTCCTCAAGCAGAGACACCTCTGGTGGCTGGACAATGTATCTCAAATGGAGGATGAACATATTCCCAAAGATCTCCTATATAGAGAACTAGGCACAGGGAAGAGGCCAGCCGGACGAGCCCAATTGTAATATAAGGTTGTGTGTAAATAAGATCTGAAAACCCTTGGCATAGATCCAGACACGTGAGAAAGAGTTGCAGCAGAGATGTTCCTGGAGAAGAGATGTACAAAACGGACTGGTTCTTCTTTTTTTTCTTTTTCTACTACCACTACTGCCGCCGCCACCACCACTACTACTACTACTACTACTACTACTACTACTACTACTACTACTACTACTACTACTACTACTACTACTATGGAGGCAAAGTTATGGACAAGTCCACAAGAACAACCCATTCCAGAAAAGATGCATGGCTGATATTGATCACTGAAGATAAAAACTGTGCATTAGATCCTAGTGGAAGTCTGGTAAGAGCTAGGATATCCTCTTACAATGCTTTCATCTCCCCTTTCTTAAATCATCAAACAAATATAATGCAGTGCTAACAGCTTAAGCAGACAGCAGTGATTCTTGAAGGCATCTAAACTGTGAGCAAATACAATGCAAAGTGTGATAATACAGTTAAATAAAGATCCATCAACTGTTACATAACAACACAGAAATTGATGAAAAAATTATGGAACAACAACTAAATATCCAAGATCAAAATTATAGCAGCAGAAATAAGTCAAGTCGGCTGGAATGTTATGGTTACAGTTGAAGAGTCTAGAATACAAGCTGATGGACTGCTGTTAATGCTGTCCTTCGTTCCATAGGGAACATAAAAAGTAATTTTTCCTTACTTTTAATTTTGAGCTACCTGTTTCAAAACACAGAAATATCAATTGCTAGAATATTACCCAAAACTACACAAATAGTAATACAATGTAGTCCAGACGGTACATTTTGACTCTTCTTCTGCGTTCATCTGGAGTTTTTTTTTCTGGACGTGATTGCGTTGTGCCTGTTTACAGCAGAGCTGTGTTATTGCGCCGTTAGGCCGACACATCTGACTTCTGTGGGCATTTGTTGATCGGGTTAACCTTCCTGGACATTTTGACTCAAGAACAACAACTTTAACTTCTTAATTTAATGGCAAATACTGATAAAAAGTAATTGTCCATATGGAAAAGGTAACAGATAAAATAATGGATAGACAGAGTAGCTACTATTGGAGAATGAGCACCTTTGAATGTGCCCGAAGCACGGTAAAGTCTGTTGTTAGTGCTAAGAATAAAATGACACTAGACAAAAGCTTAATAAGGGGCAAGAATCATACTGCCTGTAACTTGTATTACTTGTAACCACATTGCAACCCTATATCTAACAACATCCTGGGTCAACATGGAAGTGGAGGTCAGCGTGGCAGAATGGATAAGAATGCACATTCTTAAACATCTGGTGTGTTGATGCCAAGGTAAAGGATTTAATCCTTACACCGGACAATCGGACCAAAATATTGACTTCTCGTCCTCGACCTGGGGATGTAAATGACAAGTACTTCTGAAGTCAGAGTGGGTTTTCGCCTCATGGCGAGGGACACTGGTAACAGGGAAAGCTAATCCACACGCAAAATTCAGTCCAGTGCTACTAGAAGAAGTGTGTATGGACTGCGCTTGAGATCAAAGCAGAAGAGTGCCAAATAAAAATAATGGCAGTGAATAGAAGGCAATACATGCAGTACAGTCTATGTGCTACAGGCAGATCTTTACATGGTAGACAAGACACCTACAGGCTTACCCACAGTGCAATATTTCTAATTTAGTCAAACATACCCAACTGGCAGTTGCCAAGCCAGATTCTAAAGTCAGGGAGAGCAAAAGGATAACACTGGCTTAACTTGAGAAGGTTAAGTGGAAGAAAATAAAGGAGATTTTATTTCCCTTAATCCTGCCAGGGATTAAGTCAGAAATAATAGGATTTCCAATTTTACTCAGAAATATCTATTATTGGGGGGAACCATTGAGAGAACACATGAATACATTCGTAAGTACTGACTGGTGTGTGTCTTATAATCTCTACTTCTTTCTTATTCTATGACTTACAATCAATACATGATAATTTATTTATGTGCTTTCCAATTCTACAGCTTGATTGTCACTATGGCTGTCACCATGCTCTTAACCAAGGATAGGTTTAAGAAGGTAACATTAAGTCCAATGCAGATACTCTGTGAAACACTATATAAACTTTACTAATACCAGGCCACAACTGTCAGTGATCACCCTCTGTCTCCTCCTCTCCCCCCCCCCCCCCCCCCAACTCAGACAAAAGCCAGTTACCCTATTTACAAACTGGCCCAACAGAGTGAATCCATGGCAAGGGTTTGAACTTACCGCCCAGCTTTTATTTAACCAATAAAACAGTAAGCCCCCTTAATAACTAAGACAACTTGTTAATCATACTGCCACACACATTTTCTGTACACAGACATCCACACTTTAGATGAGATATTTCGCATAAAGTTTGCACTACATGTATAACTAACACAAAATACAACACACTTACTCGCTTTCCAAATCAGCAACAGTGCATTTGTATTGAGCCGTGGAGAACAAGCAAATATCTGCAAACTGTCTCACTGTGCATAAAACAAAGAAATAAACTACAGTGATACACAGATCAAACACTGAGTGGAACTGTCAGGTAATGTGATGGAAGATACAAATCAGATGTGAGGGTAAGCTGTGATGTGGTGGGAAATAAAGATTAAACATAAAAACAACTTTGGTAATACACATGAAAAACTGTCACGTGAATGGAAACACATGTTAAACATGCAACAAACAAATCTCAGGTAATGTGAGGGAAAACACAGACCAGCTATTTTAAAAAAACACAAGTCAGATATTGAGAAGGAAAGCACAAATTAAATATATTAACCAAAATAAGTTAGGCAAAGTGAGGGGAAACATGAAAATAAGGGAAAACACATTCCTAATATATTAACAAACAAATGCAATGTGAAGGAAAACACAGACCTAATATATTAAAAATCCAATGCAATGCAAGGTAAAACAGAGACTTAATGTATTAACAAACAAATGCAATATGAGAAAAAACACAGCCGTAATATACTAACAAATACATGTCTGGTAAATTGGAAAACACAGATCTAATATATGAACAAACAAATGCAATGCAACATTTGAAGTTATGTGGAACAGTGTGACAGTATGTTGAGAGAAGTTATCCTATCAAGAGTGTTTAACAAATATAACATTTACAGTTTGACCCATTTGATCATTTCTCTGCAATGACAAGTTAGGATAAGAACAATGGTTAAGGAAGGGATAGTGCAAGTCAGTAAACCCACTTCTGAAGAATGATACAACATTCAACAAAACATCGAAGACTGCTGGAATATGAAATTATATGAAACAGTGGAAGAATGACAAAATGCTAGCATGTACATTATCATTGTACTATATATATATATATATATATATATATATATATATATATATATATATATATATATATATATATATATATATATATATATATATATATATATAGGAAAAATCAGCATCCACACTCTTCACCAACTGCTAAGAAAGACTAAGCATCCCTGAGTGTGCATGGAGTGCACTGCTCTTAACAATAGTCAAGCAATAGTACAAATCACAATGTAAAACACTAGGGCACTGCAGTGACTTTGTGATTAAGGAAGCAGCCATGTTTTCATACTGTTACCCTACACAATAGAAACGAATGTGGGAGGCACTAGGTTTCTGTCTGAGCACCATCCAAAAAGAACCAGTTGGCACCTGCTTGATTATTATAATCTGTTAATGTGTGCAAGCTTTTCCTTGAGGCTAAACAGTTTACAACTGCAATACTTTTACAATGCTGTACATGTTAAAGAATGGCCCATGTCTAAAGAATGGAAGAAGAACAGTGATCAGATAGCTCTGAGAGCCAATAGTCAAAGATGGGTGTCAATGGGATACCAGACTCTTGGAACAGAAAGGGCAACAATTTGAGACCAATGGCAAGGGTCAAGACAGATAAACAAACGAGCCTACCAGCCAAGGATGAAGATGGGTGTTCAAGGGAAGTTAACCAATCAAGGATCAAGACCAGAATTATTAAGAGTTTATTGAAATGACAATCTTGAACAATGTCTGAGAAGTTAAGGATTCAACATGAAAACAAGCAACAACAAAAGCCACTGCCTGATGAACTCTGTGCAGGACTTCTAGCCCTCAGGGTAGAAAATAAGTGACATGAGTATATATCATACACATTAGATTAAGTCATCATACATCCAGCAACCCACCGTGGGTTCATTTGGTTTCAGGCAACACACATACTTCTCTTAACCATTTCTGTCCCAGCCCTTGCTATTTTAAAATAATGTCTTGGTCAGAAGGAGTTACGGTACCTGCCTGGAACAGAAAGAAGAAGGTTGAGTCGCCATGGTCTGGGACAGACTCAGATAGTTAAATGAACAACTTGGACAGGATGGTTCAATATAATGACTCCAAAGGACAGAAAGCAATGGTAAACTATTGAATGTAAAATTGTCTAGTAAATCAACCAGAGACTTGGGGTGATCTTAACATTCTGCAAAGCACATGCAACATTTTTAAAAATATGACAGAAATTGTTAATGAATAGTCCAAAATCATGTGTCTCAGAAGAAGGAGGGAGTTGGAGGAGGAGAGAAAGAGATGGAAAAAGAGGCCACTCCTACAGAGGTAAATAAAGCTGAGAATAATCTGATGAGCACATTAAAAAGAAAAGGATTGAAAACTCCTAAACATCTGCTGTCTCTTAGGTAACATAAGTACAAACAAGCTTCACTACCAAATGTAGAAAAGGACTGAAAACTCCTAAACTACTGCTGTCTCTTAGGTAACATAAGTACAAACAAGCTTCACTACCAAATGTAGAAAAGGACTGAAAACTCCAAAACTACTGCTGTCTGTTAGGTAACAAGTACAAACAAGCTTCACTACCAAATGTAGAAAAGGACTGAAAACTCCTAAACGACTGCTGTCTCTTAGGTAACAAGTACAAACAAGCTTCACTACCAAATGTAGAAAAGGACTGAAAACTCAAAAACTACTGCTGTCTGTTAGGTAACAAGTACAAACAAGCTTCACTACCAAATGTAGAAAAGGACTGAAAACTCCTAAACGACTGCTGTCTCTCAGGTAACATAAGTACAAACAAGCTTCACTACCAAATGTAGAAAAGGACTGAAAACTCCTAAACTACTGCTGTCTCTTAGGTAACATAAGTACAAACAAGCTTCACTACCAAATGTAGAAAAGGACTGAAAACTCCAAAACTACTGCTGTCTGTTAGGTAACAAGTACAAACAAGCTTCACTACCAAATGTAGAAAAGGACTGAAAACTCCTAAATGACTGCTGTCTCTCAGGTAACATAAGTACAAACAAGCTTCACTACCAAATGTAGAAAAGGACTGAAAACTCCTAAACTACTGCTGTCTCTTAGGTAACATAAGTACAAACAAGCTTCACTACCAAATGTAGAAAAGGACTGAAAACTCCAAAACTACTGCTGTCTGTTAGGTAACAAGTACAAACAAGCTTCACTACCAAATGTAGAAAAGGACTGAAAACTCCTAAACGACTGCTGTCTCTTAGGTAACAAGTACAAACAAGCTTCACTACCAAATGTAGAAAGGACTGAAAACTCAAAAACTACTGCTGTCTGTTAGGTAACAAGTACAAACAAGCTTCACTACCAAATGTAGAAAAGGACTGAAAACTCCTAAACGACTGCTGTCTCTCAGGTAACATAAGTACAAACAAGCTTCACTACCAAATGTAGAAAAGGACTGAAAACTCCTAAACTACTGCTGTCTCTTAGGTAACATAAGTACAAACAAGCTTCACTACCAAATGTAGAAAAGGACTGAAAACTCCAAAACTACTGCTGTCTGTTAGGTAACAAGTACAAACAAGCTTCACTACCAAATGTAGAAAAGGACTGAAAACTCCTAAATGACTGCTGTCTCTCAGGTAACATAAGTACAAACAAGCTTCACTACCAAATGTAGAAAAGGACTGAAAACTCCTAAACTACTGCTGTCTCTTAGGTAACATAAGTACAAACAAGCTTCACTACCAAATGTAGAAAAGGACTGAAAACTCCAAAACTACTGCTGTCTGTTAGGTAACATAAGTACAAACAAGCTTCACTACCAAATGTAGAAAAGGACTGAAAACTCTTAAACTACTGCTGTCTCTTAGGTAACATAAGTACAAACAAGCTTCACTACCAAATGTAGAAAAGGACTGAAAACTCTTAAACTACTGCTGTCTCTTAGGTAACATAAGTACAAACAAGCTTCACTACCTGAGATTTTGATCTTCTTCACAGTTTTGTTGGTGTTGTTGTCGACTAGTACATTGATTGCAATACTCTCTCCATGGTAGTATTTCTGTTAAAATCAATCAAAACAGAGACATATAATGGAGGTGAGGAAAGTAGGGTTTACAAACATACATGTGAAATAGAGACTATTTACTTATTAAACATTAGTATTTATGTATAAAAGGCCAAGGCTGATACTGTTTTGGGGTGTGCAGAGAGCAGAACCCTACCGCTGTCAATGCAGAGGTTAACGCGCTCATCTATGAGCACTCAGATAGCCCCAAAGTGCTTATCTATACTGATGGATCTGTTGTAAAGTAGCAGAGAAGTGCATGGGCATTTACAGCCCATTCAGCGGGCCGAACCATTCAAGAATCCAGTGGTGCCCACTTCATGACCACGAGCAGCATGACGATGGAGGTGATGGCAGTAACACAGGCTTTCATATGGCTAGAATCACAGCATTATACCAGCGTGTGTGTACTAAGTGATTCAATGAGCATGATTCGGAAGGTTGAAGCTGGATCTGTACGTAGACAGTGGACTGAGTCGCTGCGGAAGTCTGTTGTCCATAAAGTCATCTTCATCTTCGTTCCGGGACATGCGGGAGTCGAGGGAAATGAAAGAGCTGATAATCTGGCTGGCTCTGCACCCCCTGCAGATGGCCAGCCCATGGATCGTGCCGATGTTATTAACGTCCTTAAAGATATGTCGAGAACAGAGGATTTTGACTACAGTGAATCCACATCGCTGTCCAGGATGAAAGACTTGGGAGTAAGAATTGGCACGGCCAGACACGAGAGGTACATCGGGAAAATGAGGTGCCTCGTCAACCAACACAGAACTAGCACTATTAGCCACCGAACGCTGATGCATATGCTGGGGGGAGGATCTGAGCACCTATGGATCTGTCCGGAGTGCAATGAGATACCCCAACTGATAACTTGCTGATAACTGAGGTGTGAATTGATTTGCCTTTGCATATTCTGAGCCATAACATATGAGTTCCATTTCCCACTTTTCCTTAAGAGACAATTCCCAGAAGATTCTAGAAATTATCTGGTGTGTATTTTTTATGAGGCTAAGTCGGCCCCAGAGCCGTACTGGCTGGAAAAATCATCCTGACGCTGCCTAAGACTGATTTATGTATACAGAGAAGAAATGTTGATATCTTAAAAGCCTTTTATATAGCCGTAACAAAACGATGAAATACAGACATTTGGAAGTTTTTATATATATAAGCTTTTATGCACAGAAGACATACATCACTTGCATCATTGTAAAGTGCCTTGCTGATTGACATTGGTGGTCAAGGATATTCACTCACTGTCTTCCCCTGCTTCTTTTATCATAAATCTTTTCAGTTGTCACATGCTCGTTTCCATAATGTTGCCAGATAACTTCCTCTTTTTGATGTTTGTGATAAGTCGTCTTTGTGTCCTAGCCTCTTATAAAACATTGAGATTACTCATTTTGGATGTCCTAGGTATTTTCAACATTCCTCTGTAAAACCACATCTCTGAGGTCTAAAAGGATTTTTTATTTAGCTTGTCCAGAATTTACAGCCGTATGTAAAACTGGTTCTATGTAACATGCAAGGATTTTTTTTCTAACCTTCAATGACAGGAATTTATTTGTTAGATCTTCTTCATTTCATAAATGCAGTTTTCACTTGTCCTACTCTGTTCTTTTCCACTGTGAAACATCTTCGATCTGATATTATCCTTGTGTCTAGATATTTGAATTTCTTTCTGCGCGTGCCCCAAAATAATGCCATTGACTTTAATTTTACATTTAGGTATGATTCATTTCTTCGATATTACTGCCACATAGCTAGTGCCACAGCACACTATACGAAGAGGATAGAAGGAAAATCCCGAAGTGGACAGTGCACCAAAACCATGGGATACGAAGAGACGTCACACCTGTCACACGAACGCCAGCGTGACAACGAAAACCATACGCTGTGGAGTCATCTAAGTGAGCGGTTGTGTATTTCAATTGTGGAAACAAATTGGTGTGGCAATTGGATGTCTGGATGTAATTGAACAGTGGACTTCAAGTGAATAACAAATAGAAGCATTGATTGGAAAACGCCATGGATCCAAGAACAACGGGCAGAAACTAGACAAATCTCGGATGAACATAACAGCAAGGATCGGAAAGAACAGAGGGAATAGGAATAGTCTGAGCGTCAAGGTGAATATGAGACAGATTTATATATTGAAGGTTAGTGCTCGCTTAGCGTAGATGTTATCCCGGTCAGAACGGGTACTCTACGGGAACACTATAATAATATATTATAATGCTGTTAACACTGAATTAAAAGGTGTTGAAATTTCGCCTGAGCTCCGTTGATCATTCTCGTATTCTCCAGTTCATCAGTGAAGACTGTTGTTGTTGCTCCATTTAACGAGCCAGTTCATGTTGTAGTTTCGAACACATCCTCATGGCACAACACTGCGGACTCGGACTTACATCATAGCAATTACCCTTACTTCAACTACATTACTCATCTTCGACGACCACACTATCATTTTTTTCAGTTCCTTTGGATTTGTTGCTATCATGATGGTGCCATCAGCATAACTATAAGCTATTTACATTACAACAACCAACTGCAATCCCTAGCAAATTTTTTATAGATGACATGATCTGCTCATTGTATGAGGGGGCTTCAACTCAAAACTTTAAAAGTGTGATAGAAATTACAATAACCATGCCATTGTCTTGAAACCTGTAATATTGTTGATAAGGATGTCAAGAGTGTTAAGCATGTAACACCACAGGCAGATGAACACGGCGACATCATAAGGACAATTTAAAGATGACCGCTGCACTTTCGACATGTACCAAAGAAGAGCAGCGTTCTGTTATCCATTTTTTGATCAGTGAAGGGTGAAAAACTTATAGAAATTCATTGGCGAATGAAGGTCCAGTATGGTGATGCATGCCTTTCAGTCCAGAAAGTGTATGAGTGGAGTAGGAAGTTTCAAAATGGCATGACTTCTGTGACAGACTGTTCACAACCGGATCAGGCACACAGAGTAGTGACCACAGAATTGATTTTTTTTACCAGAATCCAAGCGCTTTATCGGTGCTGGAGGACTTACATTCAATGCAGCCGTAACTACATCGAAAAATGATACATTTGTTATTTACTTTTTCAGAATATATTAACCCCTAAAAAAAATATTTAATGTTTTCATTTGAAGCCACCTCATATAACAACAAATAAGGGGACAGTACACATCCTTGTATAACGAGATACATGAGGTTGCCCATGAAATTCAATAAGCAGTTGCAGACCAAAACTAGGAATGACAGTTAAAAGTGATAAAATAAAAACAAGTACTATCTGTACCACAGTATTAAGACAGTCAGAAGAAATTAAAAACACCAGGAAGTGAAGAACACATGGTATACAACTGATGCCAGACCCAAGTGGTATCAAATGTGTTTGCTATAATAATTATCATATTTTGTGTAAATTTTCAGAATGCCTAAGTAATACAAAACCAGCAGTTCACACTTGGATTAACAGGAGCGTCATTTGAATTTTGTCAGGACAACCCAAAGATGAAGATAATTAAGTTTAGCAACTACTCCAAAGTTTGAAGATTATTAAATTCTTCCACACTTTGTTTTTCAAAATGGTTCTGTACCAGTTGACACCAGAGCAGAACAGCATGTTATGATGAAATTGTTGGTGTCACACCCGCCTTACAGTAATGACTTCGTTTTGACCTTCTGAAAGAACATTTCGGAGGGGAAAAGTTTGACACAGATGATGAAGTGCATCAGGTAGTTCTCCAATGGCTCAAAGATCAGCCTAAAAAAATTTTATGCTGCTGGAATTTGGAAATCCATAGCTCAGTGGGAAAAATGTTTTGCATCAGTAGGTGACTACGTCAAAATATGGTACATGTAATTTTAATTAATCTCTCATAGTTATCTAGAGATTACATCAGTCCAAATACTTACTGGACAACTCTTATAATAAAATGAATGTACTCAATATGATCTCACCTTGTACCTTGCAATGTCAAGGTGAGATCAACGGTCTTAATATATTAAAAATGACCAATGTCAAACTAAATGTACCCAAATGGACCAATAATGAAACCCCACCCAATGCCCCAACTGAACTGTCAAATTGACTAATGTCTAAGTATGTTAAAAATTACCAATGACCAGCTGAATGTGTCCAAAATAATCTAACATCAAATGAGTATATTCAAAATAGCTAATGCCCAATTGAATGCATTCAAAATGACAAATGTTAAATCGAATATGCTCTAAATTAACAAAGCCCAAATAAGTATACTTAGACTGACCAGTCCAACCAAATATATTCAAATTACATTTTACTAAAATATGTAATTAACTGCCCAACACAGGGACTACAATATGAAACTAGGACTTGGTTCTAGAGTCAGCGAAGGAAAAACAGATGAAAAGAGAAATATGACCAGCTGGCAAGGTGCCTGACTCAATCACACTCATAAAACTGAGATCTTCTACACATTGAAACCTGGCCAACACTTTACAGACCTCTATAGTGGCAGCTGCTACAGTATTATCTATTGGATAACCTAGTTGGTGGACAAGACTCACTTCTTTGTCCAGAGAAGCTTCCAGTCTTATACTTCCAGGACTCATGATAAAATCCTTGACCGCCTCTGCATTGGGCTGGGGAGCAGGCTCCTCTGGGGCATACGTCAATTTTCGGATGGCCAGACGGACTGAGTTCCTGCAACAAATTATACTTACTGTCAATACAAAAATGTCTTTGAATATAATGATACCTCCTTCCTGTATAAGGTATCCATGAGAGAGAGAGAGAGAGAGAGAGAGAGAGAGAGAGAGAGAGAGAGAGAGAGAGAGAGAGAGAGAGAGAGAGAGAGAGAGAGAGAGAGAGAGAGAGAGAGAGTGAGACACACACACACGAGAAAAAGAGAGAGTGAGTGTGTGTGTGTGGGGTGGGGGGGAGGTTGTGCGCATGCATTTATTTTTTAAATTTTGCCCGCATGCACACACACAAGAGAGCGGAGAGAGAGAGGGAGAAGAGAGAGAGGGAGAAGAGAGAGAGAGAGAGAGAGAGAGAGAGAGAGAGAGAGAGAGAGAGAGAGAGAGAGAGAGAGAGAGAGAGAGAGAGAGAGAGAGAGAGAGAGAGAGAGAGAGAGAGAAAAAAAAACAGACAGACATAAGAATGTTTACTATAAAATATAAAATAAACTTATATACTCAATCTATTCAGATTATATTAAAGTGTCACCATTTGTATACTTACTCTATTCAGCTCATTTTAAAATGTCAACATTATCACTAAATACTTTTTGTTATGCACATTAATTAGCAAGCAATACTTTAGCTGTGTACAAACATATATGATTGATTAGAATCATAATACAGAAAATTACTAAGGTTCTCGGTTAGTCAACTTCTCTACACCTGTCTAACACACAATACATTTATTTAATAACCTCTTTATCTACTCACCTCTCTATGTCTCTCCATCCTTCCCCCTTATCTCTCTCTCTCTCTCTTTCTCTCTCTCTCTCTCTCTCATACACTAAATATCAATTTCTCTGAAAAACTGTCAAATTCCCCTTATGCTTCTCATCCACACTTCCTCCCACACACACACCTCAACACTCACCTTCCTGTTCACTGACACTCTTCCTCAATGATTCCCTCTCAGTCATCCACAGATACTCACCTAACTGTTTCCCTCTTACTGTCTCTCACACACATACACTGAAAGTCTCCATAGTTTCACTCATCTTTCAGCCTCTCTCTTTCACTGTCTCACTCACAAGCATTAACACTCTCTCACTGATTTATGCTCACCACCCTCACACACAAATACCACCTCTGATCACCTCATTCTCACTGTCTCCCACACACAACTACACCCACTCTCACTATTTCACTCTCACCATATGACTCTTGACTGTCTCTCACTGCCTCTTTCACAGTCACTCACCTTTTATGTGGCTTTTCATCTATGTTGTCAGCCACAAACGTCTTGAGTTCATAGTCAACACCACATGGCTGGAAACAGACATTAAATGAATCAACAAGCAAGAAACACCTATACACAATAGACACATGGGGTGGTAGACAGTACAGACAAATGAACTCACAGTATTGTCAAAACAGTGACAATTTTTGTGTCAACATTGGTGTCTATTAAGATACATTTATTGAGAGTTGAGGAGTTACTAATTAACTTCCACTTCTTCTCTCAATCTTCCCCTGTTCTGTCTTTCAATATCATATTGGGAAGAGCTTTCTCAAAAGAGCTGTGCTGTGGGCTACATACCAGGGGATATGTCCATGCTCAGTTTCACTAAGGAATATTAACCCTTGCAACTCTGTTCCCCCTTTACATTCAGATACCCTGTACTGCAGCATCTGAGGGGAAAGTCTCATTTCACATTTCATGTCATTTTACCACCTTCATCTCCACCCTTTCATTACCGGGGCCCTTAAATGATTCACTGCCAAAAAAAAAGTGGTTTTGAACCAAACAGAAATTGATGGCAGAAAATGGGAAGTAGGGGTGTGTCACAGTAATGATCTAAAAATGGTTAAAATCGGAGCAGCTATATTTTATTATATATCAAATTAAAGGAGATTGCGCAAGAAACACGCCAGTATTGCTACTATTGCCAGAGGTTACAAATAGCATAATATTAATGTTAAATTTTGTAAAAACAAAATTTGAAGTCAGGGGTGGCATTTATTGAAAATTTTCCACTTACCAAACCACTACTTCTCAATCTTTGATGATAATCCAATTAAATTTACTGAATAATGATAAATACACCACTTTTCTTCACCATATTACAAGAAATGATCCTTAACACCATTAAAACACAATTAAAACATCACATTTTGAAGCACATCACTTTCACACAAAATGGAAAATGTCAGGAAAACACGAGGCAGATTTGTACACAATCGAATGAGAACCAATACATACACTATTTTCTATTTAGTTTCTTCTTCTTCTTTTCGTTCATCCGGAGTGTTTTTTCAGATGTGATTGCGGTGTGTCTGTTATGCGCCCTTGGGCCGAAACCCGTAGGCCAACACATCGACTTTTGCGTGCATTTTTGACCAGGTAGCATTCCTGGGAGACTCTCACTTTTGTGGCGCCATCTACAACCATGCTGGCCAAGGTGGAACGGTCGAAGACAACGGTCATCCCTCAAAGGAAGGCAGGGACAGTCCATAGCATTTTCCGCCATCCAAGGTTGCTTCCATAGTTGCAGGGCCGACACATAACGCCCTGGATCTGGGCTCACCGAGGGAGATCGTCACGTCCTGCTCATGGCTGCTTTAAATCCTCACTTCAATATATTGGTCATTTCGTTTCCCCGGGTCATTCCCGCACAAACCAGACAGGTTTGCAGACGGCATCCACTCAGCGAGTTTTCGGACATGTGCTTGTCGTTGCGCCCATCAGAGCTTTTCCAGGCTCAACAGACATTCGGAAAACTACCCAGTCAGAGCTGTTCCGAACAAGAGCGACATTCGGAAACTAGGTAGTCAGAGCTGTTCCTAGCACGAGAGACATTCGGACGAGACATTTCACTCGGACGTAAATGCGTAGTGTCAATTTTTAGTTTGCCACCCGTAGGACGACACTTCCGACTTCCAGCGGGCATTTTTTAATGAGGTTAGCCATCCTCTGGTTTCGAGGCACGTTGGACTGTTAAGATGTCGCTAACATCTCAGCTGGTCAAGATAGAACGATGAACGACATCGTGGTCGGCCCTCAAGGGAAGGCAGGGGCAGACCATGAGCATTCCCTCGCTATCCAAGGGGGCTTCCATAATTGCAGAGCCGGCACATATTGCTCTGTGACTGGGCTCACCCGAGGAGTTGCCACGTCCTGCTCATGGCTGCTTTAGTTCCTCACTTCCATGTGTTGGGCAACTCGTTTGCCACTGATCGCTCAGGCACACACCAGGGACGGTCAGACTGCAAGCGACACCCACGCTTTTGACTTCGGACCACGCAATAGGTTCGCTCGCCGTGCGTTCCATTTTGCGGCATTGAGACGTTCTTCCACTTTTGTCTACACTCTCTATGAGTTAGATACAGTTTTCGCAGCCACTTTCTTCGACTGGGGCACTTTTTGACTTTTTGTACTCGCTCGCGAGGTAGGCTACTTGTGCTGCCGGATCAGCACCTTACCTTCGTGCAGCGGTGAACGAGAAACGGCCTGGCCTCTCATCCGGGAATCTCTCATATCCCCCAGCTGAGAGCCTTAGAACTTCTATCCGACCTGAGCATGTAGCTTGCTCAGTATCACGCCTTTATTTTTCAAGAGGTGGCTATCGGCCCTGCTCTCAGGTTCGAGGGTTTGTGGCTTAGAGGCGTTCAGCCACAGCCCTCGACAGGGAGCCTTTAGTGTTTTGTCCGGACCAAGAATTCTGCCTTTGTGCGCCTGATATAAATTTTGGACTGCTATCCTCAGTCTCACCTGCAGAGCAGCAGGTTGTGTCTCTCTTAGTCTGGTCCCTATCCCATATGCTGTCCGATATGTAGTTTTTCACCCATCGGCAAGCACATGGGGTCGATGGGACACGCAAGCTCCCCCACCACGGCAAGGTGGAGACACATCGGGGGAGCTATTTAGTTTATAATTATTCTTTTAAATTTATTTAAACACTCCTCAGCTTATCTGTGATAAGCAAAGCAAACTTAGGGGTACAAGTGTGGCCCATTAGAGCAAGCATAATTCGATATGTGCCATCACTGATGATGAACTTTCACTGTTAGGTTTGTTTGCCATAATGTCCACCTGTTAAATAATGTAACTGAATAATCACATTACTGCACGTGAAATCAGTTTTAGAATCTTTCACAAAGTTTTTTAAATCAGTATAACTATAATCTAAAATTGTTTAGAAGATAATCTGGTGTAAATTGATGAGGTCGAGAACTGAAGGGCATTGCCATTTCTAGAATAATAAAAACAAACCAGTTTCACAAGCTATTTTTCTCAAAACACGCTCGCTTACTCTATGCTTCTTTTCCAATATTGTTCAAAAGGTAATCTTTTTCCGGCATAAATGTTCATTTACCAGGCACTAAAATTGCAGAAGATACGACAAATGAAAAAAATAATGCACTGTCAGCATTCAGCCGATCAATCGGCTCTTGGCGCTAAATCAGATGAGGGAAGCAAAGAATACTAACATTGTAACGTTGTAAGAAGTGATTAAAGATGGTTGCTGTGTAACTGGCTACCGCATCCAATAATACACTGAGCTGCAAAATCCAACCAATCATGAACAAGTCTAAATATGAGGTAAGATGAACAACTCAGCCAACCAAGTTGAAAGGAGGTTCTTCCAGAAGAGCAAGACATGACGCAGAGAAATCCACAAGAAGTCTGGATTGCCAACTTACCTCCTTTCATCTAGGAAAATCCCCATAAATGACGCCTGAAATGTTAGAACTGTATATAAACTGGGAAAGACAGCACAGTTAGTAAAAGAAATGAAATATTAAAAGATTAAAATTTGTGTATTATGCGGAACAAGATGGAATAGAATAGGCAGAAAGCTTAACAATATGGGGAGGACATGAAGGGAGCTGCAGATATAGCACCAGTCAGGACGGAGTGGCAACAGCTGGTTACAGGT
Source organism: Cepaea nemoralis (assembly GCA_014155875.1). Lineage (NCBI taxonomy): Eukaryota > Metazoa > Mollusca > Gastropoda > Stylommatophora > Helicidae > Cepaea > Cepaea nemoralis. The sequence goes on from JACEFZ010018430.1 coordinate 142,611, forward strand.
TTATGCTCCATTAAAGGTTAAAGGGCAAAAGAAAAATATTCATCACCTGAATCATCTGTGATCTCTTTTAGAGAATAAATAAAAGACTCTGTCTTCACCATTATCTATTGCCTGCAACATTTCTCATGAAGTAAACAGACTGATTTTTCTGTGCTAGTACTGGCAGCATTTTTTGTCTCAATTCATATCAAAATTCAGATAGAATATTTTATCTCAAAATTAACTTAATTTTCACTACTGAGTGCAAACATCTTTGTTTTAAAAAAAACTATGATTTGGTAGATATTTTAAGACTTCCGTTATTAGTATAAGATGCAAACCCTAATATCCCACAAAAATGGTTTACAGAAAAAATGCATTCAGACAACAAAATCAGAACCTCAGGGTCAAAGGGTTCATCCGTCAATAGCTTGAATTGCTAGCTTTAGCTTCTGTGAGAATTTAATTAGCTGGATGCTTACTAACTAAATACCCAACTACATAACATGTTGTGGAAACATTAACTACATTCACTTTTTAACCAGAGGTGCATTTTTAACTGTAGCTTCTCAATTGTGAACAGATTTTTATAAATGACATATCCTATGAAAGGTACATGAATAATTGTCTACATAACTGTGAACACTGGGATATGTACATGGTTCTGTAGATCTGTAGGGTCCCTGTACAGGTAACATTTGCACATTTTATTTTTATTATAATTATTGTGCGTAGTCTTAGCACTGACTGATATTATCAAAGAGTATGGCGGATTGTGACAAATATCTGATCAAAATGGGTTGAATAAAAACAGTTTGAGTAGCCCTGCTGTAGATTATAATATTACAATGTTACAGGAAACAACTATTTAAAAAAATAATATACAGCTGTCAATTTAAACTGACTCCTGATATTCTAAGACACTGAATGCTTTATTCTTGATATTATTAGTGTATTTAATTAGGTAACAGATAAACAGAGATATGAAAATGATGTTCTAACAGATAAATAAGGGATATAAAGATGTGAGTGGTTTAACAAATAAATAACGGATATAAAGATGTGAGTGGTTTAACAAATAAATTACATGTGAAATTCTGCTTTCAGAAATAAATCATAGATTGTCAAAATTCAGGTTTTATATATACATGTTGGATGCAGAGAAGAGATGATGGTTTAACAAATAAATTATTGATACAGAGTTGTGAAAATTCTGGTTTAACAAATGAATGATGGATATAAAATTGTGAAAATGCCAGTTTAACAAATAAATTGTGGATACAGAGTTGTGAAAATGATGGTTTAACAAATAAATTGTGGATACAGAGTTGTGAAAATGATGGTTTAACAAATAAAATGTGGATACAGAGTTGTGAAAATGCTGGTTTAACAAATAAATTGTGGATACAGAGTTGTGAAAATGATGGTTTAACAAATAAAATGTGGATACAGAGTTGTGAAAATGCTGGCTTAATAAATAGATAATGGATACAGAGTTGTGAAAATGCTGATTTAACAGACCAATACCTTGCCAGTGTCCCCTGGGGCTGGCTGTAGAGTAACAGACGCAGGAGAATTTGGTGGCAGCTGAAAAATATATGCAGAAATCCAGATTTTGTAAATGAAACTAACATTTACTAATATCATAGAAAATAACTATAATACTTAATGGCAGGCAAGGACCAAATGATAACCTAAAAACTGCCTGTGGACCAACACTGGAAAGATAAGACAACAAGACAATAAACAATAGTGTGTTAGAAACAGAATTATATTGATTATGCTGCAGGTTGCCATTCTGCTTTCTTTTTATAGCCTGTTTATGATCACATTAAAATGTCACCACAGGTGTAGGTCTTGATGTAAAAAGGAAATAAACTGCAGGATTGTTTGTAATAAAAAGCTCTCTCTCACTCTCTTACTGAGAGCAAGAGTGCACATAAACATGTACACACACCTGTACATGAAACACTCAGCATATGTAATACAAATTATATTTAGTACATGCAGCACTGAGTAAATCTAATACAGATTATATGTAATACAGAAAATGTGTAATATTCAGTACATGGAACATAAGCTCAGGTTTGATTAATTACAAGTAATTCTGAATACATCTAACATTTAGTATATGTAATTGAAACCAGTCAATGTATTTAAGTATTTGGGTACTCTAATAACAGCAGATGGAAAATGTATTCATCATCATCATCATCAAGTACCGTGCCGGCTGGCGTAGGCGTTCATGGCTCTCCATAGATCTCGGTCTTTGGTTTTCTGGATCAACTCTGCTGCTGATATTCCTCCATGCCACCGTCTCAATCCATCCAGCATCATTTCTCTTGGTCTGCCTCTGCCTCTCTTCCCCTCGATCTTTCCAGTTGTTATGATGTTCTCCAATGCCTCTCTTCTCATCATGTAACCGAAGAAAGATGCTTGTCTCTGTCTTATTGTTGTATATAATGTTCTAGTTTCATTAGCCTGTTTCAGGCAGTCGTCGTTAGTTACTCTGGCAGTCCAAGGAATTCGCAACATTCGTCTCAGGAACCACATCTCTGTTGCTTCTAATTTCTTCTTAATTTGTTCATTTACATTCCAAGATTCACTGCCATACAGCAAAACTGGTTCTACATAGCATTTCAGCACTCTCTTTCTTACATTCAGTAACAGTGACTTATTGCATAAGATACTCTTCATTTTCTGAAATGCGGCTTTTGCATGTCCTATTCTGCTCCTAATCTCTGTTGTACATCTTCCATCTGATGTTATAAATGCCCCTAGGTATTAATAAGATGTATTAAGAAAGTTAAATGTAGAATAACCCAAGCAAAGGCAGCATTTCACAAGATGAAGAATATTCTCTGCAATTTATCTTCACCAATGGAGGTGAGAAAAAGAGTTATTAAGAGCTATACTAAGCCAAGACTGATGTACGGAAGCGAATCATGGACAATTAGCAGACAAGTGAGGAATTATGTAGAAGTTGCGGGGATGCAGTTTTATTTATAGAAGAATTATGAAAACACCATGGAGGGACAGAATGAGCAATAACGATATGTTGAAAGAAGTTAACTCACAAAGAGAACGTGTTACTCGCATCAGTAGAAGAGTCCACTTTCTATGGGCATGTCATGAGAAGTGGAAAGCTGAAGTATGTCACCTCAATGGGAAAGTTGCAGGGGAAGAGATGCAGGGGAAGACCATGAGAAAAGATGCTGGACATCATGGTATGGAGGAACATCAGTATCATAATTGACTGGCAACACACAAGACAGAACTCTGTGGGTAAACATGATCACCAACACCACACAGTTATTAAGACCCGACACTGGGATGAAGTATTTTGAACATATCACACTCCAAAATAAATCTCTTGGGAAATTAATGTAGCAGTTTCCCCTTTGGGTAGTAAGGGGTACCTATCAAAGGTGGCACTTCCTTTCTTCTACTAGCTTACAGGAGGACACCCTTGGGCAAGTTGGAGTACCCATTTAGCCACCCAACCTGGGTAACATGAAACCTTGAAGCCTGTGGAAGAATGTGCTTAAGAGCAGCTGACAGATTGTTATGGTTTCAAGTTCGCAACAGCAGGCGGAGAATCTCTTTATAGAGACAATGGCTATGGTCACTGCCAAGAAGAAAAGCAATGGCAGACTACATTCTTTACAGATGCCTAGTACATTACGATTCAACACCTTATGAGCAGAAATAATCTTGAAAATGTAGTGACAACTGGCATACTTGATGTGAAAGACAAGAGATAAGTATCTGGATGGCTCTGCCAAGTGGCATCATCAGGACGAGAACGCAGACCTGATCCAAGTTGATTATGTGAGATGATGAACCTTGACTGCCCTTGCGTATTGCCATGGCATGTGATGATGATGAATTTCTCCTTTATTTCCGCATACAGTATCAATGAATTTCCATAAATAATTTAGGAATGTAGGAACCACAAATATTATCAATGAATTTCCACAAATAACTTTAGGAATGTCAGGAACATTGAACTGGCTGTCCTTGATAAACCTATTAACCTAGAAGTCTTGAGAATGAATTAGAAGGAAGATGTATTTTAAAACAATCTCACCTCAAAATAGAATGGGTAGGCATTTGGTCCCAGCTTTTTAATCAACCGTTCCTGTAAACGTGTCAACGGCTTGGCTTCCTTGCTGTCTTTCACCGGTGGGTACACCTGCAGGAAGAGGTAAACTGTATTACATAGACAGCTGTAGTTACTTGTGTGATTATCAGTGTCTTTAACTCTTGCTAACCACGTATCACTTGAGGTGGTAAGAAGTCTTGCCATCAAAAGAGTGAAGCCACTTTAGATAGGGTTTTAATTCTTACTATACCAGATAGTTATTATATTACTGTATTTTAATTACTAATTAAACTGTCTCTCTATTATACTCACATTTATTAATCCCCTAACTCAGAGAGTTGTTATATTACAACCTGTTCTAACTATTTACTGAACCGTCTCTCCATTCTACACAGTTTCTGAACCTCATCTAAGTCAGATAGTTGTTATAACCTGGTCAAAAGCTAATATAACTTTCTCTCTTTTTAGGAGTAGAGAAAAGTTTCATAATCCTGACATAAAAAGTTTGAAGTAAGTCACAGGCTATTTCTTCTTCTTCTTCTTCATCTGTATTCATCCAGAATTTTTTTTTTTAGACGTAATTTAGACGTAATAATAGCCTGTTTATAGCAAAGCTGCAATATTTGCATCTTTCTGCTGACATATCCTACTTCTGCAGACATTTGTTGACCGGATTACCTTCCCGGGTCACACTATTTAGAAGCATATAGCTTTGCATTGATTTTGACAATGAAATGTGCTTTGACCATGAGAAAGCAATAGCAAATCATCATCATCATGCACCCTGCCAACTGGCATAAAGTATTCCTGTCTCTCCACACATCTTGGTCCTTGGTGTTATGGATCAACTCTGTTGATGATATTCCTCCACGCCACCGTCTCAGTACATCCAGCATCATTTCTCTAGGTCTGCTTTTGTCTCTTTTCAAACTGATTTTTCCAGTTGTCACAATGTTTTCTCATACCATTCTTCTCATTACATGACCAAAGAATGCAGTTTGTCTCTTTCCTATAGTTGTATATAATTTTCTACTTTCATTAGACTCTTCCAGGCAATCATTGTTAGTCTCTCTGGCAGTCCAAGGTATTTGCAAAATTCATCTCGGGAACCACATCTCCGTTGCTTCTAAGTTCTTCCTAATTTGTTCATTCACATTCCATGATTCACTGCCATACAGCAAAACATACCAGCAAACTAGTGAGCATAAAACTGGTTAGAAAACCACTAGCAGTCAATAAATGCTGGGATTTATTGTGGCATCCTACAAAGCAAAGGACATGCAATTAATTTTTACTTTTTTCTCTCCTTTCTACCAGCTATTACTGAATGGCATCTATCTCAGGCAGTTAGTATGTTATCATGTGCCCTAATTATTCACTGAACTTTCTCTCCATTCTACAAGAATGGTTTTTGTCCATCAAGAATGATGATGACCATTCATTTTATCTATTGGAGTTGAAAGATTGGAGCTGAGAGTTCTAAAATGGCTGGTAAGGCCTATTTTGGCTCGAAATATTCTTTGACAATGTGGGCAACGAATGCCTGATGTTCCAGGAGGATGATCTCCTGCTGTGGTTTTTTTTGTCCAGTCTTATTTTCACAGCTCTTGCAGTCCTGTTTGATTCACAAGTGACTAAACCCTTACATATAGATGTACACTATAAATTTCATTCTTTGGCAGCAGTCTCCCAGGTGTCGTGATGAATTTCAAAACCTTTTAATGAAACCTTCTTTCTACAAGAATACACCCATAACCACAACCACACAAACAAACAGAATGAATACAGAAGACAACATCAAACTGTAATATTTTTGTTGTTATCAAAAGCAGTTATTCTCATTTCAGGGCAGAGTAAACATGGTTAATGGGAAAAGCAAAATTATATTTTCCACTGGAAGTAATTTAAAACATGTGTGAGATGTTTTCAGAAATGTGTTTATTTCATTAACATTCATGTTAAAAAAAAATGGTCGGGAGGTTAAGTGCAAAGACACTTTCAAAATACAGACCAAGAATTGGTGGGAGCTGATTGTTTTTGTCCACCTTTCCTGGGAAGTTGGTAAGTAAAGTAGCATACAGGACTCATTGATATACCTGAGGTGTGTGGGGTACATGGTGCTAGACCCATATTTGTGTAGACCAATCACTATTTGGTATCCTGCTGACCACCTTTACTTCTCAAGACATTACCTGGTACCCACGTTCTAGACTGGGTCGACCTGGGAGCGGTGCTCAATTTTAAAAATCCAGCCTGATGTGGATTGAAACCCATAACTACTGGGCCGGCAGGTGAGCATCCAGTAACTATGCCACCATGGCTCCCAAAACAGCTGGGTGTCTTCATAATCATCACAATGAACATTTATTAATTCTAGTATGGCTGTGCATCAATGAAAATATTTTTACAAAACTGGATTACAACTACCTATACAAGTTGACGAGCATGATTTTAACCCACCCTAAAAGCATACCAGAAACTCACCTGCATGGAAGACAGATACAGATCTTTTCTGAAGGTCAGTCCCAACACATCCAAATCTTCCCGGCCATAGCGAAATGCAGCCAGGATGTGGGCAAACACCTTCCGATCCTTGAGATAGTCCGGGTCGACCAGGATGACTCCATCTGGGCAGACATGAACATTTATGGATGTGTGAATTTGTCATCTTTAAGCAAGTTGCACTGCACTGCTTTGTCATGTCAATAGCTATACTGCCAGTCTCCCTGGTGAGGTCGTTAATGATGCTGTTCGTAATCCCATATACCCACGTACAAAACACAGCTGCGCAAGACTCTGCAGCGGATCACGTCACGTTGGTTTCTTACGGAAAGGTATGTGAGCTGGTTGTTCAGAAAGCAATGGCAAAATACAGAATGTAAAACTTGCCAAGACATCAACAGCAGCTGAAAAATTCTGGTGTTGACTGCAATGTTCTGTAAATAGGAAAGCAAAAAAAAAAAAAGCTATACTGCCATTGGCATGGTTCTTGGGGGCAGTGGGACATGCCAGCCCTTTTAGCACTGTAACTTAAATGGATGAAGGACTGCATCTTCATACAACCATACCACTGTATGCAAGTGATTATTATCATCATCATCAAGTGCAGTGCCGACTGGCTTAGGCGTTCATGACTCTCCACAGATCTCGGTCCTTGGTTTTCTGAATCAACTCTGCCATTGATATTCCTTCATGCCACAGTCGCAATCCATCCGAAATCATTTCTCATGGTCTGCCTCTGCCTCTCTTCCCCTCAATCTTTCCAGTTGTCACGATGTTCTCTCTTCTCATCACATGACCAAAAATAGCTGTTTGTCTCTTTCTTATTGTTGTATATAATGTTCTAGTTTCGTTAGCCTTTTTAAGGCATTCGTTGTTAGGTACTTTGGCAGTCCGAGGAATTCGCAACATTCGTCTAAGGAACCACAACCACATCTCTGTTGCTTCCAATCTCTTCCTAATTTGTTCATTTATATTCCAAGATTCACAGCCATACGATTATCTATTACAGAGTATAAATATTAAATAAATAAAATTGACTGCATTTAACTTTGTACAGCTGAACTAGTGTAACGTCTTCTGGTCTTATACATGACTGAGCTACAGTATAACATTAGACGGTACTACCTGCTTTCTGTTAGCGCCGAGGGTTGAATGGTGTTCACCAAACCTGTCACCCCCACATTGTGCCAATGGCTTCGGGTGGAGAAGCACAATTGGGAAGGTACAATCCTTACCCTAGTGCGAGGTAATGCGAACAAAGGACTAAATGTCATGGCACGGCAGATCAGGCCCTTAACCTTGATTGGAAACAGGTCTAGGATGGAAGCTCCAACAGGCGGACAGTTAGAGCATTGCTTTGCTGATCCCGCAGCTTCTTCAGCTAGTCTTGTTCCAGACGTATTGATGTTACCTTTCCTTTGGAGTAAGCTAGGCAGACCAAGAGAGGGATCATGCTACATGGGCACCACATGGTCTCTACAATTCAGCCCAGGCTTTGTGCTATGGAGAGGTATAACACCCATGGGTTGTAGTTATGCCTCCTTAGAAGAACAATGTAACAAACTATCATCTGTCAAGATGGCAAGGTGACAGTAGTAGTACTAGAGTACTAGTGTAAGCATGTGACAAAGATACACATATATCTATTACAGTATAGATGTAAAAAAAGAAGGAATGTATGCATCTTCATACAACTGTAGTAGTACAAGCAAGTGACAATGATACAAACATATCTATAACAGTATAAATATTAAATATTTAAGAAAAAGAAAAGTAAACAGTATAGTTTGCCAGCCTAGCAGAAGTCGGATGTGTCGGCCTAATGGCGCAAGAATGCAGCTCTGCTGTAAACAGGCACAATGCAATCACATCCGGAAAAAAACTCCGGATGAACGCAGAAGAAGAAGTTTGCCAGCAATGAAGGCACATTGAGGTATGATGTTTTGAGTTGTTATTTGTTGTGAGTTCTCTGGGAGACAGAGTTTTAACTCTTAAGCCTGAAGTATTGGCGTTCAGTTGAACTCAGCCCTGAAAAGAGCTTGCTCTATCGGAGCTGATGTTGGTGTCCAGATTGTTCTCCCCATCTGGTTACCAAAATACCACCTCCATAGAGACTATTTTGCAGAACTCTCCACTCTCCAAGCTCAGAAACCTGCGGTGCAAGACACAGGACTGGAATTTCACATCTGTAGAGAGGCAGATTAGAAAGTAATCAAGTCATGATTCAGGACAGCTCAGCAGTATTGGCTGGGATTAGGCCTGGCTTGGTCATGTTGTCGCCACAGGTTTGAGGTATTTTATTATCAACAGGCAATGCCACAGGCTCTGTATAACATCTCAGGCAGTGCTTGGTTGACCTCATGTTCTTGTCTCCTCCTTCTCTTCCTCTAATTTACCTCAGTAAGTGTTAGGGGTAGATGTAAGAATATAATGTGTGCTCTTTACAATGAACTTGGCAAGTTTGTCTTCACTTTTCTAAAGTTGTTCTTGATGCCATTGCTCAGTCTTTTACAAGGTTGTTCCCTTGCTCTGTACACTGTATACGTTTTCAATGTGGCTCTTTGTGGTAGATAGTACCAGGGCATTCCTGCGAGGTGGTCAAACCATTTAATCTTTCTGCCTCTGAGGGACACTTAATTGCTATGAATGAGTTAGCATTGAGGACAACAGGTGTGACTTACCTATGGGATCAATGTGAGACAGATGGTCTATGAAGTCCCGTTTGCCAAGGTATGTTGTTATCTGGAGATAAATCAAATAAACATAATCGTAACTCAGCAACATATGTCAAGGTGATCATTTGGTAGTCCATCATAGTCAGAAGTTGAAGCATTCACTTCTTCCCAAGTTGAAGCATTCACTTCTTCCCTTCAGTCTCCTCTCAGACTACATAAGTTCCAGTCATTGCTGATACATTATCTACATTACGAAACTTGCAGTCAAAATTGTTTATAGAATGTGATGATATTCATTCATTCATTGGAACCTTGCCGTCTTGACAAACGATAGTTTGTGCTTCAAAAAGGATAATAACTTTTACCTATGGCGGTAGCCAATGTGACTGATATGGTCAATTCACGCTGTAAATGTTCATCCACAGTGGGTGCATGTGAACACATGGTCATTTCCACCATCATGCACCATCTTACGTTTCACACGCTTGGTGTGTGACTTATCTGCAATAATTTTCTCCTTTGTCTTTATTCCATTTCTGATGTTTGCCCTCCATGCAACACGTTCAGCGGCGACTTGCTCCCAATGTGCATTATCAATGCCTGTGATAATATTAGCATAATAATAAACTTGACGGAGGTAATATGAGAAAATTAACACCACTCTACTAAACATAATCTGTGGAAGTAATGATTGTGATAATATCACCAGTATACTAAAACTTCACAAGCCATGACAGATTATTGAACGAAGCACTGACTTAAGGGCACATTGTTCTGGGTTTAATTCTCAGAAGATGATCAGTTCACTATTGTTACACACAGATTTCATTAGTAAGTAGGTGAACAACATCTTGCACCAAGAAACCCTTATCTGTATATTAGTTCAAGCTTTCTGCCTCAAGCAGCTGTTACTTTACAGTGGCTGTTGCCTGGTTCTGCAGGTGTTAATGATAGTCATACAAGCAAATAATCAGTATCCAAACAGTGTTCCAGAGCAAACAGGGTCCACTGGAATCAAATGGGTTAAAGAATGAAATGCCTGAGACAGATGGATTTAAAGTATGTAAACAGGGTGAACTGGAATCAAAATGGGTTAAAGAATGAAATGCCTGAGACAGATGGATTTAAAGTATGTAAACAGGGTGAACTGGAATCAAAATGGGTTAAAGAATGAAATGCCTGTGACAGATGGATTCAAAGTATGCAAACAGGGTGAACTGGAATAAAATGGGTTAAAGAATGAAATGCCTGAGACAGATGGATTCAAAGTATGTAAACACAGTGAACTGGAATAAAATGGGTTAAAGAATGAAATGCCTGAGACAGATGGATGCAAAGTATGCAAACAGGGTGAACTGGAATAAAATGGGTTAAAGAATGAAATGCCTGAGACAGATGGATTCAAAGTATGTAAACAGGGTGAACTGGAATAAAATGGGTTAAAGAATGAAATGCCTGAGACAGATGGATTCAAAGTATGCAAACAGGGTGAACTGGAATAAAATGGGTTAAAGAATGAAATGCCTGTGACAGATGGATTCAAAGTAAGCAAACAGGGTCAACTGGAATAAAATGGGTTAAAGAATGAAATGCCTGAGACAGATGGATTCAAAGTATGCAAACAGGGTCAAATAATCAGTGTTCAAACAAAGTTCTGGAATAAAATGGGTTAACTATTAAATTTCTGAGACAGATAACATCAAGGGAAGCAAACAGGGTCAACTAGAATAAAATGAGTTAAAGAATGAAATGTCTGAGTGGAGCTCAAGGGAAGCAAAAAGTGTCATTTAAATCCTTCTTATGCCAATTAGTGGTTAAAATAGCCCACTTTGTCTAAGTCATTACTCAAGCTCTTATCTGAACTTGATACTTTATTCTGAACTTGTTGTTTCTTTTAACTCTTTCTATACCATCATTATCATTATTGTGTGTCCTACAAATTGGAGTAGGCATTTATGTCTCTCCACAAATCTCAGTCCTTAGTGTTCTGGGTTGATTTTGCTGAATTCCTCCATGCCACTATCTCAACACATCCAGCACTATTTCTCTAAGTCTGCTTCCTCTGCCATTGATCTTTCAAGCCCGTCACGATGTTTTCAAATGCCCCTCTTCTCATCACATGACCAAAGAACACTGCAGTGTCTCTTTCTCATAGTTGTATATAATGTTCTACTTTCATGAGGCTCTCTTCCATGTAATCATCGTTAGTTGCTCTGGCTGTCCAAGGTATTTGCAATATTCCTCTCAGGAACCACATAACTGTTGCTTTCACGCTCTTCCTAATTTGTTCATTCCCGTTCCATGATTCATTACCATACACACACACAAACAGGTTCTATATAGCGTTTCAATACTCTAGGAACTTCAATGTTAGTGACTTACTGCATAAAATACTTTCCATGTTTCTTTAGCAGCCATTTTAATCCCCTATAAGCCCACCAGCTATAGATTTAACTCATTCACTCTGAACCGGTTACTTTAACTAAATTCCTCCCAACCTGCTGTAAATTTCAAACAATTCTACTCCAATTTCTCCAGCCCAGACAGCTGTTGCTTCAACCCTTTCTGTCAGAGTTGTTTCTGCACAGCCCTTCACTTCCAGACAGTTATTAGATTAAGTCAAGAGTTATGTGCACACAGAGAAACAGCCCCTGCTTCAAATGAAACCAATCTGACTATGGATCAATACCCTGGTGCTTGGTCACTTCCCTCCCTCCCCGAGAGTTTCCCAAACAGAAGCTCTACAGAATATGAATTTTTCAATTCCAGAGAGAACAATGGAAGGAACAGTCTTGAAGAAGGGGAGGGGGTGTGCTAGCTGAACAGACAAATATGACCTGGATAGACTGTGCCATAATATGTTGGAGTAAGATAAGCAATAGTGTTTTGTCTGGACTGCTTGTATTATCCAAAGCCTCTCTCTCTCTCTCTCTCTCTCTCTCTCTCTCTCTCTCTCTCTCTCTCTCTCTCTTTCTTTCTCCCTCCCATGAGGGAAAATATACAGACAGATGCGCTCACAACATACATGCTCATAACATACACGCGCGTGTAATAATGTTATGATTAGTACGCTTGTTTCATCCCCAATTGGCGAGGCTAAATTCTTTCGCGACCAGCACAGCTCTGGGGGTCGATATATACGGTTAGTATTTTTCTAGGAAGAACAGGTTGGGGAAAATAAGGGAGGAGAGAGTGGCTGGCCAGACCCACTCAGGTGTCTGGCTTTGTAAATGAGAAGGCCTAACACTAGGAAATTTTAATGAAAAAGTTGGAGAAGAAAGAGATAAAGGCATTACTAGGTGGATCAGAGGCGTAGCTTGGGGAGTTCAACTGAAAAGTTGAAGATGGGGTGAGGGAGAGACTGACTAAGATGATGTTAGACAGTTTGTAACGATGGCGTAGAGAACAATCGGTATAAGAAATGATTGGCAGCACACGAAACAGGGGGTTGAGGACAGGCTACCCCCCACAAGACATGGAGGATAGGAACATTTCACACCCTAAGCCACAACTTAACATACACTAGGCAAAGGGTGGCCAGCTCCTGGAAGAATCTCTGTTATGCACATTTCAAGACTGGATCGATTCCAGAGCAATGCAATATGTGATCACACACAAAACCACTACGTAAATAGAGAACTGAACCAGTACCATTATGCTAACATACTGTATAGCGAAAACTTTTCAATAGACCGTGGTGAGAGCGACGTTCTACAAAGGACCTGATAAATTATAATGATGCTATTGATCATCACTAAAAGTAGTAAAGGAAACAATTCGAGATTACAGGGTACGCTGGGCAATCTAAACATTGAAAGCTGCAGGCACGCGGAGATTCAAACCAACCGACTCTAAATGATCTCTACTTTTTGCTGTACTTTTATGAACGCCGATGAACACGCGTGAATGCATTTCCCATGCTATTTCAGTGGCCTCAATGGTTTTTCTGTATGTGGTGTTTGTCCATCAAGTACGAAGATGACCATTCATTCATCATTTCTGTATACAATCCACTGTTGATTACCCCACAACAGCTAACGAGTGTGAATGCATTTCCCATTCTATTTCAATGGCCTCAATGGTTTTTCTGTATGTGGTGTTTGTCCATCAAGTACGATGATGACCATTCATTCATCATTTCTGTATACAACCCACTGTTAAATACCTCACATCAGCTAACGTATATTTCTGTAGATAATCCACTGTTGACTACCCCACATCCGCTAACGAGTATTTCTGTAGATAATCCACTGTTGACTACCCCACATCAGCTAACAAGTATTTCTGTAGATAATCCACTGTTTACTACCCCACATCCGCTAACGAGTATTTCTGTAGATAATTCACTGTTTACTACCCCACATCCGCTAACAAGTATTTCTGTAGATAATCCACTATTTACTACCCCACATCAGCTAACAAGTTTTTCTGTATATGATCCACTGTTAACTACCTCGCACCAGCTAAAAGTATTTCTGTATATGATCCACTGTTGACTACCTCACATCAGCTAACGAGTATTTCTGTATATGATCCACTGTTGACCACCTCACATCAGTTAACGAGTATTTCTGTATATGATCCACTGTTGACTACCTCACACCAGCTATGAGTATTTCTGTATATGATCCACTGTTGACTACCTCACACCAGCTAACAAGTATTTCTGTATATGATCCACTGTTGACTACCTCACATCAGTTAACGAGTATTTCTGTATATGATCCACTGTTGACTACATCACACCAGCTAACAAGTATTTCTGTATATGATCCACTGTTGACTACCTCACATCAGCTAACAAGTATTTCTGTATATGATCCACTGTTGACTACCTCACATCAGCTAACAAGTATTTCTGTATATGATCCACTGTTGACTACCTCACATCAGCTAACAAGTATTTCTGTATATGATCCACTGTTGACTACCTCACACCAGCTAACAAGTATTTCTGTATATGATCCACTGTTGACTACCTCACATCAGGTAACAAGTATTTCTGTATATGATCCACTGTTGACTACCTCACACCGGCTAACAAGTATTTCTGTATATGATCCACTGTTGACTACCTCACACCAGCTAACAAGTATTTCTGTATATGATCCACTGTTGACTACCTCAAACCAGCTACGAGTATTTCTGTATATGATCCACTGTTGACTACCTCAAACCAGCTACGAGTATTTCTGTATATGATCCACTGTTGACTACCTCACATCAGCTAACAAGTATTTCTGTATATGATCCACTGTTGACTACCTCACATCAGCTAACAAGTATTTCTGTATATGATCCACTGTTGACTACCTCACATCAGCTAACAAGTATTTCTATAGATAATCCATTGTTGACTACCTCACACCAGCTAACAAGTATTTCTGTATATGATCCACTGTTGACTACCTCACACCAGCTAACAAGTATTTCTATAGATAATCCACTGTTGACTACCTCACACCAGCTAACAAGTATTTCTGTATATGATCCACTGTTGACTACCTCACACCAGCTACGAGTATTTCTGTATATGATCCACTGTTGACTACCTCACATCAGCTAATGAGTATTTCTGTATATGATCCACTGTTGACTACCTCACATCAGGTAACAAGTATTTCTGTATATGATCCACTGTTGACTACCTCACATCAGCTAATGAGTATTTCTGTATATGATCCACTGTTGACTACCTCACATCAGCTAACAAGTATTTCTGTATATGATCCACTGTTGACTACCTCACATCAGGTAACAAGTATTTCTGTATATGATCCACTGTTGACTACCTCACATCAGCTAATGAGAATTTCTGTATATGATCCACTGTTGACTACCTTACACCAGCTACGAGTATTTCTGTATATGATCCACTGTTGACCACCTCACACCAGCTAACAAGTATTTCTATATATAACCCACTGTTGACTACTCCACATCAGCTAACAATTTCTCCCTGGTATTATCCATAACAAGAAACAAGTCCAGCAAGGAATGACCATGACTAACTTAATAATGGGGCTCATTCTCAGTTTTCTAGTTCCCCCGGTCAACAGTTTCCTAATGTGGCGTGTTACGTGCGTCGTCATTGATTTTGTACTGATTAGGGCAGTCATTTCGGCAGTCGCGTCCAAGTTACACCAGAGGATAATCTGGAAGACGGTAGGTGTGTGGAGGTGCGTGTGTGTAGAAAGTCGGTTACATTAAATTTAGGTTTTGTTTTGTTATATATATATATATATTATTTGAATATGTGTATGTGTGCGTGCGTGGGGAGGGGAGAGAGAGGTGGGGAGGGGAGAGAGAGAGAGAGAGAGAGAGAGAGAGAGAGAGAGAGAGAGAGAGAGAGAGAGAGAGAGAGAGAGAGAGAGAGAGAGAGAGAGAGGAGTTATTCCATGTTAAGTTCAAGCTCAACAAGGGCGACAAAGAAAAAGAAGGAAAAGGTAATGTGTAACTATAGCTGAAGTACCAAGAGTGGTAGATGCACGAGAACTGATGTGACTCATAGAAGGTAAGAGGGAAAGCACATATATATATATATATATATATATATATATATATATATATATATATATATATATATATATATATATATATATATATATATATCACAGGACACACGAAGCAAAAATAACAGATACAAGATATTGGCGGTCCTGGTTCAAACGTATTCATAATCAACTGGTTCTCCGCATCTTGCGATCTCCGACGCATTGTCAATTTGTGTGCTGACACATTTCCGCCCAATGATACAGGCTGTCAAGAATCTTCTCACGCTTTCTTCATCTAGCCCTCTTTCCATAAATCTTTCCAGGTGTCACAGCATCTCCTTAGTGTGGCCAAAAAATGACACCTTCCTCTTTCAGGTATTTGTATAAGTTGTCTTTATGTCTTAGCCTCTTTCAAAGCATGTAGATTCTCATTTTGTCTAAGAAGAGTCATATTAAGACAATCCTGATGCTGCACGGATGTGAATCTTGGATAATTAGCAGAGAAGTGCGAAAATATGTAGAAGCTGCTGAGATGTGGTTGCATAGATGAATAACAGTAACAGCGTGGATGGGCAGGAAGAGCAATGAATGCATCTTGAAAAGAGTTACTCACAATGAGAACTGGTTACAAGCTCAGAGACAGTCCACATTTTTGGGCATGTCATGAGAAGGGGAAAGCTGGAGCAATGCACAACACCGGGAAGGTTAGAGGGGAAGAGAGGCAGGGGAGACCAAGAGAGACGATTTTGGGCAGTCTGACATCATGGCATGGAAGAACATCGGTATCAGAAATGATTGGCAACACAGGAGACAGAAGGCTATATACGGGCATGATCACTAACGTCACATAGTATGGATTATAAGAAGAAGGCGCATCAGCATTCGTCTGTAAAACCACATATTCCAAGGACTCAAACGTGTTACCTACAAATAACATCACTGTCTCGATTGTTTTCCACGTCATGCATTCACACACGCGCGCACTTAACTAGTTTACCATTGGCAATGGGACGCCCCACGCGGAGTTCGAACCTTGAACGTACACTTTATGTCTTCTGATATCCACTTCTACCTTTAATATTTAGGAGCACCAATCTATGTCCTTACGTGTACAACACACCCTAGATGTAAAGCGTTACTATGGAGGACAAGATGTCCGGAAAGTCTGTTATAACCAACTTAAGCGGCCATTTTGACCATGTTTTATTGCTGATACAGTTACTGTATTTATAATGTCTTTTCTTCTTCTGCGCCAGCGTCTTTTCCTCACCTCTTGGTTCACTGGAATTTGTTTAGTTCTCTTCGTGAGCTCTATATTGGTGAATCTGTCATGCCGTTTTATTCCCACTGTTCAATGCAGGCACCAATTAGTTATCGTTTATTAGTAATTCTTTTAGTTGTTATCCAAGTTTCTGACCCATACAGTAGTCCCGATGTAACACTGGAGTTTAAAATTCGTACATAATATGTTTACTTCATGTGTATGGGGAAAATGTTTATGGGAAAATGTTTGAGAAATGTCCGAGCCCATCAAGGCAATGGATTCAGAAATAAACAAGCACCGATTAACGATCCAATTGAAACAAAACATACATGACTTAAATGTACAGTCAACCCATAATTACCACAATTATTTCATAAATAGATTTATAATTCAGAAATCAACCAACCGTCGTGTACACATCCTGGCTGTGATTATGATATTAAAAAAAAAAAAAAAATCGACGTCACTACACTCGAGTCAAGTCCATAAGCGAGGAGTTCCTCTAAACATAAACAACAACAAAACACGTGAGGTGAACTCCAGTGCACATAGCTGTACCCCATCTGGTTCGATCTCTATCCCCAGAAGGACACGCCACCTGCCGAGAGCATCACACAAAGCACGAACTCCGTAGATTTAACGTCGACCCCCGGGGGGATCATGAAAGATTGCAGTCGTGGACTGAACCTGGCAGTCCGAGAACGAACCCGCGACCTTCAGTGCGCCAGATAAACTGATAGAACACTTCGTCCAGGAGAGACAGCAAATGTCGACCACTGTGATTGATGATTGTTTGCACCAGCCTACCCTGCATTGTCTAAAACAATGGCGATGTAAAGTGCGCGGGTGGCAAGGTTAAACACTTTCCATTCCAGAAAGTCATTACTTTTCTAGCTCAAGCAATGTTTATTCTAATTAATTTTTGGCGCTGATGAAATTAACATAATCACTATGTGCTAGGAGTAAAAATAAGTAGAAAGTGGGCTAACATAACTAAACAAATGTTTGTTCTTTGCGGGACGTTGCAATCTCTCTCTCTCTCTCTCTCCTCTCTCTCTCTCTCTCTCACTCTCTCCTGTTTATGTTTTACTAGGCAATGTTACGTTCAGTAGTTTCAGTGAGAGAGAGACAGAGAGAGAGAGAGAGAGAGAGAGAGAGAGAGAGAGAGAGAGAGAGAGAGAGGAAGATATATAGAGAGAAACACAGAGAGAAGCAGACAGAGAGAGAGAGAGAGAGAGAGAGAGAGAGAGAGAGAGAGAGAGAGAGATAACATAACCTTCCTGTCCTGCCTTATCTTGTTTGTTCATTGAAGCACACAGCAACGCTTCTATGGCTACGCAGATACATGGACGAGATATCCAGTTGTGTTTATATTATTCGCCACAAGAAGAAAGCACCCCGTTTATATGTCACAGTGTGGTTACATGGGTTAATGGTGTATCCATTTCCTGGTTATGGGAGAATGCTAGACATTTCCGAGACCATCGCAATGGACTCAGAAACTGACTATATTCGAGCGTGTCTGCGGTATTGCCAGGCAATGGAACTAAACGAGACTATCAAAGGGGTCAACAAGCTTCACCAGACTAGCGAAGCTGTTCATTGGCTTCACGCCGACTATTAATGATGATACGGCTGGCCGATAGGCTAGAATGCCGGATTCTCTTTCGGGAGACTCTAGTTCGAAACCTCGGTAAAGTGTGGATTTGTTTTCTGTCGAGAAAGAAAACGCTAACCTGCACAGTTCGTGGCGACTGCAAAGCGGCCTTAATTTCTCAGGCTCAAGACCACATCAGCAAGGTACTATATAGGCAGTTTTTCTTCTTTAAAAAAAAAAAAAAAAAAATGAGATCCACCTGACTATCAAAGCTGTAATGATGATTATATGAGTGTCAAGACTTGGCAAGACCACATCAGCAAGGTACTATATAGGCAGTTTTTCTTCTTTAAAAAAAAAAAAAATGAGATCCACCTGACTATCAAAGCTGTAATGATGATTATATGAGTGTCAAGACTTGGCTAGTGTTCATAGGCTTCTCTAGACTCTCAATGGAGAATACATGATTCACCAGCCTATCAAGTATATTCATAAGCTTACAGTTTAGATGATTCACCAGCCTATAAAAGTTATTAATATTAATAAGCTTCATTTACCAGGCTATTTGTTGAATTTACATTATTAACATTTCAAAGATGTTCATAGGCTTCGCACGACTATCAAAGGTAGTCATGCTTCGCTACACTATCAACGACGTTCATAGGCTGCATCAAACTATCAAAGACCCCGGAAAGGTTAACCCGGGCAACAAATGCCCGCAGAAGTCGGATGTGTCGTCCTAACGGCGCAAGAACGCAGCTCTGCTGTAAACAGGCACAACGCAATCACGTCCGAAATAAAAACTCCGGATGAACGAAGAAGAAGAAACTATCAAAGATGTGGATTGGCTTGACCATATCATCAATGCAGAGAAGCGCAATTTGGAGGGTACAAAATGTATCCTAGGTTTCTGGTGCTTGTGCTTTGACCACAAGTAGCCTGACTATGGAAGTTATGGCAGTAAGTAAAGCAATAACATGGCTCGAGACACAGACATTCACTAGGGCATGTTTCCTTAGCGACTCAATGATCATGTTCAAGAAGATAGAGATGGGATGGATCCGAAGAGAGTGATTGCTGTCTCTGGAGCGATTTCGGCTGGCAAAGATTAGCTTCATTTTCGTGCCAGGGCATGCGGGTGCACGAGGAAATGAGCAGGTGAAAGGGACTAAGTCGGAGCTGTAAGGTGGATGTTCCAGAACTGCCCACCTTAGCTGGTTAATTTTCTCCTGAGGTAATCGAGCCGTATGTGGTCTGGCATTGCCATGAAGAAGCAACACCCCTATAGTCAGCAGTCCTAGACGTTTTCTTCGAATTGCATCATGAAGCATCAATAGAACGTCACAGTACGATTCAGAATTCACATTGTAACATTTCTTCTTGAAATTGGTTAAAAGCACTCCTTGACAATCCCAGAACACTGTCAGCATATCTTTCCTGCTGATGGCGTAATCTTGAATTTTTGGACACAAGGCGATGAAAAATGTTTCCATTGCACTTAAGCACGCTTTGATTCGGGCTGATAATGATGCAACCATGATTCGTCCCCAGTAACAATCCCGTTCAGCATGTCTTCTCCTTAATTTTCGTATCGACAGAGATGATGCAAGGACAGGCCAAATCGGTTCATTTTGTGTTCCTCCTTCAACTGTCTGGGTACCCACCTTGAGCACACTTTCTTAAAATTTCAATCGATAATGCATTATGCTGTATGCTGAACCATGTGAGCACCCTATTGCAGATGCTACAGAGTCTATCGTTACTCGCCTGTCACCTCTAATCATCTCCTCCGCCCACTGCACGGATGCTTCTGTTGCAATCTCAACAGGACGACCAGATCGGATTTCATCAACAATTTTACAGCGTCCTTGAGAACATTTTTCTACCCAGCTATGCACCGCTTTACGGAACAAACATTTGTCAGCATAGACAGACAGCATTTCCTAATGGATGTCCTTTGCAGGCAGTCCTTTTGCCCACAAAAAAAAAAAAAAAAACGAACAACAGCACGTTGCTCTTTGGTTGTACACTCCGTAAGTACAGTAGCCATTTTGTTTATGCGCTGCGCATGGGCATGAGATACCTAGCGCCACCTGAAGAAAGGGGATATAAAGTTCGATGTTGCTGTCACCCAATGATACCTGTAGAAAACACCAACTACATTTACCTGCCATCCCACAGAACTGTGTGACTTACTTATTGACTCGCCCTCGTAGTTATACTATTCAGGGGTTTTCTCCATCGATCCTTGGTATTCCAGGGCCATTTCTACTGGTGATAATCCTTCACATCACCGTCTTAGCTTATCCAGCACCATTTCTCTCTGTATGCCTCTTCTACCGCTGACCTATCTCGCAGACATGACACCCTCCAAGGCCTTTTGTCTCATTACATAACTCGATACATATTCCTTTGTAGGTGGTTTCTTTTTTTCCATTTTCAAATCTACCCTGGCAGCTGCCTATCCAGCCTTGTCTTTACGATTTCTAATAGCCGAGGCATGTCTAGCGTAGACACTTAGTCTCCTATTATTTCTCTGGGCGTGGATCCACCAGATCCTGGTATTAAAGGGTAATGTAACATTCTTGCGGTGTTTAATTTGTATAAATCCACACGGTGATTTGTAGTTGGTCTTCTAGAGTTACAGGCCGACCTGAACTTGTAAGCTACTTTGTTCTATGGTCCTTACGCCTAGAATCGAACTCGGCTGGAGGGATGAGAACGTGACATTCTAACCACTCTACAGAAGTTTTCTTTAGGCCATAAAAAGAGTCCAGTCTGCACCGTCTACCAATTAGTAATGGTGGTGGTGATGGTGAGGAGGAGAGGGGGGAGGGGGGAGAAAAAGAGAGAGAGAGAAACAGAGCGAGAGAGAGAGAGAGAAAGAGAGCGAGAGAGAGAGAGAGAGAGAGAGAGAGAGAGAGAGAGAGAGAGAGAGAGAGAGAGAGAGAGAGAGAGAGAGAGAGATCCCAGGAAATCTAAAATATTTAAGGAATTTCCTGGGTTTCCCCAACTCAGCAAACACCAGAGAGAAAAGCAGTCAAGAAAAAGAAATCATATATCAACATCCAGACACAGATTTGTTCACAGACCGACAGACCGAGACAGCAATTATTGGATAACCCTTCAAACTGAAAGCAAGCGACCGCGTTACGAAAGCCAACTCCAAGGGTGGGCTAGGAAACCAAAGGCACGACTCAGTAGCTGCCGTTGTATCAACTGAACGCTGCCACAGCAAAGCCGAAGACTTCAGGTTCATTTTATCACTGTGTGTGGTTTGATAATTTCAAGGCAAACTACTGATCGTAATATTGCCTAGAAAATCAACCTGGGGTTGATCGCAAGTTCCCGCATAAGAGATACAATTTTTAACCTGAAATTATAATTACCCCATTTTCACATTGCTAGAGCGCTCGCTCTTAAACTCCATTGCGTTGCTGGCGGGATAATGAGTTCACTCCCTACACTGGTTACTTGGGACTTTAAAGTTGACTTCTCGTTAAGAAAGCAATGACAAATAGTCTGTACAGAGATAATGTTCAAACAGGTTGCGATTGTATGTATAGGGATTAGTGGTGTCTTTAATTTCTTATGGAAGATTATTCCGCAGCTGAGCTGCGGAGTACGCTAAGCTTATTTTGCAAAAGTCTATCCTACGTTTAGAAACATGAGGTATGTTTAGTCGTTAGCTATGTCTTGCTTTATATTTAAACAATTGCCGAAGGTAGCGTAGAGCATTTTTATATAGGATTTTGAGAATTAATTTGGTTTTATTAAAAAGTAAGCGTTTGTGGAGTAGCAGTAACTGAAGGCTCTGTGGCGAAGGGGTTACATCGTAATCCCGCATACCGCGTTCGAAACACAGCTGCGGGCGATTTGGAAGCAGACCACCTTAAGTTGGTATTTCCATACAATATTATGAGTGCTGTGTCGGTCGTTCAGAAATCAATGGCAAACTACTGAACGTAAAACTTGCCCAGGAATCACAAACAGCCAAAAAATTCTGGAGTTGACTGCTACGTCCCGTAAAGGATATGCAACTAACTTTTTTAAGTAACTGAAGACGTCTATGTAGGCTAGAATTGTCGATAAGCTGTTTACCACTAACTAAACCCGCCGCCCTTTTCTGTAGTGAATACAGGCGCTTTGTTATTGATTTGGAGCATCCACCCCAGACTGTAGAGCAATAGTCAGTAAGTGTTTATATTTGAGAAGGATGGAATACCTTTCCCGTGTTTTTATCAAGAACATGTTTAATTTTGGCAAGTTGGTATGCATTTTTCTGTGTTGCTATTTGTTTAACAAGAGAGTGAACATGGGGACGCAGTGCTTTTTGGTCAGTTACACTGTCTACAGGCATATTACCAACGTGAAGCTTAAGAGTTCTCCGTGAAATTAGAGTGTGGAGTCTTTGGCTGGTTGCTATTAACACAGATTTTATTTTAGGAATGCTAATTTGCATAATTCCACTTAACTACCCTATATAATTCATGTTGCAAGGATGATTCTAGCACATTACAGTCCCTAGCGTTTGTATATACTGTGCAATCGTCTGCAAATAGATCGCAGGACGACGAACAATATAAGGAAAGATCATTTATATAGTTATTTAGTTAGTCGACAGGTTCATCATCATTGCACATCGTAACATTCAGCCCATAAATGCTCGGATCCCCTCCTCAGCAAATCCCGCAGCGTGTAGCGGCTAACGACACCAGTGTTGTGTTGGTTTATCAATCTTCTTTGGCTTCCTGCGTAGTGTTCTTGTTTGGCCAACCCTCTTTTAATTTGCTAATCTCGCAGTCTGGCCATGGTTGTAGATTCACAGTCATCACTTGGTTCTCGCAAAAGTCTTACTTCTCGTAGAGCATTCAGAATGTCAGCCTGGTCCATGGCGCGTCCGCCCTCAACAGTAGCCTTACCTGCGAGCTTGTCAGCCTGCTCATTTCCTTGTACTCCCGCATGCCCTGGCACGAAGATGAAACTAATCTTTGCCAGCCGAGACAGCTCCAGAGATAGCAACCATTCTCTTCGGATCCACCCCATCTCTATTATCTTGAGCATGCTCATTGAGTCGCTAAGGAAACATGCCGTAGTGAATGTCTGTGTCTCGAGCCATGTTATTGCTTTACTTACTGCCATGACTTCCATAGTCAGGCTACTTTTGGTCTCAGCAAAAGCACCAGAGTCCTCCTTCACAATTCTCCCTCCGGCCTGAGCCGAAAAGGCCCATGAGCTTCTCACATGTCGGACCCATCTGTGTAAATGACAGCATCACCGTCTAGCAATTCTCGAAAATCAACGCTTGTATTTCCGTCTCCACAGCAGCCGGATAATCTTGTCTGCATTTTCTGTCTAGTTGGATGCAAACTGAAAAGGACGTACAGAAATCTGTTGGCACTTGTAACCACTCCTCGCCAGGTTCTAAGTCCTCAAGTGAACACACCTGTTGAAGAATGTCTTCGGCTTGACCCATCCACGACCGTCCTCTTTTTAACCTGCTGCCCTTCACCTTCATAATTTCACTATGCAGTGAATGCTGTGTGCTTGCGTTAACTCTGAGGTAGGCGCGTGCTCTGCGAATTCGTATTCTGTCTTCAATGGTTGGAAAATCAAGAAGGTAGCGCATCGCCCTGCATGTTGTATCTTTTGTACTTCCAAGAATAATGCGCATAGCTTCATTCTGTATCCTTTCTATCCTTTCTATCTGCTTACGGCTGAGAGTCAGGATTGCCATTGTATACTCAAAAACAGACATGATCAGCCCCTCGTATACAAGACATAGATGGCGCGGCTCACAGTTTGCTGCCGCCATCACCCGCATCGCTGCCAAACCAGCTTGGCCTTTGCTATCACCTGGTCTACGTGCTCATTACAAGCAAGGCTTCGATCAAAACGTATCCCCAGGTAATTCATTGCCTGCGTTCTTTCCACCATCTCTGAACACAGACTAACAGTTGGTGCTGGAGTGTTGACAATATGGTTATTCAACGAGAACCATGTCACTGTTGCCTTTGTTGGGTTGACCAAGGCCCCAGCTTCAACACATCGAGTGCATATGCGATTGAGTTCGGTGTGTAGTTCCACAGCAACCTGACAGTGTTCTCCCTGGTACATTGATCTGCTCACTGGTGATTCTCACATTGTAGACGTTGAAGATTACCGGAGATAATGGTGATCCCTGTGATAGGCCTGGATATATTGTTGTTGATTCTGAAGTGCAACTGCCACATCTAAAAACTACTTTCCGTTGGAAGAGGGCTGCATCGATCCAACTAAGGAGGAATGGACTTATACTGAGTTCAAGAAGCTGAAGTATTAAACAATCCAATGGTACTCTGTTGTACGCGTCCTCAAGATCAATCGCCGCAGCAAAGATGTCAATGCCTGAGTGGAAACCTTCATAGACATCATGGGCAAAATCTGCTGCATTGGTCCAGGTTTCTCTTTTTGGACGGTACCCACCATGGTAGGTGGGAAAACACCTTGCCCCTCTAGCTGGCTTGATATTTTTCTGACAATTAACTTCTCCAGCAGCTTGCCTATTGTATTCTGCATGGCTATAACTCGATATCCCTGAATTTTTATGTGGTCTTTGCCAAGGCTTCGGCAAGGGAATCAGATAGCTGTGTAACCACTCCTCCTTGATGCCATACTGCACAATTAACGCAAAGTCTTTTGCACGTGAATTTCCTGCCGAATCTACCGCATTCTCCAGTCCATTGTTTGTGTGTACTGATAATGCAGCAAGCACGACGGCAGCATTTGATCGACGGTTTGATACCGATACAGAAATGCACCGATCTGGTTGTACTGAGCACCGGTTATCAACATGCAGAGGCGTGATTTCTGAACTGGATCAGTTCATGGATCAACTTTCATTTATTGAAACATATTACAATACACGTCAGTCAAAGGCATCACAGCTGCCATTTTCCATACCAACAAAATCTGTAACACGTGAATGGCGATAATATTACCAACGTTTCAAGCCCCTTTAAAAAAAAAAAAAATTACTCGCATTACTTTAATGAAGATGATGAAGAATTCGTAAACCACATTCCAAATATTGCTCTGATTAAAGGAATGCTGTACATACATGAGAAAATCAAAACTTTTTGTTGTTGACAAACTAGAAACTGATGGTGCTACATCTCATTTAATTTTGCTGTTATACTTCCTCCTAGACTATCAGTTGTACAAAGTTATTGTTGAATTAACGAAGAAACTGTCAGCAGCATGGTGAAGAAATATTGTCAGAACTTTCACAGAAAACTATTGGAAAAAAAAACTTTGGCCATATTGCGGCAGTTTTCTGGCAGTTACTGCAGCATTCCTTACTGGAGTTGACATTAAAGCCAAAATAGAAGACATGGCCGAGTCAGTTGCTACTAAGAAGAAAGGACACCAATAAATGGGACAATAATTGGATCGCTTTTTCTAAGTCTGTTGTTCCAACTGTTATTTCATTCATCAAGGATTTAAATCTTTCTTATGAATCATCTGCTGCATGTGAAATAGCAGGAATTGTAGAACAAAAGCCGAAAAGTCATTTTGACTTATTTTTTGATCCTACACCAAACAAAGCACTTAGGTTTGATAACCCCAGAAACAAATGCCTTGAGGATGAAGTCACCATGTTTAAAAAATTACGGCAACCAACTTCGCAGCCATTAATTTATTTGGAAAATGAACATAGGTTTCCACTGCTAAAAGCAAGTGTGAAAATTGTTTTGGTCATACCAGTGTCCTCAGCAGCAGTAGCGCGCTTATTTAGTGCAGCTGGATTGTTGTTGAGTAAGTTACAAAAAACGGATGTTACCAGCTCTCGCTATAAATTCTGTGTATATCAGATCTGCATGTAAGATGAATATTTTTGGAAATGGTTCAGGGATTACCTGGATCAACTGAATTATTAGAAACAGTTGATTAGCAGGAAATTGATAATGTGCTGAATGAGCAGAGTATCTCAGAAACAGAATGAGAGTGTCAGAATGACACTGAATTGTCATATTTAGATTACACCTGGTTTTAATAAAATACTCTTGAATATTAAAATTAATAAATTCTGTTGTTTTACATGTCTCTTTGTACATGTAGTCCTATTTAGTAGACACTAACCCTAAACTTTCATAAATTTCATAATTTTATTTGAACTGCATTCCATATTAATATTATCATTGGAATCCCATGGGATGGGACAGGCATAAATTGACATGGGATGGGATGGGACTGAAAAATGTGTCCCATGGACAAGCCTGGGGAAAGCTAATCCACACGCAAAATCCAGTCCATCACTACTGTAAATAGTGTGTATGGACTACACTTGAGTTCAAAGCAAGCGAGCACCCCAAAAAAGCTCTCCTATAGGAACCCCCCCCCCCCCCCCCCCCCAAGCTCTCCTATAGGAAGGGAAAGGTTCCAAAATTAACTAACAAATCACATACCCACTGCAGCTTCCTGATACAGGACCCCCCCCCCCCCCCCCCCCCCCACCCAACAACAACACAAATAAAAATAAAAATAAATAAATAAAAAATCACCCCATTGTATTTCAATTACTGGTTTGGTATTTGCTTTTGGGTCAATCGCTTTCACTGCACATAGATGTCTTCATAAGTGCTCCAATCTACTGTCACAAATGACACCAGTAGAATCTCAGCACAGCTTGTGCACAACGGGCAGTAGTACCCGCGAGGCGAAGAATGTGTGTATAACACAATTACTACATACAATAAACACTCACTTGAGGGTGAGTGTTCTCCTTTCGAAAGGTCACGGGCCTATTCGACCCAGCCATCTAATTTCTCTGTATATCCACATTTCAAGGATATAGCTTCTATCTTCCAACTGTGTGCTGATAGTCGATGACTCTGCACCGTGACATATGGATAGCATACACAGCTCATTGATCATTCGTTTTCTGAATCGATAGCGTGAACTATTTGTTTTCATAGGTGAAATACGCCTTTGACATCTTCCATTCACCCCTTGATTGTGTTTTCGTAGCTATCATTGTATATTATTGCATATTATGTATATTATTATGTGCCCGAGATATGAGAACACTTTCACTTGTTGATACTTTCCCCTTTAATTTCTATCTGTGAAGTTTTTTGGTCTCTTTCTCTATTCGCTCCCCCCCCCCCCCTTTCCCCAATCTTGCTTGCCAATTACCATATTTTTTGTCTTCATATTGTCAATAACTAATCCATATTTGGGGGTAGATGAAAAAGCGAGGGAAGACTAACATATATGGTAGTGGGAAGGAGCGGGCGAGAGAGAGAGAGAGAGAGAGAGACAGAGAGACAGAGAGAGAGAGACAGAGAGAGACAGAGAGAGAGAGAGATTAGCAGAGTGTGAGTGACCGAAGAAACTGAGCTACAGTTCCACTGAGTATAACTGATAACGCTGGTATGCGAAAGAAAGAAAGAAAGAAAGAAAGAAAGATACAGAATTAGTTCTCTCTCTCTCTCACACACACACACACACACACATATACACACACACCATACACACACTGTTGTTAATCTTCTTCCTTTGGTGGCCTATAGCTTACACCTACGTGTGTTAATCTTGGTGCTGTGATTGCTGCAGAGCTTACCTTATACGCATTCATTTGTCAATGGTGGCTCGACGAGCTTCCCTGTGTGTTAATCTTGCTATAATGACTGCTCTAGGGATTACCCTAAATATGATCATCTTCTTCCTTTGTGTATTCACATGGAGCTAGAATGCCCCAGGGATTTCCCCTACATATCCTTACATAATCCATCTCCGTGAATGTCCAGTAGACTGGTTGGGGGATGAAATATTTGAGAGAGAGAGAGAGAGAGAGAGAGAGAGAGAGAGAGAGAGAGAGAGAGAGAGAGGAGAGAGAGAGGGAGAGAGAGAGGAGGGAGAAAGTGAGCAAGGAGAGAGAGAGAGAGAGAAAGTGAGCGAGGAGAGAGAGAGAGAAAGTGAGCGAGGAGAGAGAGAGAGAGAGAGAGAGAGAGAGGAGAGAGAGAGAGAGAGAGAGAGAGAGAGAGAGAGAGAGAGAGAGAGAGAGAGAGAGAGAGATCTGAAAGTCGCAACCCGCCTGTTGCCTACGTTTGCGAGGAGTTTCCCTGTACAGAAACAAACACACGCTAGCCACTGAGAAATCCTCAAATCAATGAATGTCAAACATAACAACCCAGCCAGACTGCCCCTGACCCGTTGACAGTCAGGCGAGATTGTTCCCATCTTCACCACCAGAATTTACCATCACAATAAAAGTCGGTGACAGATAGGGAAGATACCATCTTCAGCTTCAATAAGCTTCAACCAAAGCGGGAGGCGCTGCACTCACTTCCGGAGGATGTGGTAATATAACATATAACAAATAGGGTTGGTTGAGACTTGCAAAGAAACAACAAATAATAACTGTCTGACAAAGATTACACTGGCATGTTTCTAGTTGTCAAAGTAACACAGATATAACAACTGAAAACTTATACGTGTTAATGTAAACATGAACCAAAACACGTCCTGCGTTCTAACTACACTGGGTCTTTATGAAAGGCAAAACACTATTGATTCACATTTTAAAAAAAAGATCAGTCAGTATAGCGGTCGAGAAAAACGTTCTCTCTCTCTCTCTCTCTCTCTCTCTCTCTCTCTCTCTCTCTCTCTCTCTCTCTCTCTCTCTCTCCAAATAAACAAATAAATCGGTAAAGTACTAAACAATGTGGCAATAATAGTTAACACCTAACAAAGCAAATACTACCCGCAGTAACTACCCAAAGAAGCAGCCACCACACATTGTTCGAGTGTTTATTAGGTATTACAGTTTCCACCCCCGACCCTCAAACCTGCCCGCTGTGTTATTCATATATTATGTACCTTAGAGTTGTGCTTTCTGAAAGAAAATGTGCTCGTGCTACATCGAGGTGATAGTGAAAACAATAAATTTATGAGTAGGTCACAAACGTGGAACGGACGAGTAATATGTTGAAAAAATTCACAGTATTTCTCCGACTGAATAAGGTGGAAAGCCAGGGAAAGACAGTGATGGAGGGAGTGATGGTCAATAGACGAGCAATAGATCGACTGCAGGAATGTCAAGGATAACAAGGCTAGTTCATTCATTCATTCATTCATTCATTCAGTAGCATGTCCTTTGCAGAACCTCGCTCCCATAACAACCTTCCGGAAAACCTCTCGATCATAAGCAAGATGTCCCGCGTCTGATACACCCATCTGGAGATCATCCGTCACATCCTGCACCCATCTTCTCTTTGGTCTTTCTCTTCCTCTCTTCCCAGGCTAGTGGGAGGACTAAATGAGAGGGCGGGTAAAGATGGTTGGAGATTAATGAGATAGACGGGAGAAGAGAGACGGAGAGACAGAAACGAGAAACTATCACTCGACAGAAAAGGGGGGAGACTCATTAAGACAGACAAGGATATCGTGTTTGTGCGTCACAAAAAACCCTCGAATACCAGGACCTGGGGATATGGTGGCCACAGATAGGAAGATGAATGACTAGACTCCCAAGTAGTGAGATATACGCCAGCTGGTTATGCTGTTTTCTGTCTCCACCTCCATCTAAGCCGAAAACTAATGGCAGGCTACCATAACAAAAGAAAAGACGAAATATTGTACCTATTACAACCATATCTTTACTGTGTACGTGTGTAAGCGAGCGTGCATGGGAGAGAGACAAGAGAGAGAGAGAGAGAGAGAGAGAGAGAGAGAGAGAGAGAGAGAGAGAGAGACAGAGGGAGAGAGAGAGAGAGAGAGAGAGAGAGAGATTGTGTGCGCGCGCATTCATGAATATGTTCGCTCGCAAGCGCGCGAACGTGTGTGTAAAAGTAGTCCTCTGCCGATCCGCTGTACCTGGTTTCAAACCCCCTTGAGATGGAACCTATTTCACAACCACAATGCTCCAGCATACCAGAACAGTTTCTTGGAGGTCAAATAAAATAATGGAGGTGTCAGTTTGTGTACCCCCCCCCCCCCCCACACACACACACACACACACACACACACACACACATTACCCAACGAATGCCGCTTGGTAAAGTAAATATGGATCACACGCTATATTTCCCAGTAAGGGTGACATGAATTCTAAGTCTGCAACTAAGTGTAAAGCTTCTCTTCCCTCAGTGTCAGATCTGTGTAAAACCCCTTTACACACTGCACTGTGCCAACCCTATTCGGTGTGAACGAGGGCGAATTATGACCGCTGTGCTGTTATATCAATGTACGACCTAATACTCTACAACGCCCATTTCCCTGTATTTCGTTTATTAGAAATATTTGTTATCTCACGCAGGGTGATTTATCACTGAAATGTCCGAGAGCAGCAGTGGCATTAAAAACAGCTATAATTCAAATGTTTTTATTCCATTGGCTATATGTGAAAGACGTTACCGGTAATGGGCTTTTCCTGAGGGGAATCTGCCTGGCCAAGCGTATTAACACACTCATTTCCTTCAACAAAAGTGCCCAGCACAGCACGTAGACAGACACGGATATTGCGTTCCAATTCTCATCTTTCTCATTTTCCTCCAGTCATTGTTGCAGATAATCTTATAAAATACCTCGAGACTCTGCAACATGGCCATTGGCGAGTCAAGGACGCCATAACCCCTCTCACTGCTGCCTTGACGAGTCTTTTTTAAGATAAACAATAAATGGGGGGGGGGGGGGGAAAGAAACCATACACAAACCGAGTGGACGGATAGGGAAAACCACCTGCTGCCTTTAGAGTCTGTCTTTTAAAATTTTAAATATTAATAAATGCAACCCAGA
Source organism: Cepaea nemoralis (assembly GCA_014155875.1). Classification (NCBI taxonomy): domain Eukaryota; kingdom Metazoa; phylum Mollusca; class Gastropoda; order Stylommatophora; family Helicidae; genus Cepaea; species Cepaea nemoralis. The sequence continues at coordinate 174,007 of JACEFZ010018430.1, forward strand.
TGCCAGCGGTTAAGGAAAACCACTTTGTACTAATTCCTGACCAGATCAAGCCAACCAGCGAGTCGTGGAAAGTGAAGGATGTTCACTGGGTTTGATGAGAGAGAAGATTATAGACAGCCTTGAATCATGGCATGATGGCATGGAACTGTATTAGCCCATTATTTGATGGGAGAGAAGATTCTAGACAGTGTTGAATCATGGCATGGAACTATATTAGCCCATTATTTGATGGGAGAGAAGATTCTAGACAGTGTTGAATCATGGCATGGAACTATATTAGCCCATTTATTTGATTGGAGAGAAGATTCTAGACAGTGTTGAATCATGGCATGGAACTATATTAGCCCATTATTTGATGGGAGAAGATTCTAGACAGTGTTGAATCATGGCATGGAACTATATTAGCCATTATTTGATGGGAGAGAAGATTCTAGACAGTGTTGAATCATGCATGGAACTATATTAGCCCATTATTTGATGGGAGGAGAAGATTCTAGACAGTGTTGAATCATGGTATGGAACTATACTAGCCCATTATTTGATGGGAGAGAAGATTCTAGACAGTCTTGAATCATGACATGGAACTATATTAGCCCATTATTTGATGGGAGAGAAGATTCTAGACAGTGTTGAATCATGGCATGGAACTATATTAGCCCGTTATTTTATGGGAGAGAAGATTCTAGACAGTCTTGATACATGGCATGGAACTATATTATCCCATTATTTTATGGGAGAGAAGATTCTAGACAGTCTTGAATCATGGCATGGAACTATATTAGCCCATTATTTGATGGGAGAGAAGATTCTAGACAGTGTTGAATCATGGCATGGAACTATATTAGCCCATTATTTTATGGGAGAGAAGATTCTAGACAGTGTTGAATCATGGCATGGAACTATATTAGCCCACTATTTTATGGGAGAGAAGATTCTAGACAGTGTTGAATCATGGAATGAAACTATATTAGCCCATTATTTGATGGGAGAGAAGATTCTAGACAGTGTTGAATCATGGAATGAAACTATATTAGCCCATTATTTGATGGGAGAGAAGATTCTAGACAGTGTTGAATCATGGCATGGGAACTATATTAGCCCATTATTTGATGGGAGAGAAGATTCTAGACAGTTGAATCATGGCATGGAACTATATTAGCCCATTATTTGATGGAGAGAAGATTCTAGACAGTGTTGAATCATGGCATGGAACTATATTAGCCCATTATTATGATGGGAAGGAAGATTCTAGACAGTGTTTGAAATCATGGCATAGAACTATATTAGCCCATTCTTTGATGAGAGAAGATTCTAGACAGTGGTTGAATCATGGCATGGAACTATATTAGCCCATTATTTGATGGGAGAAGATTTATTAGACAGTGTTGAATCATGGCATGGAACTATATTAGCCCATTATTTGATGGGAGAGAAGATTCTAGACAGTGTTGAATCATGGCATGGAACTATATTAGCCCTTATTTATGGAGAGAAGATTCTAGACAGTGTTGAATCATGGCATGGAACTATATTAGCCTCATTATTTTATGGGAGAGAAGATTCTAGACAGTGTTGAATCATGGCGATGGAACTATATTAGGCCCCTTATTTTATGGGGGAGAAGATTCTAGACAGTGTTGAATCATGGAATGAAACTATATTAGCCCATTATTTGATGGAGAGAAGGTTCTTTGACGTGTTGAATCATGGCATTGAACTATATTAGCCCATTATTTTATGGGAAGAAGATTCTAGACAGTGTTGAATCATGGAAAGGAACTATATTAGCCCATTATTTTAGGGGGAGAGTTTTCTAGACAGTGTTGAATCATGGCATGGAACTATATTAGCCCATTATTTTATAGGAGAGAAGATCTAGACAGTGTTGAATCATGGCATGGAACTATATTAGCCCATTATTTGATCGGAGAGAAGATTCTAGACAGTGTTGAATCATGAAATTGAACTATATTAGCCCATTATTTGATGGGAGAAGATTCTAGACAGTCTTGAATCATGGCATGGAACCTATATTAGCCCATTATTTGAGGGGAGAGAAGATTCTAGACGTGTTGAATCATGGCATGGAACTATATTAGCCCATTATTTTATACACACTCTTTGGGAACGGGATCTGTGGAGAAATAGTATCGAAGAACACTCCGGCAGACAAGAGCATCATCACTAAAATGGATTATATTGGCATCTTTGTTATACTATCTTTACAGCCATGTTGACGTATTTGCCCTCCTTGAAAAAGGTGCCGTTGACTGTTATTGTTTGTGCTATTGATTTCGTAAGATCAACACCTCCATGTTATTGTTTACTTCAATTTATGTTTTCTTTTAAGCCATCTATAAATTTGCAGAAAAGCAAAGGCAATGAACACCAACTTGAATGCGGCTGACACAGGGAAGGACCGCGTCTGCAAAGCTTAACTAACCGTGACTACGAAAATCAAAAAATGTGTGGTGCAGTTTGCAAAACATGTCACTCCACTATAAGCATGGGTTTGTGACTACTCAGAAATGTATTCGCGAGACATATTGTGGTGGTTTCCCCTTGTTTCACAAGAAATCTATGCTAATTTATTTCTCTCTAGATAATATCGTGTCTGTTTTCATGAGCTAATTGTTTGTTGACTCCACTAGAAGGTTGGGCTATACACGTCTGTGCCTATGTGCGAGCGCAATAAGTTAAAGCAGCATACCTGCCTAAAACAGAGGACTCGTCATTCTCACAATCATTCTGTCACCATAAAACTGTGCTTCTTGTGTACGTTACCCATTTCTACCTCTTGCCTAGGCTATAATCACCACCACATTGGCAGTGTTGGCATATAGATGTATTGTGGGTATGAGAATATCGATGTATCAGGACCAGAGTTGTGACAAGAACATGCTGGTTGACTAGGCACTGGACAATGAAGCCGGATATAGAGGCAGATTTCTTTTCGTCTATGGCCTTTCAGTGTATTCTCACAGCAAATACCCATACAGAACATTTGGGAGGGTGTAACGGTTTTGTTGCACCAAGGAGCATACAGAGGAAGTTGTAACACGCGCACACAGCTTTCCTCAGTCCCTCCTCCCTCCCCGCCCACACACACACACACACACACAAACACCAACACGCACAAAATCATGTAGGCAGACAGGCAGTTCATAATGAAGCCATGTTAGATATAATAAATGTTACTCACCTTTCCATTTGGGCAGCTTTTCTTGAAGACCCTGTGAACAACAAAAATAAAAATGGTGTCAGCATAAACCTGTAAAACTGAAAAAACGCGGGTAGAAACAAAGTGACGGGAAAAAGTGTGATCAATGGCATCGTAGACAGATCAGTGATCATTCTAGGCACAGTACCAGACAATGGGTGGCTAAATGGCTAAAAAGCTAATTGAATGTCCTTTACAGGTCGCTGCAATCATCCCCAGCATGTATTGGCTGTTTGTGGTTTACTGGGTATTTTAGTTCAGTAGTTTAACGCCGCTTTCTGAATGGCCCATAAGGGAAGCAAAGAATAGCAACACTGTAGCCTACCATGCATATCGTAAGAGGCGACTAAGGAGGCTTCATGGTTCCGTCGCCCTGCTACTGAGTGAGTGCGTGGCGCGACACTGTGAGCTGTGAGTTTCGTGTGAAATGCTTCTGAATCTGCCCGAGGTTTTTTGGAACGTGACTGCATGTTCGGAGCGATGGCAGCTGGCTATGTCCCAGAGTTGACCGGTTTTTGCCTTATGCAGAAATGCGTGGCTGCTGGGCTTCTGGTTGACTGCCACTGCCATCGACGATGAACTGTATTTTCGTGTACTGTGTGGGTGAACATCTAGGAAACATCCAGATGGGAAAATGACTGCCGATTCCATCAGAATGTTTCGTGGGTGACTATTGTGTTGACATTCTGGCGGCGGCATTATGCACAGTGTATCTATGCGGGCTGTCGTTTGTCGAGACTCCTGTCTTTTCCACTTTTCATATTGGGCAGTGGGAGGCATTTTGTGTGATATTCACTGGCACAGGAACGGAGCATAATGGGGACGACCCATTGCTGTGAAGTTGGAACCGCGACTAACTAACTAACTATCTGAATGGCCGACGCCAAATACTATCGAAAAAACACAAAGCGCTCTTTTTCAAAATATCTCGCAGCTGATTTCGAACCGTCGACTCAGTATGTGAATTATGAAACTTCGCATCTCACTATCCCCTAAGCCACAGCGCATCTTCGAGTGACCACAGAAAATAATATCCTCACCTTATCAACCACCTGTAGTGCCACTGCTCACCTGTGACGAGACACACACTTAAACCATTGATTCCAGTTTTTTAAACTTTTAAATTGTGGTTTTTTA
>JACEFZ010018431.1:0-12500 GCA_014155875.1 Cepaea nemoralis
AACAATGGCATCATAAATATCCAAGGTGGGTGTAACGTGCCATACATATGGGAATGTTTTTTTTTTAATGTATAGTTGTCGTTCGAGATAATTTACCATTATGATTGCCTTTGTTGCTGTTTTTTTTTTTTAGGGGGCATGTAGTCTGTCCTGAGGTGGTGTTCAAACAGGTTACGACTGTATGTTTGATTGGTGGTATCTTTGATTTCTTGTGGAAGATTGTTCCACAACTGAGTAGCAGAGTATGCTAAGCTTGTTTTATATAACTCTATCCTAGGTTTAGGGACATGAAGTATATTTAGTAGTTCTCTATGTCTTGCGTTATATTTAAACAATAGCCAAAGGTAGCTTGGGGCATTTTGAAATAGGATTTTGTGAATTAGTTTAGCCTTATTAAAAAGTAAGAAGAAGAAGAAGAAGAAGAAGAAAGAAGAAGAAGAAGAAGAAGAGAAGAAGAAGAAGAAGAAGAAGAAGAAGAAGAAGAAGAAGAAGAAGAAGAAGAAGAAGAAGAAGAAGAAGAAGAAGAACAACAACAACAACAACAACAACAACAACAACAACAACTACAACAACAAGAGACATGTCCGGAGGTTGTTCCACTGTAAAGTTAATCAATGATCTGTCGCGTGTATCGGCACCGGATCTTCAACCTGTTCTAACACATTCTCTTCACAGATGAAAGCCCGGCATTTGACCCATGACACTCATCTCAGTCATCATCATCACGTGCCCTGTCAGCTGGCGTAGGCGTTCATGTCTCTCTACAAATCATGGTCTTTGGTGTTCTGTTTCAACTCTGCTGAATATATTCCTCCATGGCACTGTCTCAATCCATCTAGCATCATTTCTCTTTGTCTGCCTCTGCCTCTTTTCCTATTTATCTTTCCAGTTGTCACAATGTTATCCAATGCCTCTCTTGTGATCACATGACCAAAGAAAGCTGTTTAGCCCTATCTTATAGTTGTGTACACTATACTAGTGTCATTAGTCTCTTTCAAGCAACCGTTGTTAGTTACTCTGGCAGTTCAAGCAATTTGCAACATTGGCTCAGGAACCATATCTCTGTTGCTTCTAATTTCTTCCCAATTTGTTCATTTACCTTCCAAGATTCACTGCCATATAACGAATCTATAAACAACCTCAGTATGGTTTTCGATGCATGCCTCTGGTGCACAATTCTTTGCCACTGTCTTCTATAAGTGCTAATCACTACCTTACAGTTTACCTTCACCTTTTCTCCTTATCAAAAATATCAATTCACGGAACCAAACGCCACAGGCAGTAAAACGTCCGACCCACCCAAAGCTACCATCTATCGCGGCGTGTCTGCTCATAGCTTCATGACACTCAGTCGAAAATTGCGTGCATTAATGGTGCGATAAGGCGACATCTTGTGCGCACACTTTAGCACTTCCGGCAGACACTCACGCCTGGAGCTCAGGCCAGATGGATTGTATTCCGTTCTCAGATCTGCCTCCTCCACCCCACAGAGACCTCCGACATTGCCTGGGGAGGCGCTCTTCTCGTCTTATCTCCCGTGCTCGCCCAACACTTTTAGTGTGTGCCCCCTGGAAGACACGCCTTATCTGTTCACATCTGTTACTCTTCTGTCTGTGCTGCCGGGATCAATTGTCCGTCCTCTCCTGTTTCCTCTCCACCGTATTCTCGATTTCTCCCTGAATCTTTTTGTTTTTCTTGCACGCTCATTATTTTGTGGCTTTCCCAGTTTTCGCAGCTCTCTTGTATATGTCGGTCTATCTTTTGTGTCGTCTTCGTGTGTGTTTATTTTAACTGTCGTCTTCTCTCACTCTATGCTTTCCTTCCTTCATTCCTTCCTTCCCATTTATCTATATGTCTGTCTGTCCGTCCATCCATCCATCCATCCATCCATCCAGTCCAGTCCATCCATCCGTCCATCCGTCCGTATCGTCCGTCCATCCGTCCGTCCGTCCGTCCGCCCGCCCTGTCCGTCCGTCCGTCTGTCTGTCTGTCTGTCTGTCTGTCTGTCTGTCTGTCTGTCTGTCTGTCTGTCGTTCTGACTGCCTGTAATTACAACATTTTATCATCATTACGACCCCAACCTACCTAAGCACTTATCTACCTGTCTGGCTGTATTTCTGCACTTTTGTCTGTCTGCCTATCTATATAACATTGTGTCTGTCGGTCTATCCACCAATGTATCTAATATCTTCATGACGTACGTCTCACCAAGCCTAGAATCGAATCAACCTGTTCAAAATATTCTCTCTAACGATGGAGAGCACATCCCTTGATTACACCTTCCGACCATCTCAAGTTCCGACCCACAATATACTCATCAACAAGCTACTTTAAAACAATTTGTTCAAAACTGAGTAGCCTCCCACCATGACACCTCCTTAGTGTTCCATCTCCACATCTGGCATGCGGTCCTGACCCATATTTATATAAACACAACCGCCACTGGGCGGGTCATGAGGTCAGTATCACACTAACACCCCCCCCCCTCCTTTACTTCCCAAGATATCCCTGGCACCCATGTTAATCCAGATCGACCTGGCAGCCCCGGTCATTTCTGAAAAATCCGATTTCGTCCAGTTGTGGATCGGACCCCTGACCTTCTGGTCTCCCGGCGAGTGTCTAGCCAATACGCTATCGAGGCTACCATTAGACATTTCAACATGTATTGATGTGTAATGTAGACGTTCCTTTGGTCAATCTTATTTTCCATAATGAATAGGTTTGTTTAAACAAATGGTAAAATGTCTGTCCACCCGCCCGACCGTCAGACAGGATGTGCCCAATTTCTAATTCTTTTAAAATAGAGTTCTATGTTTAGAGAAGCCATGCAGCCACTGGAACAGCATGAGCCTTAAATTAAGGTGAATTGATTGGAACTCATAAAAGTATAGGAAAAAAAAGAGTTTAAAAGGACACACTAGAAGAATTTAAAAAAAAAAATTTAAAAACAACTGAAAGCTATACGTTAGTGTCAATTAACGCAGTTCCTATTCGCTAAACGACGTCTGAGCCTTAAGGACAGTGACTGCAGTTTCATAATCCCTGGGTTTGAAATCTCCACAGGCAATTTGAAAGCAGGCCGCCTTGCGTTGATTTTCTCAATGATATACGCGTCGTTCGTTAAGAAAGCAATGCCCAATTAATTTTTTTTTTAAAAAAAAAAACAGTAATTGTTTGTTCTTTGCAGGACGTAGTAATCACACCCAGCACCTATTAATTATGTGTGATTTAATAGGCAATTTTACGTTCAATACTTTGCCTTTCTCCTTGTATGGTCTGTTGGATGAAAGTGGAGCACTTATACTTTATAGAGATATCGGTGTGCAATGTTCAAGGGGCTTCTCATAAGTCTATAGCCTGACCATGAAGGAATAGGCGGAGAAACTTGAAATTTTGCACAGTGCTTATTCCTTCTCAGTGTAGCCACCACCTGAATTTATGCATTTCTACCGTCTCTGTATGACCTTGACAAGACCTTCAGAATAAAACAACCTATTTTTCGAACTAAACTAGTTAGCGTAAGCCAGTATGCCATCTTCGTCACTGTCAAAACGATTTCGTTTAAGCTGTTTTTTAAATTTCCATCCATCCATCATGTGCCATCCCGTAAGCGTGGGCGGTTATGTTCTGCCATCTCACTCGATCACAAGAGTCGTGGATCAGCTCTGTGTTCCTGTCTCGACCATGCCACCAGGCCAAGCCATCCAGGTATTTGCTTCTAGGTCTTCCCCTTGGTCTCCTCCCTTCGATCTTGCCAGTTGTCACCAAGTTCTCCAATTCATTTCTTCTCATAACATGCCCAAAATTTTTTACTGTGTACGTCTAATGACTCTAATCAGTTTACAATCTTCATTTGTTTCTTGAAGGACTTGTTCGTTGGTTTTTCTATCTGTTATTTTTAAATTTGGGAACAGAAAAATGTATAATGGAGCCAAATCTGGAGAATATGGTGGGTGTGGAAGAATTTCAATATTCAAATCGTTGGCAGTTGGTAGCACAAGCCGTGCTTTATGGGAGGGAGCGTTGTCTTGAAGCAAAGGCAGAATTTGCGTACGCGCTATCCCTCGTTTTCTGGTCACAGCCTTTCTTAGTTTGATGAGGAGATCTGCATAGTACTGCCCATTAACCATGTTGCCATGAAGTATGTAATCTTTCAATATGACACGTTTGACGTCCCAAAAAAAGTCAGCATCACTTTTCTTGCAGTTTTTTGTGCTCTTGGCTTGACATGTGTTGGCGAGCCCGGGGTTTTCCACTGCATGCTGGCAATTTTCGATTCTGGGTCATAATGGTGATTCCAAGTCTCATATACCGTAACTATGGTCGTCAACATGTTTTTTCGACCGCCACATGTTGAGCAACTAGCCATAGCAATCAACCCGTGTTTGTTTCTGTTCACATGTCAGCAGGCGCTGGAACCAGCCCGCACACACTTTTCTCATGTTCAGTCTGCTGTGTAAAATTCTAAAAACTGTACTCTTACTCAGTTTTGCTGAACCCGATATCTCTGCAATTGTCATTTTCCTATCCTGGTCTATGATTTTCTTCACTTTTGCAGCATTTGCATCATTGCACTCTGAGGACGGTCGTCCTGATCTTGGCAGATCAGCAACTTGGGAACGGCCACAGTTAAACTGCAAACACCAATTTTTTTTTACAGAAGCATACGAAGGACGGACTTCCTCAAACACTGGCTCCATCTCCCTGTGTATTTCTGTAGGTGTTTTTCCCTGTAACATCAAGAATTTTATAACAGTCTTGTCGTCTGATTTCTCCATTGTTCTGACAAACTATTGGATGGGCAGATCTGGTCACTAGGGTGTGTTGTGCCATGCACCATATCGGGAAAACCAGTTGAGGAAGGAAATTCATAATTCATATGTCCATTACAAATTGAATGAGCTTTACATGTGCCAAATTCCAATTTTCTCCGCCTACTCCTTCATGGTCAGGCTAAAGACGTATGAGACGCCCCTTGTAAGTGAACCTTTACATACCAAACGAAACCAAACACATATCGATGCTAGACAGACGGAATTAGGAATTAAAATACGTCACTAGCAGGAAGAACCGTGGTAGAGGACGAAGCAGAGGCGTACGCAAGCAACTGACTACTGAAGCTAAGTTGGTGTCCCTCTCTGTGAGTTTTTATTTACTAATTTCATTGCCCCCCCCCCCCCCCCTCCACTTGGACTTTACTATCTATTTGTGCTGTTCCAGAAGATTACAATGATCGGAACGTCGAATTCGTTGTGTGGTGGTGTAGTTTATTTATGTATTTGCCTGACGTTATTTTAGTATTATTAATATATTAATACAAGAAACAAATGAAGATCGTAAACTGATTAGAGTCATTAGACGTAGACAGTTTAAAATTTTTGGACATGTTATGAGAAGAAATGACTTGGAGAACTTGGTGACAATTGGCAAGATCGAAGAGAAGAGACCAAGGGGAAGATAGAGAAGTAAATACCTGAATGGCTTGGCCACGTGGCATGGTCGAGACAGAAACACGGAGCTGATCCACGACTCTGGTGATCGAGTGAGATGGCAAAACATGACCGCCCACGCTTATCGGCATGGCACATGATGGATGGAATATTTTTTTATTATGATAATTTGTGTTACTTCCGATTCATTTCCCCACTGCGCTATCCATTCACAATGATTGAGTTCGTTGTAAGATGTGTACTGTGTGTTTATGCTTGTTAACCTCTCTCTCTCTCTCTCTCTCTCTCTCTCTCTCTCTCTCTCTCTCTCTCTCTCTCTCTCTCTCTCTCTCTCTCTCTCTCTCTCTCTCTCTGTCTGTCTCTCTCTCTCTCTCTCTCTCTCTCTCTCTCTCTCTCACACACACACACACACACACACTCACAGAGGAGCCACACGTAGCGAACTCTTTTTATTCCAAAAGTACAAATACTCTTCGACATGTCCTGAAGGAGACGAAGCACGTAAAAGCATATCCGGAGTTATGTGACGTCAGTGTTCAATGAAAAGTTAGTACAAAACGAGTTAACGTCGTGCTGGGAGATGGGATGGTTGAGTGGGAATAAAGAAAACAAAAACGAGAATCATTCTGACCTCTAACCTTTACAAGAACCCCAGTGCTTGCTGTCTGGCTCGCTGACATCAACAAACCCGACCGGGGTTCCGGCAAGTATGGGTTCCCTGGACAGAGCCCGTAGAAGCAGCTCCTGGTTTCTTCCCAGCCATTGTGGCCAGTAAGACTTATTTGTCTTCTCCACCCGCAACGTTTCCACTGGCCGGTTTGTCACCAGAACAAAGACAACAAGGTTCGGGGAGCGGAGGCGCCTCCGTGTTGCTGCGTCACTTGATCACAGCAAGCGCTTTTAAATCGTTTGACAACAATTTCGCGGGAAATTAATGCGAAATGCAAGTTCCATTTATCGCGTGAACGGCAGGGGGCGCTCGTGCTTGCATGGCGCGTGATTTTTACAGCTGGCTTGATGCTGGTGGTTGGGTGAGTGCCTGTAGTTGGGGGAGATTTGTTGTGTGTTGTTGTGTAGGCCTGTAGTTGGGGGAGAGTTGTTGTTGTGTGTGTGGTTGGGGGAGATTTGTTGTTGTTGTTGTATGTGTTGTTGGGGGAGATTTGTTGTGTGTGTTATTGGGTGACTGCCTGTAGTTGGGGGAGATTTGTTGTGTGTTGCTGTTGTGTGTGATGTTGGGGAAGTTTGTTGTGTGCGTGTTATTGGGTTAGTGCTTGTAGTTGGGAGAAATTTGGTGTGTGTGTTGTTGGTGGAGATTAGTTATGTCTGTGTTGTTGGGTGAGTGCCTGTTGTTGGTGAGATTTGTTGGATGTGTTGTTAGGGGAGATTTGTTGCGTGTGTTGGTTGAGTGCCTGTAGTTGGAACAGATTTGTTGTGTGCGTGTGTTGTTAAGTGAGTGCCTGTAGTTGGGGGAGATTTGTTGGACGTGTTGTTAAATGTGTTGTTGGATGAGTTGTTGTGTGTGTTGTTGGGTGTGTGCCTGCAGTCCGGGGAGCTTTGCTTTGTGTGATTTTGGGCGTGTTGTTATTCTGTGTGATGTTGTGTATGTTATTGTATGTATTGTTGTATGCGCTGTTGTTGTGTGTGTTGTTGGGTGAGTGCTGTACTGCATGGGTGTCATACTGTGATATCGTAGTTCCCTCGTGCACACAAAGCCATGCCCATGCGTAGTAAGGCGATACAACCACTTCTGTTGCGCAGTCCGGGATCCCGTCGGACCCCAAGTCTAAGTTTAGGAGTCTATTTGGCGGAGTGGTCAAACCGTCTGCCTCGCATTCCGAAGGCTGTTGGTTCGATTCCCGACTCAGTCATTCGGCTCACGAGGGCATTTATCTCGGATATCTCCGGGGTTCGTCGCTGGAGATACAGAGTCCGTGCTCTGTGCGACACTTTCAGCAGACCGCCCTGCGGAAATATACCGAGCCATATTGGATCTTCCTCTTCTTCTGCGTTCATCCGGAATATTTATCAGATGTTATTGCGTTGTGTCATGTTTATTTGCGCCCTTACGCCAACACATCCGACTTCTGTGGATGTTTATTGACCGGGTTAACCTTTCCGGGATATGGGATAAACCCCGGTGAAATGAAGTCTAGCCTCTGGCCTTTAAACCCCGTTAATCTATGCTTGTCCGAAGGAGTACACAACCCATCAAATGAGGGTTAAACAGCTGATTTCGTATGCAAGCTCACTGCTCGGAAGATAGTCAAGGCTGTTGCTAAACATTGTCAAAGCAGCGGGCAAGTGAACAAGAACACAAATGTAGGGTAATATCAGATAGGCCGGGTCTGATGGCAGTGCCAATTATCAACAGCTGCTGATGACGTCCGCGTACGACAGCCCATGAATGCCGGAGTGTTTTTTTTTTGAGTTGTGGGAAGAATGATTCTCGCGTCACGTGTCCACAGGGGCTGGACGGAGAAGAATGGACGATTTTTGTAACTGGGAAACTTCAGGGGCGAATCATTCATTTAATCAGGGCGAACAGAATAGAGGACATGTAAGATCTGGAGACGCTGTTAGCGGGAAAAGAGTATGTGTGAGAATATAAAAAAGAAACAATAGATTTATTGATGGACAGGAAGATGGATAGAAGGACTGGCTTGTGATTCCCTTGGAAGATTCACTTCGTTATTTTATTTCTGTGATGTTTATGTCAACTTCTGAGTCAGGTCTTAGATATGACTGAGCTACCGTATGGTAGACGGTACTACCTGTATTCTGTTAGCGAGGAATGTTTGGCGGCGTTCACCAGACCCATATTATGCAAACGGCTTCGTGTCGAGGAGCGCAATTGGGAGGGTACACGCCTTATCCTGGTGCGAATAAATGCAATATAATTAAAGACTAAATGCCATGACAGGGCAGACCAAGCCCTAAGCCTTGGTCGGCAACAGGTGTAGGATCGAATTTCCTATAAGCGGACAGTTAGAAAATTGCTTTGCTAATCCGGCACCTTCTGCAGCTTGTCTTGTTCCAGATGTATTAGTGTTACCTTTTCTCTGGAGTAAACCAGGCAGGCTGAGTGAGGGATCATGCTGCATGGGCAACACGCGACCTCTACAATTCAGCTCAGGATTTGTGCTATGGAGAGGTTATCATGCATTTTGAAGCACAATAACTATCGTCTGTAAAGACGGCAAGGTGCCAGTATTATGTCCTTCTTTTGTCCCTCGCTGTACTGACATCAGCTCGCTAGGTCCAAAAGAAAGGCTTGAATGTACCCAAGTGAATTTAGTGTAGAGGACTTTCATCGCGAGGTTTTTTTTTTTTTTTTTTTGGGCGCCCTTTCACTTTGAACTTAAGCGTAGTCCATACCCACTACTTCTAGATTAGCTGTCCCTATTACTAGTATCCCTTGCCATCAGGTAAATCCACTCCGACTTCTGAAGTACTTGTAATTTACGTCCCCAAGTCAAGGGGTCACCACCACCACCACCACCACCACCACCACCACCACCACCACCACCACCACCACCACCACCACAGTGATATGATAATTCTTTAGTTAAAAGAAAGTATAGTTTTTTTGTTTTTTTTTAGTATACTGCCAGAGACCGTTGCAATATTCTTCCTCTTCTTCTTTCGTTCGCCTGAAATATGTTTATAACTGCAATGTTGTCTCTTGTATGAATCTAACAGTCTTTTTTAGTTCATTCAGCGGTCCATAGAGTTTATCTTCCACTGTTGTTTCTCTTGGCCAGAAGGTTTGCCTGGATATGTTGTAGTTTGGGCAGTCCTGGAGTATGTGCACTGCTTTCTGCGATGCCGTCTGTCCGAATTGTTTAGTTAAGACCATTTATCCCTTAGTATTATTGTTTAAACTCTTTCACATTCAAATATTTACTTCTTTAAATGATCTTCTCGGGCTTGAGAGGGTTAAAGTAATTACTGACTGCAAATGTTAGTGCTCAACCCTCCGGCAATGAAGACTACATGTCTGCCTCACCTTTTTCCCTACTTTTTTTTATGTAAAGGACCCTTTTACACATCTTGAGTCGCAATGCGGCCTACGATGCTAGACCTATGATTTTATAATGAGCACGATCGGACGAGGGTTCATTGCCTGCTAAGTGAGAAAAAGATCAGCCACTTACTCCTCAACGTATTCAGGCGACAAAACGTGATGACCCTGTCATCTCACAGATCCTCCGCAGGAAACTGCTCCGGACAAATTACCCCAATTTTAAAATAACCGACCCTTCGTGGGTGATGTGTGGGTGATGTGCGGGTGATGTGTGGGTGATGAGGGCAGCATCACAGCGGCTGCCTTTACTTCACAAGAGATTCTTGGTACCCATTAAGGCTGGATAATCCAAGTCCATTTTAAAATTCCGCATCTGTCCAACTGCGGATCGAACCCAGGTCCACCGGGTCGGCAGGCAAGTGTCTAGCCACTACACCACCGCTGCTGCCCTACCTTCTATTCTGTGTCAGTTTGGTACCCATCAGCACACGATGCTGTATTTAAGATAAAATTATCTTCGCGACGTCTGCCATGGATCTCAGTCGAACCTCGCAGACTAGATAACAAAAACAGCCCCCGAATCCCTGCAGCCGGCTCGGCGGTTACGTCTACAAACAGCACCCGTCAAGGAAATACCCACGTGTATATTGTTCCGCTGCTTCTGGGGCTATCGTTGGGCGGTTTATTTCAGTGCACCGTTTGCCACCCGTGCTGAATTACCTGACACCGCTTCACGTGCCCTGCACATGGTAGAGTCTACAACTACAGACATCTTGTGTCTTCGAGTGTTAAAATATCGATGTCGATGTGGAAACAAAAATGAAACATCTACCGAATCTTAACTTCAGAAAGCACATGCCGGATTGAAACTGTCCATACTGTGGGGTTGCTAAAGAAGAAATGGGGAGATGAATCACCAGATCCTAATAGCCAACTGCATAAGAAACTTGAAATGGCTCAATAAGACTTACTAGGGGTATAGACTACTTATAAAGTGATGCTTCCTAACATAGGCCAATAGAGCACTGGAAATTTACCGAACTTCCGAGAGGATAGCACTCACTCTTTGTAAACCGAAAGTCCGTGTGGTTATCCAGCCCACAATCAGCTCCATAGTAATGTTGCCCCTTGACAAGTATTATCAATGAGAACATACATGAAAAGACTCAAACACCAAATACCAGGTAAATAAACAACTCTTAAATACAACCGTTAACATTATATTGGGATAACATGAGGAAAGGGGAAAGTTTGTGTATGCTCTTGTGACATGGCATAATAATACACAACCACAATAAAAAGGACTTTAACATATCAATAAAATGTCAATAATATCTAATTAGTTAATTAACCCGAGAAGGTTAACCCGGTCAACAAATGCCCGCAGAAGTCGGATGTGTCGGCCTAACGGCGCAAGAACGCAGCTCTGCTGTAAACAGGCACAACGCAATCACATCCGGAAAAAAACTCCGGATGAACGAAGAAGAAGAAGAAGTTAATTAACGGTCCAGATGTTGTCGTGACGAAGGAATTAAATTAACACCTTCCTATTTCCATTGAGATGCTAAAGGTTTTCTAAATAACATCAGATGGTGTCTCCAAGTTCATAAGTCTTGCTAAAACTATGAAACTTCGGATTTTTTCATCTCCAGCTTTTACTAGTAAAAGTCCATGTTTTAAAACACACGGAGTGAATATTCATTATTAAACCACAGGGGTGAAAATTCATTCCTAAACGACAGGAGTGAATGTTTATTCCTAATATTCACTGGGGAATTCCACTGTTTAAAATACTCGCATAAATGTCCATTGTTTAAATGCACAGATAAATGTCCATTGTTTACAAACAAAAATAAATGCCCATTCCTATGCAGCAGTCAGAAATGGAATTATTGGGTTAAGAATCCTGCGGGTGTTGGCACGGGATAACAACGAAGTAGTACTAAAAGAGACCCAGCGGCGTTTATCATGCTGGGGTTGATGGTTTGGACAATGGAGAGGCCAGTGATGATTAAGGGAGAATCACTTTTCCTTCATTTAAAAGGCATTCTTCTCCTCCTGCCTTGAGAACTATAAGCCTCCTGTTGCCATTCTTCATCATTTATGAATCATTTCTTCATCATTTATCATCATGACAATGACCACCATGACAATGACCACCATGACAATGACCATCATGACAATGACCATCATGACAATTACCATCATGACAATGACCATCATGACAGTGACCATCATGACAGTGACCATCATGACAATGACCACCATGACAATGACCATCATGACAATTACCATCATGACAATGACCATCATGACAGTGACCATCAAGACAATTACCATCATGACAGTGACCATCATGACAATGACCATCATGACAGTGATCATCATGACAATTGCCATCATGACAATTACCATCATGACATTGACCATCATGACAGTGACCATCATGACAGTGACCATCATGACAGTGACCATCATGACAGTGACCATCATGACAGTGACCATCATGACAGTGACCATCATGACAGTGACCATCATGACAATGACCATCATGACAGTGACCATCATGACAGTGACCATCATGACAGTGACCATCATGACAGTGACCATCATGACAATGACCATCATGACAGTAACCATCATGACAGTGACCATCATGACAATTACCATCATGACAGTGACCATCATGACAATGACCATCATGACAGTAACCATCATGACAGTGACCATCATGACAGTGTCACTGTCCGTAATCTCGTATACTCTCGTCGGTAACGTGATGACGGTGAGAATCAGCAGTGGTTCGAATCACATCGGTAACTTACGGGGTATATGAGCCGGCCGCTCAGAAGGCAATGGCAAACTACTGAGCGTAATCTTGCCAAGAAATCAACTTACAGCTGAAAGATGCTGGTGTTGACAGCGATGTCCTTTAAAGGATATGGAAAAAGAAAAAAATTGTCAAAATGGTTATATTGTCCGTCAGATTCAATTCATATTATAGGGCAAGTTCAAATGTTCACAGA
>JACEFZ010018431.1:17500-24951 GCA_014155875.1 Cepaea nemoralis
TCTCTCCTCCTCTCTCTTTCTCACTCTTCTACTCACTCTCTTTCACTCTCACTCTCCCACTCTCTCTTTCTCACTCTTCCACTCACTCTCTCTCACTCTCCCACTCTCTCTTTCTCACTCTCCCATTCACTCTCTCTCTCACTCTCCCAACTCACTCTCTCTCACTCTCACCACTCTCTTTCTCACTCTCCCACTCACTCCCACTCACTCTCCCACTCACTCACTCTCTCAGTCTCCCACTCACTCTCTGTCTCTCACTCTCCCACTCACTCTGTCTCTCACTCTCACTCTCCCACTCTCTCATTCCCCCACTCACTCTCTCTAACTCTCCCACTCACTCACTCACTCTCCCTCTCACTCTCACTCTCTCCCACTTCCTCTGTCTAACTCTCCCCCCCCCTCTCTCTCTCTCTCTCTCTCTCTCTCTCTCTCTCTCTCTCTCTCTCAGAAAAGTGTTCACACTCCGTTCAACTGTCAGTCTGTTGATGTCTTGTAATTGCAACACTTATGGTCTTCTTCTCCCAGCCTCTGCCTCTGCTTTCAGAAAAGAGTTGCCTGTTTGGCTTCCTATTTTCTACTGTATGCCAGCCGGCTCCGTTGCCAAGCGTTTACGGACACATTTCGTAATCCCGCATACCGCGGTCGAAACACAGCTGTGGGCGATTCGGCAGCAGATCTTTTGCTTTGATTTTTATAAAACAGTATGGGTGCCGGTCGTTCAGAAATCAACGGTAAACTACTGAGCATAAACTTGCTAAGAGATCACAAACACCCAAAATATACTGGGGTTGACTGCGATGTCCTGTATAAGATATCAACTAACTTTTTTTTAACCTTATGGTTTCCCGCCTTTATACTTTTTTTTTAATTGAATATCCTTTACAGGACATCGCTGCCAACATCAGCATCTTTCAGCTGATTGTTGATTTCTTGGCAAGATTACGCTCAGTAGTTTGCCATTGCTTTCTGAGCGACAGGCGCACATACCCCTAAGTTACCGACGCAGAGAGAACCGCTACCAATTTTCGCGCACGTCACGTTACTCACGGGAGAGTACGGGATTACGGAGACAAGTCGTGTAACTCCTTGACCAGGGAGACGGTCTTTATACTTTACCGCCTGCAATTGAAGCCTTGTATGCAGAGTGCCGTATCACTCGCATACGGACCATGTTTTCAATCAGGCCGTTTATGGTGGTTCGGTCATTTGACTGCCTTTAATGAAACTATCGACAGCAAGGGCGAGTTCTCGGCACATCACAGCGCCGCGATCTTCAATCAGTCAAGTGACCGAACCACCATGAAGGTTGACTGCAATGGATCTCCAACACGGTCTGTCTCTTGCCCTGACTACATACTGTCAGACTGTTGTTCGCATATCTCTTAATGTTATCTTCCCACTTGTATCGCTGACTACCTCTTGCTAGCTTGCCTTTAACCTTATCCTCAAATATGGTTTTTATAAGAGTATTATGTCTTTTAACGTGGCCAAAATATTTCATTTGGCCGCGATCTCAGCGGCTGTCAGTGATGTACCACGCAACAACAAACGACGGCTGCAATAGCAAGGCTGCCCCCGAATCCCGCCGTTGAGCAATGTTCGCCGTGGTTTCCATAACGATTACGAAACATGCTGGTTGTCTGCAGCGCGTCCTTCCGATCATAGAAATGTGAATGGCGCCGTTAAAAGTATGGAATCACATTTTCTCATGATCGAATAAAATACAAACATTACACATTGCCGAGGTTGCTGCTCTTGTATCGTATCCTAAAACTTGGGTTGTTTTATATTAGTAGATAGTAGGTGTGGTGTGGTGACGGGGTGGCGCGGGTTTAAACTCCCATTTCTGGGATTTCTCTTAGCGATCTAAACAAACATACACACTCAAACACTTGAAGGCTTACACACATGCACACCCACACACACATTCATACACTTGCACACCCACACACTTGCACACGTACACACCCAGTCTCTCTGAAATGTATACTCAAACATTCGTCAGCCCACACTAACACAAATACGAACTTACTCACATTACACGCTCTCTCACATCTACTCACAATATGCACACTATGTCATTTACACATACACTAGCATATACACACACTCACTTATATACATAGTCACACACACCCCTTAACACACACACACTTTTTAACGCACTCACACACACTCTCGCTCCCCGCCCTTCTCTCTCTCTCTCTCTCTCTCTCTCTCTCTCTCTCTCTCTCTCTCTCTCTCTCTCTCTCTCTCTGTTACGTTCTCTTTCACACTCAACCACAATATCACTCACACTCACTCTATCTCTCAATCTCTCACACTTAACCACTCTATCACACACTCACACGTGCACACACTCTCTCTCTCTCTCTCTCTCTCTCTCTCTCTCTCTCTCTCTCTCTATCTCTCTCTCTCTCTTACTTTCTCTTTCACACACAAACGCAATATCACACACACACACACAAACTCTCTCTCTCTCTCACTCACTCACTCAACCACACTACCACACACGCACACATGCGCACAGTTTCCCATGTGGTTACGTACTACTCAGCTCATGGTAGATGACCACAAGTCCCTGGCTAGCAGCGACACAACCACGCCTGGGGTGTTCAGTCTCGCTGGCTGTGCATGGGCCTGGAGAACTGAGGAAGACACTCGCTTTGAACTCAAGCGTAGTCCATACAACACTGCTTCCAGTAGTGCTGGACTGAATTTTGCGTGTGGGTTAACTTTCCCTATTAACAATCTCCCTCGCCATCAGGCGAACCCACTCCGACTTCAGAGATGCTTGTAATTTATGTCCCCAAGTCAAGGACGATGTTGTTTTATTTTTTATGTTGTTTGTCCATCAAGAATGATGATGACCATTCATTTCATCCAGTGGGGTTGAAGGTGTGGAGCCGTGGGTTCTAAGATGGCTGATAAGGCCTATTTTGGCTCGAAATGTTCTTTGACAATGTGGACAAAGAATGCTTGCCGTCTCTGGAGGAGGAATTCCTGCAGTGGTTTTTCTGTCCTGCCTTTTCTTCACAGCTCTTGCAGTCCTGGTTGCCTCACATATGACTGCACCTTTGCGCAATGATGCACGCCACGAATTTCGGTCTCTGGCTGCAGCCTCCCAGGTGTCATGATGAATTCCAAAAGCATTCAGTGAAATTTTCAGAGTGTCTTTAAAACGTTTCCTCTGGCCACCTTGGGAGCGTTTACCACAACGCAGTTCGCTGTAAAAAATTCGTTTAGGGAGCCTGTGATCTGGCATGCGAGTCAAGTGACCAGCCCAGCGAATCTGATTCTTCATCAGTAGAGTGTGAATACTGGGCATGGATGCTCTTTCTAGGACTTCAGTGTCTGGAATCTTGTCTTGCCATTTAATCTTCAGTAGCTTCCTTAGGCAGACTGTGTGGAAGTGGTTTAATTTCCTAGCGTGTCGCTGATAAACAGTCCAGGTTTCACAAGCATATAGCAGTGTGGATAATACAACTGCTTTGTAGACTTTTAGCTTTGTTTGCAGGCTTATTCCAGTTCTGTCCCATACATTCTTGTACAGTCTGCCAAAGGCTGCACTGGCCTTGGAGATTCTTGCATTCACTTCGTCATCGATTGTGGCAGCTTGTGACACGGTGCTGCCAAGATAGGTAAATTTGTCCACAACACTTAGTCTATGATCATTCACTTTGATATTCGGCACAGTGTGATTATTCCCTGGAGCTGGCTGGTACATAACTACAGTCTTCTCCAAGTTGATATTGAGCCCAAAGTTGGCACAGGCATGTGAGAAAGCTGAAACATTATGTTGCATGTCCGCCTCTGAGTTGGCGTATAGAGCGCAATCATCAGCAAACAGGAGCTCTCTGACGGTGCCGCTGTTAATTTTGGTTTTAGCTTTCAGCCTTCTGAGATTGAATAACTTTCCATCCATACGGTAGTTGATGTCTATTCCAATGTCGTCGTTCTCGAAGGCATTCATCAACATGGCTGAAAACATGAGGCAGAACAGTGTTGGTGCCAGGACACATCCTTGCTTCACTCCATTGGTGACAGGAAAGGGTTCAGACAGCTCACCATTTTCCTGTACTCTTGCCTGCATGCCGTCATGAAATAGCCGCACTATTTGGACAAACTTTCGTGGACAGCCATATTTTGCCATAATCTTCCACAGTCCTTCTCTGCTGACTGTATCAAAAGCCTTGGTAAGGTCAATGAAAGTGGAGAACATTTCGCAGTTCTGTTCCTGACATTTCTCTTGCAGCTGCCTTGCAGCGAAAATCATGTCAACAGTTCCACGTTCTTTTCTGAAGCCACATTGACTCTCAGGAAGAAGACCTTGATCGAGATGGGCTGTGAGGCGATTGAGAAGAATTCTGGCGAGTATCTTCCCTGCAATTGAAAGCAAGGAGATGCCTCGGTGGTTGTCACAGGATTGGCGGTTTCCTTTACGTTTGTAAAGGTGGACTATTGACGCGTCCTTAAAATCTTGTGGCATGGTCTCGTTCATCCATATGTTTGTGAAGACTTGGTGAAGCTGCTCTGTTAGGACCGGCCCACCTGCCTTGTATATCTCTGCTGGGATGGAGTCAGGACCAGGTGCCTTGCCGCTGGAGAGTTGCTGGATGGCTTTGTTTATTTCCACTATGGTTGGCAGGTCATCAAGAGTCTCATTGGTGGGAACTTGAGGAAGGCAATTGATGGTTTCATCATCGAAGAAGGAAGTTGCATTTAAGATTTTGCTGAAATGCTCTGCCCAGCGTTGGAGGATTTCTTTCTTATCGGTGACCAATGTTCCCCCGTCTGCACTGAGGAGGGGAACTATGCCTGGTGATGAAGGACCATAGACCGCTTTCAGTGAGTCGTAGAAGTTTTTCATATCGTGTCTGTCAGCAAAGCCCTGAATGCATGTGCCGAAGTTTCTGCTGCACTACTCTCTGAATGTTCTTGAAAGCATCTTTTTTTATGTTGACTTTGGGTCATTCAAATGTGCCTTGAGGAGAAGATGTTTCTCGGCCAGCAATTGGTTGATGTCTTCGGAATTTTCATCAAACCAGTCTTTATGCTTTCGGGGGCTGGACCCAGGATTTCCATAGCAGTGTTGTAAATCGTGTCCTTTAGGGCTCTCCATTCTGTTTCTGTATCCTGTTTAGCTTCAGCATTGGGCTTGAGGCGGTCTTCCAGCATATTTTCAAACGACTGCTGCATTTTCTTGCTGTTTAGGCGGGTGACATTTAGCTTTGTTTGCATTTTCGCCCCTTGAGGACGCCGTGGTGGCCTGATGTGGATGTTCATTTTCGAGACAATGAGACGATGGTCTGTCCAACATTCGGCACCACACATGGATTTTGTCACTCGAACGTCTTGTCTGTCACTCCTCCTGACGATGACATAGTCAATGAGGTGCCAGTGTTTCGAGCGAGGGTGCATCCACGATGTCCTATTTCTCATGGGGAGACGGAAAATTGTGTTCGTAATCAGGAGATCATGTTCGGCACATGTCCTGAAGGAGGCGGAGTCCATTGCTGTTACAATTTCCGACTCCATGCTTTCCAATAATGCCACTCCAAGAGGTGGTGTCCGTGCCTACTCTGGCATTGAAATCCCCAAGGAGTATAAGTTTGTCTCCTTTGGGTAACAGATGTTAATACATTGTGCAGGATCCTCATAGAACTTATTCTTGACATCATCTTCATTGGTCATAGTTGGTGCGTAGACACTCACAATGGTTGCGTGCCTTCCTTCCATTCAGCAGAGGCATACTTCATGGTCATGAGCCTGTCGTTTACAGCCTGTGGAAATCCAGCTAATTTGCCGACCAGGGCCGACTTAATGGTGTCGTGTCCTCCTTTACAGTGTCGTCCCTGGAGTGAAGAGAGCCGACACCCACATTATAATATTTTCTCCTTTTTAATATTCTGGAGAATCCACCAGCTTCCGTCCAACACACTCCATCAGCCGTGGACACCTTTTCCTGTCACTCTCTCACTGTCGTACTATGCCCCCTCTCATACTTCTCCAACGCAACATACTCAACAACTCTTGCTTCTAAAAAATTAATAAAGATTAATTTATTAAAGAAAAGTGTAACGTATATGAGACGTGGATGTGAAGAAAATGTGTGACGTGTTCTATAAAGTGTGTAGAATCGGACTCTCAGACTACAACCCAGTCAGCTGATCCCAGCAAGGATAGACCACAGCACGTTACGTCAGAACATGTACATCTCACCCAGTGCCGAAACCATCCTGCTGGGATACTGATTTGCCTCTGTAGACCTCTGGTAATCCCATTTCATGATCATCCGAAATAGACATCGGTGGTATTAACAGTTAATCATGGACCGGTTGCACCCTACACAATATCCGTTCCTATCGTTCCTAAAAAAATGCACAAGTCCTTTGTAGTGTGTACACAGTTATTAATGTTAATTGTTAATGTGCTTGAATCCTCACTCGTGTCTATCTAGCCTCCAGTATCATGTCTTGTGTTCTATTACACGAGATTATATCACACTAGGGTAACTATTATAATTAATGTTCTCAGTTAGTTACTACTGTCTGATGCTGTGTGGTGCATCAGTAATCATCACCCCTCTTTGGTGAATCATCTTCCTTCTAGCTTTAGTTATGGTTCTGTACGAAACTTTATTGACTGTTCCACTGGTGTTCTTCCGAATGGGATTTGAACCTTTCCTAAATAAACTGTGTTGAGTTTCCTCGGATCTGGTAGGGAACCTAGGATAGAAACAACACATCTGGTGATAGTACTAGTCACTGATCCTATCGGCTGAGTGTAAGCCTATTGCCTTGCTTAATGATCTTTAGCTAACTACACTAAGTCATAGAGCAGGATTAGCTACCCACCTAGGGCCGAATCAGGCTGATGACAAGGAAAGACCCATACAGAGTGCAACCTCAGTATTCTATTCACCTTAGCAGAGCCAATATCACTATTCTACTCTAACTAGTTTTCCACTAACAGTGCTAATCATCACACTATAGTTTTAACAAGGCTACAGTCTATATTAATTAGAACTAATAGATTATATTGAATACCTTATGCAAACCGCCTCATTCCCGGGATGGCTACTACACTTTGCCATAACGACACATGCTAGTTAATGTTAAATTATTCTAACACTGTAGAGCTCTCCCACAAACACGTCCATCATAATCCACGGTTTTGGTCAACTCTGTTTCTCCCAATCATGGTTTATGGCAAACCCTAAATTTGGTCACGTGATATGGGTGACGTCCTGCAGGTGTTATTTGCGCATATCATCCATTGTCAAGAATCGATTTTTCCTGGCCTAGTCACTGTCAAAGTTGTCATCACTTGTTTCGACTCCCCAACAAACTAACGAGTTACTGTATGATCCCAACAACAGTTTTTCCAAAAAGCTTCAAACAATCTGCCCCTCTGCGTGATGTCCGGAACTATATGACATATGGGACTTG
>JACEFZ010018432.1:0-15000 GCA_014155875.1 Cepaea nemoralis
TTTCTTTATCTAAATTTGCTCTATAATGTAAAGGAATTGAAATGGTCTACATTTGATCGGGGTCAGATCTGTCAACACAATTGAATGTGTTATCTTGTCAGTTCGTCCAGGTTTGTTTGAGAAGATAGTTCTATATTCGTACAGAAGAGACAAAATGTCTTGTCGCTGCTGTTGTGTCACAGTGTCAGAGATTTGTATGTCATTCATAGTACTGTCGTCGTTCATAGTTGGTACTGGAATTTCCTTATTGTCTATGTCCGTCTGATTTATTACTGACGCTACTGTTTGTAAATTGTCTTCAATGTCATTGTCGTCGTCGTCGAGACTAATAGTTGTCAATGTGTCGTTAACTTGGTCGTACTTGTCGTTATCCCATATTGTCGGTACGGTGAATATGTTTTCGTTGTCCTCGTTGTCACAAGAATGAGTCGTTAACGATGCTTCGTTTGTCGCAGTGTCATTCTTGTCAGTCTGGTTATTTTCATCTGTTATCTGCGTCTGCTTGTTCATGTCACTGTCATTTCTAGAAAAGTATGGTTTTAACATATTTACATGGAATATTTTCAACTTTCCATTTAAAGAAATTTCGTAATCAACTTCCGAAATCTTTCTCACAACTTTAAATGGTCCCTGCCAAGAGGTTGATAGTAAATCTCTCTTGTCAGGTAGTAATAGTAAAATATCTTGATTTGGTTGTAATACAATCGTTCTCGCCCCTTTGTTGGCGAAATATGGTGAAAGCGTTGGATCTGGTTTTTGTTCTATCAATTTGGTGGTGGTAATGTTAGGTAAAATGATTTGTAGTGCTTCCTGAAGTTGGTCAGTGTGGGTTTTGTGGGTTGTCTGTCTTGTTACTACATTTGTGTGTTGTGTGTGTTGTTGCACATTTACAGGCTCAGTACTTTGTGAATTGATGGCGTCCTCAGTTCGAGGTGTTAATTTGATGGTAGCATTGAAAGATTCTACCGCCCCTGTGTTCTGCACCTCTGTGAATTCTTTTCGAATTACGTCATAGGTTGTCTCCCTTGTGCTTTTGGCAGTTTGAGACAAGCATGCGTGATTTTTCACTTTGGAATCGCTGTTTGGGTTTTGGATACAGTTTTTCTGTTCCCATTCTCTGATTTCCTTTTCAGAGCAAGATCTTATGTTGGGAAGATTCCCAAGGATGATTTCAGCGGCAGGACTTTCTAGTACTGCACATAGCACTTGACCTGATATAAAAGGTGTCCGAATTTCGGCCAGTGCTAGGGGGTATCTTTCAATTGTGCCTGCGAATGTGCGACACATTATGTATTTGTGTGTGTAGTCTTTGTCGTTAACTAATGTTTTCTTAATCCCACAAAGAGTCGCCCCGGAATCTCGTATTAATGTGCATTGTTTGTTGTTAACAAAACCTGTTAAATAATTTAAGTTGCCTGTTGGTGAAAAGGCTGCGTTGGCCATTTCGTTAGAAACTGGTATTGTGTGGCCACATAACAAGGTTGTATCAAGCTGAAATTTCCTACAGGTGTTACATTTGTTATCAGAGATGGTATTGATGATTTCTATTGCATTGCCTGACTCACTTGCACTTTCATTCTGGATGTCACATTCATTCTGTTGTTCAATCTCCTCATCCGAGGAGGTGTCTATCAATGCGGCATTGGCCTGCTTCATCCTCTTTCTCCCTTCACAGACATAAGAAAAATGCCCATAGCTCGCGCAAAACTAACATTTAGCCGCTCTCTGATATGCGTTTCTTTTGTTCATTTGTTTTTCCACTACCTTTTGGAGATGATGTGGATAATTTGGTGATTTGTCACACATCGCAAACTATTCGTGCATCAGATGACAATACTGGCACAAGAATGGTTTTGAGGATTTTGGGCGTTGTTTGAACCTATTTTCATTTGGTTTCGAATATTTTGTGTTCGTAACCGCTGCTGTTTCATTTTGGCTCACGTTTAGCTGAAAAATATCGCGGTTCGCTGTAACATATGCGCTCCCTTTATTTTCGATTTCTTGGATGGTTTTACAATCCATCTGTTTCAAAATTTAGAAAAAGTTGTTGGGATAAGTGTTAATAATTTTATCAATTATAATCAGCTCTTTTAATTTATCATGGTTATTATTTGTTTTCGCTGATGTTATCCATTTTGTACAAATATCCTGAACTGTAGACACGTAGTCAATGAAAGTTTGGTTAGGTGATGGTGATAATTTTGAGAACTGTAGTTGATAGCCAGCTGTATCTAATGAAAAATGTTGGAGTATTCTCTGTTTTAAATAATCATAATCTTTCCTCATGTCTTGCGGAACTGTCTCTATCACTTTTAAGGGCTCTAAAGCTAAATTTCTCATCAAAATAAATGACCAGTCGACTTTTGCGACCTGATGGTGGGTCATTAAGCACTCGAAGTTCTCTAAGTATGCGCTTCATAGAATCTCCTGAACAAAATGCTTTGACAAGGCCTTTATATTTGTTGTATTTTTGTTCATCTTCTTTACTTCTAATTTTGTTTACTGACATTTCTAGGTTGGAATCAATTTCCATTTGTTTTAATTTTATCTGTGTTTCTGCATTTAATTGGGCTTGCTTGGTCGCCGCCTCGAGCTCCATCTTCTTCTCTTGAGGCTGCAGTTGCATTTTCTTTTCCTCAGCTTCCATTAGCATCTTCTTTTCTTGAGCTTGCATTAGCATCTTCTTCTCTTCTGCCTCAACTTGCATCTGCATTTTCTTCT
This sequence comes from Cepaea nemoralis, assembly GCA_014155875.1. Taxonomy (NCBI): domain Eukaryota; kingdom Metazoa; phylum Mollusca; class Gastropoda; order Stylommatophora; family Helicidae; genus Cepaea; species Cepaea nemoralis. Next base: position 2,722 of record JACEFZ010018432.1, read on the forward strand.
CTTCAGCATGCAGTTGCATTTTCTTTTCTTCAGCTTCCATTAGCATCTTCTTCTCTTCTCTTTCTATTGCTCTTTCTTCTCGTGCAATATTTTCAGCATGTGTCTTTTGTGCCCATTCTGAAAGTTTTTCCTCTTTATATCCTAACCTAATACCTGCTTCAATGCATTGTTCCAATGTTGACATTTTGTACTTTAGTTATTATTTACTTTCTTGAAATTAAATCCCTTTGAAATTAATTTGGGGGTACACAAGTTGGTTAACTCACTTAATGTTACTCTTCAAATTTAAATGAACAGATTTAATTGGTTACAAGATTAGCATATACATAACAAAATCAATGCATAGACAAAAAAAAAAATGTTACATCAATGAATGAGGATGAGGAATACCGCTTAGGGATGTAATGAGCATGAAATGAAATTCATCTTATATTCCCTGAGCTCTCGAATGTAGTCTTATTTCCTCGCCACTGCTGGAGTACAGGTTATATACACACACTAATTCGCGGAACAATCTGCTGTTGGAATCAAAAAAAAAATTAGTAATTGTCATAGTAATTGTCACAGTCATGTCAAATTTCATAAATATCATTTGAAATATTGTGTAGAGGGACTATAATAGCTTATTTACAGATAGCTGCAAAGTTTCTAACTTTGTCATGTGTTAAAGTTGATATATTATTTTTACTTGGCAAACCCAAAATAGCTGTTCTGAAACGTAAAGCTTCTTATTGCCAAAACCGGCGATTGCCCCCAAATAGCCTGTCACCGTCTTAGATCTCTAGGGGATTGAAACTCGGGCTCATACAGGCAACAAACTCCGTTAGGTACAATTTAGCATCATTTAATTACATGTATATTACAGTACGCTGGCGAAGCGAGTTTTCACACGCCAGAATTCAGTACATTGCATATCACAGGAGTTGTTTATAATGAACATGGTTAACACAATAACTCTAGCAGCTATCTACACATATGTCTAAGACCCCTTAATACAATTGGGTCTACTATCAAGTCCCCTTAAGGTAAGCACTGTTGCTTCCTCGATGTCCAGTCCCGGTCTGACTTCCACACGTGTCGCAATCCGACACGGGTGGCAACTCTCCCTGAGTTTCTCGTAGACCCCGCAATCGGCGGGCCCCATCAGTGTCCACGGGGCTGTGGACACACTGACCGGTCCTTCGAGAAGGCTCTGGATTATTCAAGCCTTCGAGTGACTCGGTTCTTTCCCTTTGGCTGGAGTACTCTCCCTTCGCCAGTATCCCTTACGTTTATATTTGTACCGTCCCTATGTGAGTCTGTGACAGTAGCAATAGAGAGTACCCCTTGTGAGTCTCCAAATGATCCGCAGAGGTGAACCGATAACCATTAGAGCACTAAGCAGATCGTTTAACGATATCGCCATGAAAGTTCCCAGCTCTGTAAACCTGCCTTAGATTTGACCATATCGCATTGGAAGTTGTAAACATGCCTTAGGTTTGATCATATTGCCATGGAAGTTCCCTTCTCTGTAAACCCGTCTTTGGTGTGGTCTTCATTTAAACATGCTTTTAGTGTTATCTTCCTTTTTACAACCTGCCGTTAATTTTATATAACATTTTAAGCCTATGTTATCCTACTTTTTAACCTGCTTTTAGTGTTAACTTACATTCTATGCACGCTTTTAGTATCATTTAACTTTTTAAACCAGCCTTTAGCGTTAACTGTCTCTTATTCCAGCATTTAGTGTTAACTGTCTGTTAATCCTGCATTTAATGTTATCTTTCTTTTAAATCTGCTTTTGGTGTTAATGTCTGTGTTACTTGTCTTTAGTGTTATTTTTTTTTAAATACTTGCCTTTAGTGTTACCTTCCTTTTACAATCTGCCTTTAGTGTCCATTATTTTTAAACCTTGCCTTTAGTGTTATCTTACTTGTTAAAATGGTCCTCTGTGTTATCTTCCTATTACCTCCTGCCTTTAAGTCATATTCCTATTAAAATCGTTTCTTCCCCTTGTAATTTTTGCTTTACAACTCATTTGCTAGTACGTTTACCCCAAAGAAGACATACATAAAACATTCACAACACCAATACAGATAAACTTGATCTAGAAATAAACTAAATATAAAATAATGTCCTGTGAACAATTCGGAAGTTATCAATAAACAAAGATGGTTTATAAGACATCATCAGCAACAAATGTTAACCATGTTATTGTAGGTCAACTACTGCAGTCACAGACAGAAAAACATCACCAAAGGAGACTGCCAGCAGTACACGGACTGGCTCAGTTACACGAAGAACGAGCCCTCGTGTCATGCCAGAAAAGGATCACTAATGGAGCTATGGTCAGCGGTAAATGGCTCACTATCTCGTTAGGGGGTTATGTGAAGGCAGTCAAACAGACAAGGGCTAAATGGAGCGAACGGCTGACTGCCAGGGTGGCTTAATTGTCCCAGGAGACGCGTGCTTCTGACACACCGATAACAAATGTACTGGTATTGATGGGCGTTTATAGAAGTAGAGGGAAGAAGGGTATATCAAACGACACAGTAAACAATATACATATTGTAACAGATATGAGATTAGAAACTGCAGTCTTTTGCATTAACTTCGTTTATAAACATTCTTTTAGTGGTACCCTGCTTTTTACACCTGCCTTTAGTGTTATCATAAGGTTTTAAACCTGTATAGCGTTATCGCAGACTAATGAAAGAGATTTCTCACATCAAAAGAAAGGAGAAGTAGACTTTATGAACGAAAGACTGTTCACTGCCGAAGAAGAGTTGCAATGGCTAGTAAATCTAGGCTGTATGAAAGTACAGACACCAGAGATGATCTAAACTTCTAAACATGACCAGGCGAAAACATGTAAGGCAACCAACAGCAACTAGAGTCTAGGCCGTATGCCTATGGAACGTGCTACACTAAGACTGAGAAATAAACGATCCCCCAGTCTTACACTTTGTCACAACACGGAGATAGGAAGACGAATAATAAAGTACACACATTTTCTCTGTCATCCGGAATCTCTATTATAATTTTAATTAATATTAAAACAGAATCGAAGGTTAAAAGTTTAAATCTATAACACTGATTTATTTATAAAGCAATGAGTGCTCTCCACGGGAGACAACATCGACAAATCTAGTGGATTGCATATACCACTTTCTTCCTATTATATTATCTCCTACTGTCCTTTTCCTAAGGTGGATGGATTTAATGTTCTACTGTGTTGTTGAGCTATTTTATTAACTCATTGACTGTAGATATTGGCCCTTAGACGAATACTATTTAGTAGTACAGGTGTGGCAGACGGAATTCCTGCCACTTATCTTCGGCTTCCTGTCCTCGCAGCTGGCAGTATTTGTTCCCAAATCAGGTTTCTGCTCATTCTTCGTCGACGATGAGTGCCATTGTTCTCAAGGCTGGATAACTTGGTTTGAACCGAAGTCGCATTTGGTTATGGGTAATACAGTCTAAGTACTGGGTCTGATATTTACAGGACAATGTTAATTTCTTAACTCTAATATAATTTTGGCGGCACTTTGCACTTAAATACTTGAGTGTTACGTTAGGTCACAATCTTGATGTGGCAAGTAAGCCACAAAGACAAACAACTGGTGATTGAGACGTAGGTAGGTGTTTGTTGATTAGTTGTAGTTGTTGCAGCCAGGTGTAGCTGCTATCAGCGATGAGTACACAATAGTCCAGTATTCCTACAGAGCAAATGCTTCCTTTGTAGAAGTCGAACAATAAATTATGGGAGACCCAGAAGTATTGTTGGCTAAATATGGTCACGATGTAACGCTCACTTAAATACAATTTACTGGGACTATCACTCGCGATTTGGGTCCGACTTCTTCAAAATCTGCTTTGCAAATAAGACGACTACAGTTATTCTTTCCCCACTGCTAAAAACCTGGCTGCGACATTCCCTCCAGTCGGCCCAATTGTAATGCGCGTCCAACTCCAGCCACATTTTTATAGGTTTGGCTGTCGTCTTAATTCGCTTATCATCCCTTCTACTTACAGTTTAATTTATAACATCTATTTTATAGACAAAACGTAATGGTTGTTACACAGACCCTGTCACAACCTGCCTTTAGAGGTATCTTACATTTTAAACCTGCCATTATTGTTAACTTGCTTTTAAACATTGTTTTTAGTGGTCAACTTCCTTGTTAAACACTTTTATCCCTTGTAATTTGTACGGCACACCATAATAGCTAATATATTTTCACCAAGGAACAGATACATAAAACATTCTAAACATACGGATAGACTCTCACGGATAGACTAGATCCATGAATAAAATGAATGAAAAAAATAAGGTGCTTCGAACATGTTGGAAATGTCTTCAATGCACACACACACACACACACACACACACACACACACACACACACACACACACACACACACACACACGCACACACACACGTACATACATAATCATATCCAAGCAGTAACCAGCTATGAGGTATGTGATGAGACAGGACCATCATAATTATTATTCTTGAATGCTGGCAGCTGTAGGTGCATATTATCTCCCTCACTTAGCCAGACGACGAATGCATGTGTCGAACCCTTGTCCAACTGCTCTCACGAAATAACCGACGAGGACAAAGCGCCGGCTTCAAGACATAACGGTTGCTTATAAAACATTCATGAGCACACAGTGAACACTGTGGCATTTTAGGTGAACTACTAGTCAAAGACAGAAAACGTAAAACATCGCCACAGGAGACTGCCAGCTGTACACGGACTGGCTCAGTTACATGTAGAAGGAATCCTGGTGTCATGCCATAAATGGATCACTAATGGTGTTGTTACCAGCGGTAAATGGCTCGGCAGCTCGTTAGTGATTTCTGTGAAGACAGGCGCCAAATGTAGCGAACGGTGACTGTCAGGGTCGCATATTGATGGGAATTCTTAGAAGGAATGGGAAGAAAGAAGTATTAGACGACTCGGTAGCTATATATACATTAAAAGCCATAGGCGATTTTCACCTGCTGCCTTTAGTATTTACCTTCTTTTACAAACTGTCTTTAGTGTTATCCTACTGTTTAAACTTGCCTATAGTATTATATTACTATTTACACCTGTCTTTAGTGGGACCCTACTGTTTAAGCCTGCCTATAGTATTATATTACTATTTACACCTGTCTTTAGTGGGACCCTACTGTTTAAGCCTGCCTTTTGTGTTGTATTACTATTTAAAGCCCACTTTAGTGTTATCCTACTGTTTAAACCTGCCTTTGGTGTTAAATTACTATTTAAGTCTGTCTTTAGTGTTATCCTTCTGTTTAAACCGGCCTTTATTGTTATATTACTACAGTGATTCTCAACCGGTGGGGAATTGCGCCCCCCCCCCCCTGGTGGAATTTTAGGGTTTCGGGGGGGGGGGGGGGGGAATTAAGATTATTTCAAGACCGCATTAATACAAGAACCAGTTACTTGATATTGTTTTTCCCTCTAAATTTTACGGTTCTGTATTTCTCGCCCTAATGAAATTCGTTTTATAACGAAAGTAGACCCACAAATCACGTACTATGTAGATATCTAGACGTGTTCTAGTATGTGTTATTAAATTAAGCTTCCATTTTTTTGTATACTGTGTAAGGGTGGGGGATTTATAGGGAGGACATTCGAAAGGGGGGGGGGGGAATGACGATCTGAACATATGGTAAAGGGGGGGGGCCTGGGCCAAAAAAGGTTGAGAACCACTGTATTACTATTTATGTCTGTCTTTAGTGTTTTATTACCATTTACAACTGTCTTTGGTGTTATACTACTGTTTACACCTGCCGTAAGTGTTATATTACTATTTAAACCTGAATTTAGTGTTATCTTACGCTTTAAGCCTTCCTTTAATGATTTCTCCCTTTGTAAACCTGCCTTTAGCCCTATCTTGCCATTTAACCTCATTTAGTGTTATCTTTCTTGTTTACTTTCCTTTAGTGTCATCTTACTATTTAACCTGCCTTTAGTTTTATCTAACTTTGTAAACCTGCCTTTATTGTTATCTTACTTTGTAAACCTACCTTTAGTATTATCTTACTTTGTAAACCTACCTTTAGTGTTATCTTACTATTCAACCTGCCTTTAGTGTCATCTTACTATTTAACCTGCCTTTAGTATTATGTTACTTTGTAAACCTACCTTTAGCGTTATCTTACTTTGTAAACCTACCTTTAGTGTTGTCTTACTTTGTAAACCTACCTTTAGTGTTATCTTACTATTCAACCTGCCTTTAGTGTCATCTTACTATTTAACATGCCTTTAGTTTTATCTTACTTTATAAACCTGCCTCTAGTGTTAACTTTCTTTGTAAACCTGCCTTTAGTTTTATCTTACTTTGTAAACCTGCTTTTAGTGTTATCTTTCTTTGTAAACCTGACTTTAGTATTATCTTACTTTGTAAACCTACCTTTAGTGTCATCTTACTATTTAACCTGCCTTTAGTTTTATCTTGCTTTGTAAACCTGCCTCTAGTGTTATCTTTCTTTGCAAACCTGACTTTAGTATTATCTTACTTTGCAAACCTGACTTTAGTATTATCTTACTTTGTAAACCTGACTTTAGTATTATCTTACTTTGTAAACCTGACTTTAGTATTATCTTACTTTGTAAACCTGACTTTAGTATTATCTTACTTTGTAAACCTGACTTTAGTATTATCTTACTTTGTAAACCTAACTTTAGTATTATCTTACTTTTGTAAACCTGACTTTAGTATTATCTTACTTTGTAAACCTGACTTTAGTATTATCTTACTTTGTAAACCTGACTTTAGTTTTATCTAACTTTGTAAAGCTAACTTTAGTGTCATCTTACTATTTAACCTGCCACTAGTGTTATCTTACTAGTTAACTTACCTTTAGTGTTATCTTACATTGTAAACCTGCGTCTCGTAGTAACACCTTATCACCATTGATTTCAAGGCGCATGAAAGGAACCTTTTAAAAGAAAATAAGAGAACACTGAAAAAAAAAGGACACCGAGAGACTTGTCAGTTAAGAGAAAAATGTCGTGCTAATTGCAAACACAGATTCAAACCCGTCTTCTTCTGTTGAAGCTATCACCGAGCGCAAGAACCAAACATGCTTGTGGTGCCAAGGTGGTCATGGAATAAAATAATGTCATTTCTCTAGCGAGGCATTGTTGTAATTTGGAGGTCGCTTGTGCATACCCAAGAGCTTTAAGAGTTCAAATCTTCTATTGTCTTGTATGTGTGTATGTGTTGTTATTCTTGTGTGTGTATGTGTGTGTGTGTGTGTGTGTGTGTGTGTGTGCGTGCGTGCGTGCGTGTGTGTGTGTGGGTGGGTGGGTGGGTGTGTGTGTGTGTGCGCGCGTGTGTGAAGTGTATATACAGCCTATGTGAAATATGGACAATAAACTTACACCTTGAGGACTAGCTAAGGCAGTGAAAGTGTTCATTATAAGGATATTGCAAAAAATACCTATTGAAAATGAGAAAATCCTAGAATTACAACAACAACAAAATTGAAAACCGTAAGCTGATTAGAGAAACCTCATGGATACAGTCAAGATATGCTCGGCACGTTGTGAACAGGAAATAAATGTTACAACTTAGTGACAACTCTAAAAGTTAACGACGCAAGAGTCAGGGCCCCACAAAGAAATAAATACCGGGATGGGTTGACCATAGGGCATAATCGAGCCAAGAACACGGACAGTATACGCACTTCGGTAATCGTGTGTTACGTCCACCAATAACTACCTACGCATATTCATATGGCATATAGTGTTGTGTATTAAACATGTGTGTCAAATTCTGTGATGTCATCTGTGCCACAGAAAATCAGTCCACGGGAGTGTATTTATTATGTTGCTACAACTGTCGCAAAGGTTCCCATTTTACTAAGTTCTTCATGCTGAATAGTACTGGTTCTTGTTCTTGTTCTTGTTCTTCTTTCTCTTCTTCACCTCCTTCGCCTTCCCCCGACCTCACCCACCTTCCTCTCCTCCTCCTCCTCCTTCTACTACCACCACTACTACTACTACTACTACTACTACTACTACTACTACTACTACTACTACTACTACTACTACTACTACTACTACTACTACTACTGCTACTACTACTACTACTACTACTACTACTACTACTACAACTACTACTACTACCACTATTGCCATAATTACTATTTCTTCTTCTTCTTCTTCTTCTTCTTCTTCTTCTTCTTCTTCTTCTTCTTCTTCTTCTTCTTCTTCTTCTTCTTCTTCTTCTTCTTCTTCTTCTTCTTCTTACACCCTCAGATGTCAGGATGAATAAATCCCAATTAAGCAGCATTAGGTTTGTTTTCTTTCTAATTCAGTGTTGTGGGGTCGTTTCGACGTCATGTCACCAGAAAAACAAGTTAACCGACCTTGTTCTGAGAACGAACATAGGGAGTGGCCATTATCCAGTGAATGAACTCTAGATTCATTCTGATGTGTGGGTTTACCGCGTGGGCATTCGTTAGACTATTTCTGTTTTCTAGCTACATATTCTTGTTTTCCCGGATTTGTTTGCTTGTAGAAAAAGTCTGTAGCTAAATTCCGTTTCTGTTTCTGCTTCTGTATTTCGTTTGTTGAACTTTTAGATCAGTGGTTCTCACTGAATCTCGGGAGGGGGGATTTGAGGGTTTACAGGGGAAAAGGGGGGGGGGGGGCAATTAAATTTATTTCATGATCGCGTTAATACAAGAACTGAATACTTGATATTGTTTTTCCCTCCATACTTTACGGTTCTGTACTTCTCACCCTTCTGAAATTCGTTTTATAACGTAAGTAGACCCACAAATCACGTGTTATATAGACGTCTAGACTTGTTCTAGTATGTGTTAATAAATTTAGCTTCCATTTCACGTTACTGTGTAGTGGCCGGGGGGGGGGGGGAGGATTTATAGGGAGGAAATACGAAAAGGGGGGAATGACATTCTGAACATCTGGTGAAGGGGTGCATGGGCCAATAAAGGTTGAGAACCACTGTTCTAGATCACAATTCAATTTTGTTCCATTCTAGTCTGAGAAGAAAAGAAACTGATTATCTCATCTTATACACGATATGCGGGATTACGAATTGCAGTAATTAGTAAAAGTGAAGCTCTTAGCTTTGGTATATGTCATGAAAGATCCATTGGCCATAACACGTTTGTCTTTTGATTGTAAATTATAATTTGATAGGGGAATTTTGATTAGTTTTGAGGTGACAATTACAGTGTGCTGGCTTTTTGTTTTGGTTTGAAAATGTTGTTTATGATCCATTATAATATTTAACATCAACATAGCCACATCACATTATAATCATCATCAGCACTATCGCCATCATCCTGGCACGGGTGAACACGGGTATGCTTTGTGTAGAGTTGCATGATCATTTCAAAAATGAAAGATAGGGACCATCCGTTGGGATTCTTCCATGGGCATGTTGGTGTGTTGGGACATGAGCAGGCTAGTTCTGCACAGATGGTTGGTGTACTAGTGTACGATACGGTAGAGGTGATGAGAACCCTTTAGGATCATGTCTGTACTGTGGTAGATCAGATAAATCATCAGCGAGTGACCGGAGACTCTTACCGACACTTAGTACTTAGAGGAAAAACAAGAGGGATACATAATAACACTCCAGCTAGTAATATTATTATTGGAACTCTTCGCTGGTTGATGAAAATTAAGACGGTGTGCATACAAGAGTGTCCCGAGTGGTGTGATGTAGTTCTTGACGCAACTCAAATCAGCTCATTATCATGATCACCACCACCACCATCATCATAACATCTGCAATAATCATCATCAAATGCATCATTATCCAAATCAGTATCATCATCACTAAGCAATCATACTTTCTCAATAACTGCGTAAATGATGGAGTGATGGTATTAAGAACAACAATACAGAAATGAATACCGACTTACAAGGAGCATTAGATCATGCGCACATCAGATCTTTACATCTTTCTCAATACTTCACTGATGTAAATGGAGGAAGAGAAGAAGAAGAAGAAGAAGAAGAAGAAGAAGAAGAAGAAGAAGAAGAAGAAGAAGAAGAAGAAGAAGAAGAAGAAGAAGAAGAAGAAGAAGAAGAAGAAGAAGAAGAAGAAGAAGAAGAAGAAGAAGAAGAAGAAGAAGAAGAAGAAGAAGAAGAAGAAGAAGAAGAAGAAGAAGAAGAAGAAGAAGAAGAAGAAGAAGAAGAAGAAGAGGAAGAAGAAGAAGAAGAACAAGAAGAAGATGAAGAACAAGAAGAAGTACAACAAATTAAAACGAAAGAAAGAAAGAAATAATACAGATAGATAGAAAGAAAGAATGAACGAAAGAAAGAAAGAAAGATAGATAGATAGATAGATAGATAGATAGATAGATAGATAGATAGAAAGATAGATAGATAGATAGATAGATAGATAGATAGATGGATGGATGGATGGATGGATGGATGGATGGATGGATGGATGGATGGATGGATAGATAGATAGATAGATAGATAGATAGATAGATAGATAGATAGATAGATAGATAGATAGATAGATGGATAGATAGATAGATAGATTAGACAGACAGACAGACAGACAGACAGACAGACAGACAGACAGACAGTAGGAAGGAAGCTAGAAGAAGAAGAAGAAGAAAAGGAAGAAGAAATTACACGCGTGCCTCTAAACTAATCTGTGCTATCGCGAGTTCAAGTGCACAAATGCATTTTGAAATGGTTCTCCCTTGATTCGTGTGATATAATTCACATGCTAATGAATCTAATTTCCCTCTTGATTCAGATGAGTGCCCGGCCGTACAGGAGTACAGCACGAACTGTGAGCTAGCTGACCTGTATTCTCTCCCTGTTGACTTCGAAGCCAGGTCGTTGTGTAACTTGCACGAAATGTGCTATGCGTGTGTAAGTACACATTTTGTCTTGTATGTTTGGCTCATCATTATCATCACCATGTTCCATGCTTATAAGGGTGGGCGGTCACGTTTCATCATCCTTCACGGTCACCAAGGTCGTGAATCAGCTAGGTACGTGGTTTTGTCTCAACCATGCCTCGTGGCCAAGCCATCCAGATATTTACTTCTCTTCCTTCCCCTTGTTCTTTCCCCCTCAATCTTGCCAAGTTCGTCACCAAGTTCTATAATTTTTTTTCCCCATAACGTGTCAACAAAAAAAAAAAAACGTGACTAAGTCACGCTTTTGACTCACATTGCAGCAATAGCGATATGAATAATAATTGGAGGAAAAGAAAGGAGCTGCAGGAAATAGCAACAGTTTCGATGACTTGGCATGGGTTGGTTAAGGCGTAAAGTTGCATGTCCTTTACAGGAAGTCGAAATCAACCCAGCATTGTTTGGCAAATTTGTGATTTCTTGGCAAGTTTACGTTCAATAGCTTGCGATTGCTTTCTGAACAACCGGAACTCAGTGTATGGAAACCAACGCAAATGCGGCCTGCTATCAAATCTACCGCAGCTGTGTTTCGAACGCGGTATGCGTTCGTAACTCCTTCACCACAGAGCAACAATTGGGGATAAGGAAGAGGGGGAAAAATAAGAAGAAGAATGTATAAATCGCAGCGGACATGATGATGTAACGGTTAGACCTGTACGCTGACAACAGCATAAGCTCTGTTGATTAGGTGTTCAATTCCAACTTTCGTCGCTCGCTAAGTGAGTGTAAGACAGGCTCTCTATTCCCGCATGCAATGAGACCATTAAAATGGGACGACCCTAACACTTCAGATACTCATGGCAGGTTCTTGCTAAGGAGCTCTGTTTACCTACATATTACGCCGAAGCATTGCCGAGGCTCATAACCGGAGCGAGGAATACTAACATCACAATCTACCAGCATGCCATAAGTGGTCACTAAGAAGGATTGGCGTGAGGCTGGCCAGTTTTGTGTAGAAACACGTATCAGCAAAACTCAAGCAACATTGGAAGAGCTGATAAGGAGGTTGGTAGGGGTTATTTCTCGATATAATCTCCACTGGGAGATAAAAGGAAGCAACAACAACAGTCGGGTTTAAAAGGAATTTTAAAGGCCAGTGGATCGACTTTATTGTACTTGCCTGTAAGTAAGGGAACAAGTCACTTGCACCTCATTATGGTGCAGTCTAGAATGTGTGAAGGCCTAACATTTCACAGCCGACGCCAGTATCTTCCGAAACTACAAAACGGTGTAAAGAAGATCGACTTCTTTGCATCGTATGTTATCCTGTTTAGCCCGGTCTCTTTCCGCAGATCGGCCTGTCGACACTTCGTACCTCCAGCGACGACCCCCGGGAGACTAAAAAAATTGCACTAGT
>JACEFZ010018432.1:20000-122500 GCA_014155875.1 Cepaea nemoralis
AAGGATAACTGCGTCGTGGAGTCGGAGATCTTTCTGAGGACCATGAAGCTGAAGAACCGTTACATCCCCCATTCCCAGCCTTTGTGCCGCAGTACCTGTGTGGCTCAGTTTCTGGGCATGCTGTGATCGGGGCTTGCTTTGTGATGTAGGGGTATGGGTTTTATGGGTTCTATATATTACTTTTCCACATATAGATTCAAGCATCATAACACTGTACAAGAACAAGGGCGATCGGAGCGACTGCAACAACTATAGGGGTATCTCACTTCTGTGTATTGTTGGAAAAGTATTTGCCAGAATTGTTCTGCGCAGACTTCAAGTCCTAGGAGAACAAGTCTACCCAGAATCACAGTGCGGCTTTCGACAGAACCGGTCTACCACTGACATGATATTCTCATTGCGACAAATGCAAGAAAAATGCCGTGAACAGAATCAACCACTGTTTATTGCCTTCATCGACCTCACAAAGGCATTTGATTTGGTCAGTCGTGAGGGTCTGTTCAAGGCACTAAAGAAGATTGGCTGCCCACCAACTCTTCTGTCCATTGTGGAATCGTTCCACACAGGCATGAAGGGTATAATCAAGTTTGATGGTGCAACTTCTGAAGAATTTCAAATCAAGAGTGGAGTTAAGCAAGGTTGTGTACTAGCTCCCACCCTCTTTGGAATATACTTTTCACTTCTACTGAAATATGCATTTCATGATCAGGATGGTGGTATATACATTCACTCACGCTCAGATGGCGGCCTCTACAATGCTCAGAGATTGAAGGCTAAGACCAAAATTAGGAGGGTACTGATCAGAGAGTTGCTTTTTGCAGATGATGCTGCAGTTACGACCCAGTCTGAGGAAGAATTGCAATGTCTACTATCTGCATTCTCCAATGCTTGTTCTGAATTTGGTTTAACAATTAGCAAAAAGAAGACACAGATTATGTCACAAGGTGCACATGGGGTACCATCAATCTTTATTGACGACGCCGAACTAGAGATAGTAGACCATTTTACATATCTAGGATCAGTGGTAAATAGCAAATTGTCCCTAGATCAGGAAATCAACATCCGGATTGGTAAGGCAGCAACAACAATGAACAGGTTAAGAAAAAGAGTCTGGGAGAACAGGAAGCTTACTGCCAAAACAAAAGTCCTTGTCTATCAAGCCTGTGTCCTTAGTACTCTTCTCTATGGCAGTGAAACCTGGACAACTTACTCACACCAAGAGAACAATTTAAACAGCTTCCATATGCGGTGTCTGCGAAGAATTCTTGGTATTAAGTGGCAAGACAAAATCACAAATACTGAAGTATTGGAAAGATCAGGTTGTGTGACAGTTTATTCCATGCTCAGTCTTCGTAGACTTAGATGGATAGGACATCTTAGGAGGATGGATGATGGTAGAATACCAAAGGATATCTTTTTTGGTGAATTACAGATGGGTAAGAGATCTCAGGGTCGGCCTCTACTACGATACAAAGATGTGTGTAAGCGGGACATGATTGATACAGGCATTGATAATGCACATTGGGAGCAAGTCGCCGCTGAACGTGTTGCATGGAGGGCAAATATCAGAAATGGAATAAAGTCAAAGGAGAAAATTATTGCAGAAAAGTCACACACCAGGCGTTTGAGACGTAAGATGGTGCATGATGGTGGAAATGACCACGTGTTCACATGCACCCACTGTGAACGGACATTTACAGCGCAAATTGGCCTTATCAGTCACACTCGCTACCGCCATAGTTAAAAGTTATTATGCCTTTTTAAAGCACAAACTATCGTCTGTCAAGACGGCAAGGTGCCAATGATGATTTGATGAATGATATATATATATATATATATATATATATATATATATATATATATATATATATATATATATATATATATATATAGTGTGTGTGTGTTTTATATATATATATATATATAATTACACCAGACACGATTTTAAAGGGGAACACTTGAAAACCATGACAAACCTGTTAGCAAAAGTTCCACCCTTGAATTTCAGAATCCTGGCAGGAACGCTTGAAACTATCGATCCCCCACATACGTGCTTGCAGTCTCGTGAAAGTTAATATACTCAGTGCGAACATACAATATAGCTAAAGCCCTAGAGGATTAGGCCTACAGGGATAAAGTAACCCAATCTAATACCAGGCTGGAGCTTACAACAAAAGACCCACTCACAAGATCTGTGAGTGAGCTGGGAAATAAAAAAATGTCGGAGACGTGAACTGGCTACATTAGTTGATAATTCTTCGCACTTCATGTCCCCATCTACCGCATCTCATTTACCAGTTTACAATAAGAATTCCCTAATCAGAAACTAGATATATTTTTGTGAAATGTTAGGAACATCACGGTCATATCTCGCTTGCAGGCATCTTTATATTCATTTTACACCTACTGATCTGACGCCCTGGACGACAAGGTCTCTTCTACAAAAGTGAAACCCACCAAACAAAGACTTGCACTTGCCAAAATGGAAAGAAACAAATATGGGATCATTTTATCCGTCATAATGAGTATCTAAGTGGGTAAGTCAATAAGTAAGTCACAAATGGCTATAGACCCATAACTAATTGTGATAACAATTGAAACCATTTTATTTTTATACATACATTATCCCTTTATTTCTCAACATAATTTCCACCAACATTGATGCTCTTATCCCATCTATTTATCATTCCACCAAAACCGGCTGCATAGAACTGCGTGCTCTGTTTTTTTAAACCACGTTTTCACTTCACATTTAACTTTGGCGTCATTCGCGAAATGTCTCCCGCCAAGGTGGGTTGTCAGTGTTTATACTGACAAATGTTTGTCCCATAAAGCGGTGCATAGCTGGATAGAAAAAGTTACGAGGGCGAGTCTATAAGTAAATCACACAGTTCTGTGGGATGACAGGTCAATGAAAACAAGGCACGCAGTTCTATGCAGCCGGTTAAGGAGGACTGATAAAACGATGGGATAAGTGCATCAATGTCGGTGGAAATTATGTTGAGAAATAAAGGGACAATGTATGTATACAAATTAACATGTTTCAAGTTGTTATCATATTTAGTTATTTTTCTACAGCCACTTGTGACTTACTTATTGACTTACCCTCGTAGCATATGGTGCTAGACCCATAGTTCTATAGAATAATCGGTAAGGGTGACTGATGTGGTCAGTACCACGTTTGCTGCCTTTACGCAAGTCATTTCCTGGTACCTTTCAATGCTCGGTTGACCTGGTAGCTACCGGACTGACAGGACCACATCTTGCCGTGACCGAGGCTCCCTTGCCACCATAGCAGCCCACCAAGCAGACCAGTGGACTAATCAAAATATCCCCCACTCATCGCAATACCTGCTGCTAGGGCGGTTTCTCTGTAATGACCCGAAAGCTGAAACTTGGCTCCGGAAGGTGCGATTTTAATTGGAATTGTGGGACACCTGAGACGTAATTGTCTGACAGCTGAATCTTGGGTCTCTTTGTTTAGCCTGCTAGTGTGTAGAACACTGTTTGGAAAAGATGAGGAGGAAGGTGAGGAGGAGGAGAGGGAGAGAAATGAAGATGGAGAAGAAGATAATGCTGAAGAGGAAGAAGAAGGAGGAAGAGGAGGAGGAGAAAATAATAATAATAATAATAATATAATAATAATAATAATAATAATAATAAGAAGAAGAAGAAGAAGAAGAAGAAGAACAACAACAACAACAACAACCAAAATAAGAATAATAATAAAAAGAAGAAGAACAACAAGAATAATAATAAGAAGAAGAACAATAACAAGAATAATAATAAAAAGAAGAAAAAACAACAACAAGAATAATAATAATAAGAAGAACAAGAATAATAAAAAGAACAACAAAAACAACAACAAGACTACTAATAATAACAATAATAATAATAAGACCAACACCACCACCACCAACACCATCATCACCATCACCACCACCACCACCACCACCAACAACAACAACAACAACAACAACAACAACAAAACAAGCATATGAAGAAGAAGAAGAAGAAGAAGAAGAAGAAGAAGAAGAAGAAGAAGAAGAAGAAGAAGAAGAAGAAGAAGAAGAAGAAGAAGAAGAAGAAGAAGAAGAAGAAGAAGAAGAAGAAGAAGAAGAAGAAGAAGCAGTAGCAGATTCCTACCTGTGGATTTTGAGTCTTCCTGTTGTTGCAACAGAAGCAACAATCAATATAGGAATCATTGAGCTAATTTGAGATGTGCTTTCTCAGAAGTCAGTATTGTTCGACACATTATGATAAAGGAAAAAAAAAACAATAACATAAGAATTGAAAATACTAGTGGACAAATAGTAGATTCATGAAGTAAGAGAACGTTTTCTCTATCTTTCATCTCATCTAAAGATGACAGTACAGAAGCATGCCAACCAAATTCAACTATATTTGGTGATGATTATGATGATGTTGAGTCCTATGGGGCAAGTGCAGTCGTACCATACATGCAAATCTCGTTAACCAGGAAATGAGATCCACAGAAGACAACATACAAGCCAACAGTAAACAATAATGAATTCAATTTGCTGTTGAGAAAGAAAGCATAAGATTGTTATTGAACATGTGAAGGATATGGGAGAGATCAGCAGCAATATAGACACATAATTGGTACGACACCATGACAGATCGAGTTTCTGAAAGAACAATACGTATAGTTGTGCTATTTGCGATACATGATCGACGCTTTGCGTCTCAAAGTGTGAGAACCATTGGCAGAATACTTGGTGACGCATAATGTAAGAACCGTTGCTGGCAGCAAGAATAAACTTGCAAACATGGCAGAAATAAAAACGCAACTACTGTAGTAAGCTTAGACGGTTAGTTGCATGTTTTCTACAAGACGTTTTGTAAATGGCCAACATTTATACCATTGTGAAAACCAATGCAAAGTGAGCTGTTCTCAAATCGCGTAGGGTTGACTTCAAACCTAATGTGCTGGAATTGTGAAACTGTGGTTACTACGCCTAAGCCGCAGACGTCCAAGGTGTTCTAATACATTCGGTTATTTTGGATTACCTTTCAATGATGTTATATAAGAGAATATAGTGCCGTTCTTTTTGGATTCCCTTTCAATGGTATTACAAAGAGAATATGGTGCCGTTTTTTGTTGTTGTTGATTCTCTTTCAATGGTGTTATATAGAGGATAGGGTGTCGTTCCTTTTGGATTCCCTTTCAATGGTATTATATAGAGGATAGGGTGCCGTCCTTTCGAATTCCCTTTCAATGGTGTTATATAGAGGACATGGTGCCGTTCTTTTTTGATTCTCTTTCAATGGTATTATATAGAAGATATGGTGCCGTCCTTTTTGGATTCTCTTTCAATGGTGTTATATAGAGGATAGGGTGCCGTTCTTTTGGATTCCCTTTCAATGGTGTTATATAAAGGACATGGTATTTAAAATTATCCACTTGGTTAAGAATTTTCCCTTCTATTTCTATGTCACAATTTGGTGTCAACATTTTCTGTCATATCACCATTGTTACTGTTTTCTTGATATTCAAGGAGAGTCCTTTCTTTGCACTCTCTGTTATCACAATGTCTAACAATTGTTGTAGGTCTGTTGAATTATTCGCCACCAATACTTTATCAGCTGCATAGCTTATATTATTTATATTATAACCTCCGATTAGTATTCTTGGCGTCTCTTTTATATTACTTCGCTATATATAGGTAGAAGAGATCCGATGACAAGACACATCCCTGTCGTACTCCTAGATTTATCTGTTCGTAACTTCCCTCTTTATTTCCCATTTTAATTGCTGCTACTTGGTTCCAGTAAATATTTTTTATTATACTTAAATCTTTCCCATTAATGCTGATATCTTCCAACATATTATAATAAATCATGCAATTCAACTGCGCATGCATTTCCCTAGTTGCTTAGAGCTGAGGTTAATTAGTTAAAAGATCATAATAACATGATAGTAATGTCTTGATTGATAATTATGTTCAAGCATTCTGAGGAATTACAAAATATCTAAAAGAAAAACACTTAGATAAGCAAAAAGTAGGGTACATTTCGGGAGTCTACGTGACGAAGTGGTCAAGCCATTTGACTCGGTCCCCGAAGGTTGTGGTTCGATTCCGGGCCGCGAACCTTCGGTTCACGAGTGAATGTTTTAAGAGAATCCTGTGGGTCGTCGCTAGAGCTACGGAGATCGTGCTTTGTGCCACGCTTTCCGCGCTGCGGAAAGAGACCGAGCCATATTCGATAAAAATCTAGTGCAATGAAGTCGAGCCTGTCGACTTTTAAACGATACCTACTCTTTTCTAAGGATGACTCTCATGTCCCTTTCAGGAACCATCCCCCACTGGTCCAAGCCTGACACCCAGCTCACGCCCGTGGTTCCTAGTAGTTGTCAGCAGGCGACAGCGGCCACCCCCAGGGCGACAGCTGCAACCCTCCGGGCAACAACTGTGAGAGGCTGGCTAAACCAGGCGCGGGTAGCCGATTTGGTGTCAAACCAAGCGGTTAACTAGGGTATGCCTACCCAGCATTTGAAGACAGGATCTGGCAGACTGCGCGGAAGAAATCATTCCTGATTCAACGTGCAAGACGGCGTTTACCTGCAAAGCGTTGTGAAACGTAATGAGCACGGCAAGGCACATAGAGCGCCCTGGTCATCCACTGCACCTGTATTCGTCTCCAGTCGTCTTGACTTGTCTTGCCACTGGATTCAGATGGACTCAGGCGAGAGAGTGAGGTCGACGAATTGCGCAACTCTTCCTCACTTTAATCCAATTCATCTCGCAAGTCATTCTTCATCCAACGTCATATATCACCTTCAAGTCCTGTGGCGATGGGCGAGCGGCGAAGCGGCAGGCGTGGGTACGCTGGCAGCCGTAGTCGCAGACCTGCACACAGGCGGCTCAGGCCATATGGTCGTCTTCTACTGACCGGAGCAGCAGTGGAGAGCCCTAAAGGACATAATTTACAACACTGCTATGGAAATCGTGGGTCCAACCCCCCGAAAGCATAAAGACTGGTTTGATGAAAATTCCGAATACATCAACCAATTGCTGGCCGAGAAACATCTTCTCCTCAAGGCACATTTGTTCTCTGACACTACACAGTACAACACAACCAATCTCTCAATCCACTAGAGGAGATTTAGGATAAAGACTTATGTAGACGTGTGAAAGTGTGCACAAATAGGCAATGTGTTTTAACACCTTTCCACATTCGTCCTGTCTGGATCTTTCTCACTGTAAGGTCCCCAACATTAATGTAATGTCTCTAACATAAATGTAATGACACCATATATCCCATGGACATGCTTCCATTAAAAGTCATTAATATGTATACTTATATGTATATCCCAATATGAAGGTATGATACCCCGCTATTCATGTACCAATATGCAGATACCCCGCTTCAAGTACCCCGCTAGACAAGTACCCTTATGCAGTTGAAGTACCTTGCAGCTCCACCATTTAATGTCGCTTGTCGTCCCGGGAGGAAAGTGGAATCGACAAGCACACCTTTAAGATCTATATACTTTTGTAACTCTTGTATGACTTTTTTCTACACTCACCCCTTTCTGTCTTCCACTCACTATATATCTCTCTTTCTCTCTCTCTCTTATTCCTTCAGAACATACCCTGACAACGGTTTCCTCCAACAATTAATAAAATATTTAATGTTGAAATATATATCAGTGGTATGTATAGAATGTGTATAGGTATTTGGTAGTGTATTCTATGGTCAGTGCGACATAGGACTCTGAATGGCTCTGCTCCGTATCGCCTCTCTTTCGTCTGCATACGACCAGTTAACGATACATCACATATATCTATGGACAGCTCTTACCCGCGTTTGCTCCGTTTTGCTTGAGTCTGGATGTACTCAAATTATTGAAAGAAAAACACCGGTTCAACGTCTTATCACCAGAAAATAGTGCAATTAAGGTAAGTCACTGAAATCCACATATTTCTTGTTTTTTGAAAGTTAGTACCATCCAACACTAAAACCGCATCTCACAATTGTCTACCATTGTATCTAGATCTATTTAATGTTCTACACATGGTCTGCCGTTAGTTTATTCTCCTTTAGTAAACATGGAGACTCTCCGTGAATTAGTTATTGTTTCTATAACTTTATTTACCGGTCAATATATTCATTTATATGACCTCTGCCTTCATAACCTGGAAGTCGTTTCCCTGGTTTTCTAAACTTTCTCTGCACACGTGAAGTGTATATATATATTGAAAGTCTTTTCCATGGTCTTTTAAATAAAACTTTCACTGCACAAGGGCCGTCTTTCTAGCTTCTCTGAGTATTTCCGAAGTTTTATTGGAACCTGTGAGGGATAATAACCAGGTGATATAAATCTGCATCAGACTAATTCTTATGTGAGAATATGTCTCCCGGTCGTGCTAAAACGCTCCCGAAAGATACTCTGACATAAGACATATGAGTTCACTAATGTCTAAACTATTAGCTAATAGAAAGAAATGGTAAAAGCCAAGCATAAAACACCTATTTCCCTATGCTAGACTATTACGCTACGGCTATAATACCTTATATAATTTATATTAGTCCAAGAATTGAAATATATATCAGCACATAAGCACTTCAATCCCATCGCCTTTAAACAATAAGGGATGATTTCTTTTCTATTACAGGACACATAAATCCAGTTTTCTGTCCATTTTGGTAGCACACACTAACCACAAAAACAAGTTTCCACCAATTTATACTCCGTTCCAATTCTCCGTTGTTTTTGATCCACAATCAAATTTGCCGTAATTCCCCACATCAAAAGTCTGTGAAGTCACGTAGTCGTTAGTTGCCCGCTCCCTTCCGTTCCTCCGCTGGTCCCCATGTTCACCACTAGTCGTACATCAAAGTGTTCTAACTCTTTGATCACCGTCTTCGTGTGTTCACCCATCCCGATGTCTCCGCGTTGTTTTGTCAGTTGACATCGGTGGTCAATGACTTCTCACACTGTATCCTATTTTTATACTATTCGGTCAATGATCTTCAATTTATCCTCATCTCAGACTGAAGTACTTGATTGTTAACCATCCTCATACATTGCAATTAATCTTTCTATTCTAGTTTATCATGGAATCACTAAACTCACAGTATCCCGTGACAGACACTCAAAATGGTTGCATGCTTCCTTCCATTCAGCAGGGGCAATTTAATGGTCATGAGCCTGTCGTTTATAGCCTTTGGAAATCCAGCTAGTTTGCCGACTTAATGGCAAATCCCACACCGGATTGACGTCTTTCCTCGCTTTTCCTTCAACTCCAGAAAAATGTGTAGCCGGCACCTATTTCACATATTTGGCCTTCTTCTGCAAGTCGTGTCTCGCTCAAGACTGCAATGTCGATGTTGTACCTCCCCAGCTCTCTCCCAATCAGTGCTGTCTCTCTGGACCCGACGCGCCATCTCTTTCAAGTAGGGTGCGTATAATCCAAGTTCCGATTGTTAAGGGAATATGGTTTGCTCTTTTATCTTTACCTGTTTTTTCTTTGTTTGTATGTCGACCGCAGTTTAGGGTACCCACCAAACACGGCTAGCTGGTTAGGTAGTGATGGAGCAGACAATGTTTATGGCACCTTTTTTAGCCTCTTCCTCATGCTATGGAGGTGAGCAGTGTGTTCCTATAGAGGGCTGCTCAGTCGCTCAGGGGGCTGCCGAATCCCACTGTTGCTCCGTTAAGTAGAAGACGACCATATGGCCTAAGCCACCTGTGTGCAGGTCTGCGACTACGGCTGCCAGCGTACCCACGCCTGCCGCTTCGCCGCTCGCCCATTGCCATAGGGCTTGAAGGTGATATATGACGTTGTTTGAAGAATGACTTGCGCGATGAATTGGATTAAAGTGAGGAAGAGTTGCGCAATTCGTCGACTTCAATCTCTCGCCTGAGTCCATCTGAATCCAGTGGCAAGACAAGTCAAGACGACTGGAGACGAATACAGGTGCAGTGGATGACCAGGGCGCTCTGCGTGCCTTGCCTTGCCCATTACGTCCTAAAACGCTTTGCAGGTAAACGCCGTCTTGCCCGTTGAATCAGGAATGATTTCTTCCGCGCAGTCTGCCGGATCCTGTCTTCACATGCTGGGTTGGCATACCCAAGTTCACCGCTTGGTTTGACACCAAATCGGCTACCCACGCCTGGTTTAGCCAGCCTCTCACAGCTGTTGCCCGGGGGGTGGAAGCTGTGGCCCGGGGGGGGGGGTGGCCGCTGTCGCATGCTGACAGCTACTAGGAGCCACGGGCGTGAACTGGGTGTCAGGCTTGGACCAGTGGGGGATGGGTCCTGAAAAGGACATAGTGTAATCCTTACCAAAGATTAGTGATCGTTTAAAAGTCGACAGGCTCGACTTCATTGCACTAGGTTTTTATCGAATATGGCTTGGTCTCTTTCCGCAGCGCGGAAAGCGTGGCACAAAGCACGATCTCCGTAGCTCTAGCGACGACCCACAGGATTCTATTAAAACATTCACTCGTGAACCGAAAGTTCGCGGCCAGGAATTGAACCATAACCTTCGGGGACCGAGTCAAATGGCTTGACCACTTCGTCACGTAGACTCCCGAAATGTACCCTACTTTTTGCTTATCTAAGTGTCTTTCTTTTAGATATTTTGTAATTCCTCAGAATGCTTGAACATAATTATCAATCAAGGCATTACTATCATGTTATTACGATCTTTTAACTAATTAACCTAAGCTCTAAGCAACTAGGGAAATGCATGCGCAGTTGAATTGCATGATTTATTATAATATGTTGGAAGATATCAACATTAATGGAAAAGTTTTAAGTATAATAAAAAATATTTACTGGAACCAAGTAGCAGCAATTAAAATGGGAAATAAAGAGGGAAGTTACGAACAGATAAATCTAGGAGTACGACAGGGGTGTGTCTTGTCATCGGATCTCTTCTACCTATATATAGCGAAGTAATAACGAGAGAGATAAAAGGGACACCAGTAATACTAATCGGAGGTTATAATATTAATAATATAAGCTATGCAGCTGATAAAGTATTGGTGGCGAATAATTCAACAGACCTACAACAATTGTTAGACATTGTGATAACAGAGAATGCAAAGAAAGGACTCTCCTTGAATATCAAGAAAACAGTAACAATGGTGATATGACAGAAAATGTTGACACCAAATTGTGACATAGAAATAGAAGGGAAAATTCTTAACCACGTGGATAATTTTAAATACTTAGGGGCATTTTTAACATCAGATGGAAGATGTACAACACAGATTAAGAGCAGAATAGGGAAAACAAAAGCCGCATTTCAGAAAATGAAGAGTACCTTATGCAATAAGTCACTATCACTGAATATAAGAAAGAGAGTGCTGAAATGCTATATAGAGCAAGTTTTGCTGTGTGGCAGTAAATCTTGAAATGTAAATGGACAAATTAAGAAGAAATTAGAAGCAACAGAGATGTGGTTCCTGAGACGAATGTTGCGAATTCCTTGGACTGCCAGAGTAACTAGCAACGACTGCCTGAAACAGGCTAATGAAACTAGAACATTATATACAACGATAAGAAAGAGACAAACAGCTTTCTTCGGCCATGTGACGAAAAGAGAGGCATTGGAGAACATCGTGATAACTGGAAAGATCGAGGGGAAGAGAGGCAGAAGCAGGTCAAGAGAAATGATGCTGGATGGATTGAGACGGTGGCATGGAGGAATATCATCCGCAGTGTTGATCCAGAACACCAAAGACCGAGATTTGTGGAGAGCCATGAACGCCTACGCCAGCTGGCATGGCACTTGATGCTAATTATTATTCTCTGAGATATTTATGTTAAAGAAATTGGGGATGGAGCTGTTAGAAAACAATGCACCATTAGGCAGGCAGGCAGGCAGGCAGGCAGAAAGACAGACAGACAGACAGACAGTCAGACAGACAGACAGACAGACAGACAGACAGACAGACAGACAGACAGAAGGATAGAGGAGGGTGAGAGAACTATTTGTTCAAAATGAATGAAATTTTAAAATCTTGTAATGACTGTGTAGTGTTTGAAAATATTGCCGGTCCAAGTTTTGTATTTACGTATTCCATTATCAGTTATCAGTTGGGGTATCTTCATTGCACTCCGGACAGGTCCATAGGTGCTCAGATCCTCCCCCCAGCATATGCATCAGCATCCGGTGGCTAATAGTGACAGTTCTGTGTTGGTTGACGAGGCACCTCATTTTTCCGATGTACATCTCGCATCTGGCCGTGCCGAATTCTTACTCCCAAGTCTTTCATCCTGGACAGCGATGTGGATTCACTGACGTCAAAGTCCTCTGTTCTCGCCATATCTTTAAGGACGTTAATAACATCGGCACGATCCATGGGCTGGCCATCTACAGGGGGTGCAGAGCCAGCCAGTTTATCAGCTCGTTCATTTCCCTCGACTCTCGCATGTCCCGGAACGAAGATGAAGGTGACTTTACGAACAACAGACTTCCGCAGCGACTCAGTCCACCGTCTGTGTACAGATCCAGCTTCGATCTTCTGAATCATGCGCATTGAGTCACTTAGTACACACACGTTGGTATAATGCTGTGATTCCAGCCATATAAAAGCCTGTGTAACTGCCATCACCTCCATTGTCATGCTGCTCGAGGTCATAGAATGGGCACCACTGGATTCTTGAACGGTTCGGCCCGCTGAATGGGCTGTAAATGCCCACACACTTCTGTGCTGCTTTACAACAGATCCATCTGTATAGATGAGCACTTCGGGGCTATATGAGTGTTCATAGATGAGCGCGTTGACTTCTGCATTGACAGCGGCAGGGTTCTGCTCTCTGCACCGTCTGTCGAGTGTGATAATGCAGGAGAAAGTGCACTTAAAAGTTGGAGGCACCGGCACCCATTCCTTGCCGGGGTTGATACTGGTAAGACTGCAGACCTGTCTGACGACATCTTCCGCCCGACCCATCCATGATTTGCCTCTCTTTAGCCTGTCACCCTTTTCTCTGAATATAGCGTCATGCAGAGGTGCTGCTCATCTGCACTTATTTTTAAGAATGCACGAGGCTCTCCAAATCTTGATCCTGTGTTCCATTGTCGGGAAGTCAAGGAGGTATCTCATTGATACACAGCTGGTGTCTTTCGTGCAGCCCAAAATGATGCGCATGGCTTCGTTTTGTACCTTTTCAAGTCTTCCAATCTGTGTAGGGCTGACAGTGAGGATGGCCAGGGCATTCTCTGCTCAGACCTTAATCTGTGTCGGACGATTCCAGTAGGTTGATGATTGCTCTCGGTTGCATAAAATTCAATCCATCCTTTCTCCTATAGTCCTCTTCCTCTTTCAACACATGGTCCTCACATTTTTCCCAGTAACTTTTATCAATATTTAATAGCGCGGACTGGGTTAGTATCTTGACGTCAGACAATTTGAATGTAGTATTGGCAGCTGCCACTTGTCCTTTAACTTTAGCCCACACAAGTTCTATGGGTTTAAATGAGAATGATACGGCGGAAGTCTCAAGCACCTATGGCCATGCTCTTCTATCAACTTGTCAATTTGAAATTTCTTGCTTTTTTGCGTCTGTTTTACAAGGGACAACAACTGTAGCATGAAATATGTTTCTGGAAATTGTATATTTTCCCTTCGGAGCCATATCTTTATTGCTTCCTTTGTGCTCGATGCTGTAGGTATTTTGTCTTCTTGGGCAACAACATTATGATATGATGCATTGTCCATGATTAGACAAGACGGTCTTTCCGCGTCTTTCCCGACGTTACCCACCCCTTTTGAACTTGGTTACTGGGGAAAGTTTCCCTCTTGTCCTTTCCCTGACGTGTGATTTCCCTCCTCCTTTCGTTTGGTAAATCTGACCTATCACGTACTGTCCCATAGGCTCTCCTATGTTGTACTGGCGATCTCTGGTCTTCGTCTGGACTGGTAACTTTTGTCCCAATGGCTGCCATCACCATAAAGTGCGAAGCTTTGCTCCCGGATCTCTCCTCATATTTCCTAATGAGATGCCTAGGGAGATTTTTCTGCTCTTCCCCGATCCGGATTTTGTAGATGTTCTTGGACACCACCTTTTCCACAGGATAAGGTCCTTTCCATCCTACTTGGAGTATATTGGTCTCTGCTGGACTCCACACTTCCACTTTGTCTTCCACTTTAAGAGCTATGTTACTCTTAGTCCGCTTGTTGGGTGGTGCGTTCTGGCACTCCGAACAAGACTTCAACCACCGGCGTACATCTCCGGTCATTCCTGGCCAGCAATAATGGCCGGAAATTTGCTGCAAGGTCTCTCTGACACCCATATGTCGATTCTCGCCTATGATGTGTCCACTCTGAAGAATGTGAGGACGGTGGGTCTCTGGAACCACCCACTGCTCGTGCAGGTTATCTCCCCTCCCAGCTCTCCGATAGAGTAGTCGATTCTTCAAAAAGTACTGTCCCCGTTCTGGTGGCTCAGCACTTCTTTGCAGCTTCCTGTAGCAAGGACGCAACGTAGTATCCTTCCTCTGGGCAGTATGCAATTCTCCTATCCCTGAGTTGTCGCATAGTGTCTCCGCCTCTTTTTCCTTCCCTTGAGATCCACTGACGACTGTTCCCTTGTGGGCTGGCTGTTTGGGCATCCCCAAAAAGACATATTTCGTGCCAATGATCATTGGGAATAGGGAGTCAGCTAATACAGCCGCAGGAATAATGCCCGTGACGTACCTGGATTTAATCTCCACCTTGGCGATTGGCAGCGTCATGGTAACAGCACTCCTCATTGCCGGCTGTATCTCTATGGTCTCCCCTGTAAGTTGGTCTGGGCTTACCAAGCTGGCGTCCACCACCGCTTCCCCATCCAAACCGGTATCGTAGAGACAAGCAACCTGCTGGCCATTGACTTCAATCAGTTCGACCACAGGTGGTCTCTCTTGGTCCTGAGTGTCTTTCATCTCCTTGACCGTTTCCTTGCCTTCCTCTTTTGATTCCTCGAGGTTGGTTATGCAATTGGCGTCTTCTGCCTTGCATCTGCAGTCCACAGTATTATGTGTTGTCGACTGGCAGTGAGTGCACCATGTTCCCTTCCTAGGTTTCCGTGTGTCCTCTTTGTTCCTAGCTCCTTCACCAACATCAGCCTTGTCTTTGATCACCGTCGTAGGAATCACTTTGCATGCTGCGAAGTAAGAACTTTTAGGTTTCGATCTGCAGTCCTTCGTGTTATGAGAGGGCACTTTGCAGAATGAACACCACTTCTCAGAACACGGTCGTTTCGCTGAAGAATTCGAGGTGTTATGGTTTCCTTCCTTCACCTTCTCTGAACTCTCCGTTGACGCCTTTATATAAGGTTCCACTTTTTCTCCCTCCCAGTTTTTTGGTTTCTTTTTCTCTTGTTTCTCCTGACCTTTGGTTTGAATACTGAGTTCCGCAGCCTCCCCATGTACCTCTACGAATCATTCTGCCAGCTTATTCACAACATCAATCCGTTCCGCCCCTTGTTCTCCCAAGAAGGTTCTGAGAGGTTTCGACATTTGCTTTCGCATCTGGTCGACCACCATCATCTCTTCGAGACTCTCATAATCCCTCTTGAATTCTGCCAAGTCCATCCATTTCTGGAGATAGGATTTCAGCCTCAGACTGTAGGCGGCGAATAGCTCTCCCGGCTCTCGTCTAGACGATCTAAACTTCTTCCTATACGTTTGTGCTGTGACCTCATAATGCTTCATCAAAGCGGCTTTCAATTCCTCGTACTGATTTTCATGTCCTGGTGGTAGGCGTGTGTAGACCTCGTACCCCGTACCAAGTAAGGCCTGGGATAATTTAAGAGCCCATCTACTTCGATCCAGTCCCATAGCGACTGCCATAGCCTCGAATCGATTCGCAAAGTTGTCAAATTTTTCTTTAGACTCCTCATAAACAGCTAAGGGAAACTTCATTGCATGGTAGCTAGATCCTACTCATGTTGGTTGAACCATGTAACGATGATCCGCCTTCCGCGCCATCTATTTCTCCCTTCGTTTGTGTTTTGAGTTCTAACTCTTTCATGCGGTATTCATGTTGCCTCATCTTGTCCGCCTCTTCAGCTTGCAACTTCTTCTTGTCCTGTTCCATGTCAAGTCTCTTGGCCTCTTGTTCCATTACTAGTCGCTTGGACTCCTGTTCCATTTCCATGCGTTTCAATTCCAACTCAATCTTTCGATCTTCTCTTTCCGCA
This sequence comes from Cepaea nemoralis, assembly GCA_014155875.1. Classification (NCBI taxonomy): domain Eukaryota; kingdom Metazoa; phylum Mollusca; class Gastropoda; order Stylommatophora; family Helicidae; genus Cepaea; species Cepaea nemoralis. The sequence goes on from JACEFZ010018432.1 coordinate 36,166, forward strand.
TGACGAATTTCCCTCTCTCTTTCCTGTATGTAATCAGTTAGTTCCGAACCAGCTAAACCAATCGCCTCTCCGTTTGCCCTCAGTTCAGCGGTAGTTATTTTGGGAGTGGCCATAGTTAAAGCAGGTAGGTCAGCAAGTTGAGTAAAGACACCTCAAGGCAGTAAAGAAGTACTCACTATAACCAGATAATCTATTATAACCTATATCAATTATCTATGTCTATCCAATATTATTAATCTACGACACCACACAGTACATCACAACCACTCTCTCATCCACAAGAGGAGATATAGGATAAAGACTTATGTAGACGTGTAACCGTGTGACTAGGTATGTAATGTGTCTTACTACCTATCCACATTCACTCTGTCTGGAACTTTCTCACTGTAAAGTCACCAGCATTAATGAAATGTTTCTACCATAAATGTAATGGCACCATATATCCAATGGACGTCCTTCCATTAAAAGTCATCAATGTATACTTATTTTTATTCCCATCAGTATGTCCCAACATGCAGGTACTCCGCTATGCCTGTGCCAATATGCAGGTACCCCTCTATGCATATGCCCTGTTATGCCTCCAGGTCATATGGGTATTATCTTGTATCCCGCTCGCTCCACCAATTATGTCACTTGTTTACCCGGGAGGAATGTGGAATCAACAAGCACATCTTCAACTTTATTCTCTGTTGGGATTATTGACTGACTTCTGTCTACACTCCTCCCTTCGGTCTTCCCTTCCATATATCTATTTCTTTCACTCTCTCTCTCTCTCTCTCTCTCTCTCTCTCTCTCTCTCTCTCTCTCTCTCTCTCTCTCTCTCTCTCTCTTTTATAACATACCCTGACAACAGTTCCTTTCAACGATAAATAAAAGATTTATTTATAAACTATGTCTGGTGTATGTATTGAATGTGTATCTGTAGTTGGTAGTGTCTGCTGAGGTGACTACAAGATAGGACTTTTAGACTGGTAGTCTTCGTAATCTTCTCCGGCATATTCAAAAGGCCAAAACATCAGATATCAAACACAGAATTAGAACGTTCTCACCCGGTATGATCCGTTCAGCTTGTGTCTTGACTTAATCCAATTCTTGAAAAAACAAACAAGTGTTCACCACAGTAACACCGTACAGTAATGTGATCACGGTAAGTCCATTCCGTAGACAGAGTTTTCCGTTTTATGTTGTTATAATCCATCAGTGAAAACATCTCCCACCTGTCCACAGTTATTTAACCGTTTTCTGAATATAGGTACACTGGTCTAGGGTTCTTCCCTGTTTCGTTTAGGTGAGTACTCAATGACAATGTTTTATCCTATTTTCTATGCTTGAATAAAGTTCCTTCTCTAAGGTTCACCAAAACCTGTTTTTGGACATTCGTTAAGTCACCCACTTTGCATTTGCTATAGTGGCATACTTTCACTGCAGCTGTGAAGTGCCTGATTAAATTAAAAGGTCTTTCCTGTATTATCAACACTGCTTTCTCTGTACAAGAGATGTACTGGTTGATCTTCTTTGATAGGTCAGGCTGTGTAGTAGAACCTGGGTAATAAACATTAAATCAGGTGATTTAAGTCTGCCTCATATCCCTGTCTATGTGATTATCTTTCTCCAGCCGTAATGAAACAGCCTCCGAAAGAATACTCTGACATAAACAGCAGAATTCACTAAAGTATAAACTATTCACTAAATAGCAAGCAATAGTAAACCCTACGCACAACCACATATTTCCCTATGCTAAAACTATACTCTAATATATTAATGTTACCTTATATATATGCACTTATCCTCCTGGAATCGAAACACACTAGCGAATAACACACTAATATCCCCTCTTCTTTAAACCATTAGGGACGTGTCTTTCTTTTCCCCCTCAGGAGCATATCTCATTCAGCCCAGTTTGGAACACACACTAACTAGCAATCCCCTTTGCTACTTATTATAACGAGTGTCCAATCCTACGCTGATTGTTTGATCTACAATCAATTTTGCCGTATCCTGCCCGTCAAACAGCGGAGAAATCACGTAGTGGTTAGTTGTTCGTGTCCTTCGTTGTTACGCTGCTCCCTGAGTTTCCCCGTACGCGAATACTTCAAAGCAACTTCACTCGTTGATCGTTTTCTCCGGTCGTGTTTGTCCGTTGTCGAAGTTTCCCCCAGCGCGATCGGACCGTTTCCCGTGTCCCGTCAGATCGTCAAGCAATGAACTTGGCAATCACCTGTATCCTATTTTCATATTTGTCCATCAATGATCTTTTATTCGTTCTCATCTCAGAAGGAAGTACACAATGGTTAACCCTCCTCCTTCCTTGTCATTAATGGTACATCCAAATCTATCTGGGAATCACTAAACTATCATCATTCTGTGACACCTACCAAGCCTTCATATGGACACCGGTTGGGAAAAGAAAACAGGGAAGACCAAGAGAGATCCTGCGTAGAATCATCATAAGAGAAAGCTCATTCAACGGCCAAATAAACATCCAAGACCTACAACAGGTGGCAGCGCACCGCCAGGCATGGCTTCTGCCCTATGCGTCGCCTTGGGCTCAAGAGGAAAGACTAACTAACTAATACCGTATGGCATTAGTGATCATGTCTGTCCGTAGCCTTCGGTCTCTTGTTCATTCAGTCATTACTGAATGGCGTTGTGGAACATCGTGAAAACTGGAAAGATCCGCGATCGAAGAGGAAGCGGCAGATGGAGTGAAATAATGCTTGCTCGTCTAAGATGGCTGGTTATCATGAGCTGAATATGTCCAGAACATAAAAAACCGAGATGTGTGGACGAATATGGGGACGAACACAAATTTGCATGGCACATGCTGATGTTGACCTTTGTCTCAACGTAAGATTTGTAAGGGCAAGAAATACACTGTTTTGGTCATAATGCCATGAAACTAATCAATTATCACTGTAAGCTTATATCAGAAAATGAGACTGTAAAGTTTGCGAAAGACCAAGAATTGTATCAGTGGGCTTCTATAAACCAACCAACTAACCAAGCATCATCCAAAAAAAAAAAAAAAGCAATCATCAACTAAATAAGCAGCCAAGTATGCAGGCAATCAATATTATTAGTAGATTAACCAAGCAACCAACTAATAAACCAACCGATTAACCAGACAGCCTGCTACTCAAGCATCAACCTATCAATTAATTAACCAAGCATAAAAAATATCACAAACCAACCAATTAACCAAACATTCAACCAAGCAACCAACAAAGTAATCAAACAGCCAAATATGCAGACAACAACCAATAAACTAATTAACCAAGCAGCCAATCAATCAATCCAACAACTAACCAAGCAGCCAACCTTCAACCAACCAACTATCCAAGCAACAAGTATATCAATGAATTAAACAAGCACCCAACCAATTAAACATTGACTTTAAAAAAAAAACTAGCCATCTAGGAAACCGCTAAAGAACCAGCATAAGAATCAATAAAGTAACAAATCAGTCATTCAACTACCCAATCACCCAACCAACTAAGTGAACAGCCATGTAACTAACCAATCAAGCAACCAATGAACCGACAAATTAACCAGCAGTCCACCGACCATCCAACCACACAACCCGTTTCAAACTAGCTTCTTAGATTTCATCTTTGATGCTGAATCCAGTTTGTACAGACAACAAGTAGCACTATTAAGGAACCGCCTCACTATAAGTACGCCTGCTATATACTGAACTGACGAATCATCGCACTGCATCCCAAAAACAAATAAACATGTCATCTCTTTTAGCCCGACAACATTAACGCAATCCCCGCTGTTGACACAGTCCTGCCTCAGCCGTTCTGTCAGCCACGGTCTGGTCAATGCCCGTTGACGTTAATATTTATCCTTTAACGACACAAATGTCATCAACAAATGCTTAATGCAAGCAAACAGATTTATTTTCTGCAGTCATTCTGGCTCAGATTGGTTAATATTATACTGTTTTCTTTCGTGATATAACTTCGTTACAGAGTGGACGATTTATCAAGCCGTGATTAAATGGAAATAAAATAATTATACCAGTAAAAGCTATTGATCGTCAAATACTGGAATTAACTAATAGTTACCCTTACACTTACACCCTTATACTGATAACTCGATGGGGTGACTAAAATTTATGACGTCTAACTCTGGGTCAGGTAGTCATGGCTCGAATCCCTAAATGCAGAATTTTTATTATTTTGTATTTTAGTTTACAGAGAATCCTGAGTATGATATTACCTCTCTCTCTCTCTCTCTCTCTCTCTCTCTCTCTCTCTCTCTATATATATATATATATATATATATATATATATATATATATATATATATACATATATATATATATATATATATATATATATATATCCCCACCCTTCTTCCCGAGACACATATCGCCACTGAGCACTGAGGTTGTGAATCGGACAATTAGTTTATACTGTTTAGAGCGTGGAGTAGGAGGTTGATCACTCAGCAGTTGAAAGTCCACAACATTAGGCAGAATCGGTGGCTGCTTTTACTCATAATGATACGTGATCATAACAACTGTCATTTCCACAGTGTACATCGAATGCACAGTTAAAGTATGTACACTGTGCTCGTGTTGAGTATGTCTCATCTTTTCGCAAGAGCTACATATACCTAACTGTTTGAATTTCATAAAGTTAGTTGCATGTCCTTTACAGGATGTTGCAGTCAATCCCAACATGTATTGTCTGTTTGCGATTTACCAAGTAATTTTCGTTCAGTCATTTTGCTATTGCTTTCAAAACGGCCGACGCATTATCTCATCGAAATAAAGACAAAGCATTCGGCTTCAGAATTTCCCTGAATTAATTTCTAACCATTGATTCGGTATGTTGGGACATGATCAAACTGCATCTCACTATCTGCAAAGAAACAGCTCCCTACGCACAGGAAAATGGAATTCTTATTCTCTCGCCATAACTGTGCAGTTTAAAATCTGACCTGTAAAGGATCGAAGGCAAGAGAAAGACTTTTGTGTTTCGGGTTTTATCCCATATGGCTCGATCTTCTTTGCGCAAGGCGGCCTACGGAAAACCCCCGTATAAAGAATACCGTAGCAATAGAGAGGACCCCTTGTGAGTCTCCAAATGATCCGCAGAGGTGAACCGACAACCATCAGAGCACTAAGCAGATCGTTTAACGATATCGCCATGAAAGTTCCCAGCTCCGTAAACCTGCCTTAGATTTGACCATATCGCATTGGAAGTTGTAAACATGCCTTAGGTTTGATCATATTGCCATGGAAGTTCCCTTCTCTGTAAACCCGTCTTTGGTGTGATCTTCTTTTAAACATGCTTTTAGTGTTATCTTCCTTTTTACAACCTGCCTTTAGTATTATATAACATTTTAAGCCGATGTTATCCGACTTTTTAACCTGCTTTTAGTGTTAACTTACATTCTATGCACGCTATTAGTATCAATTAACTTTTTAAACCAGCCTTTAGCGTTAAATGTCTCTTATTCCAGCATTGAGTGTTAACTATCTGTTAATCCTGCATTTGATGTTATCTTTCTTTTAAATCTGCTTTTGGTGTTAATGTGTGAGTTACTTGTCTGTAGTGATATTTTTTTTTTTAAATACTTGCCTTTAGTGTTACCTTCCTTTTCCAATCTGCCTTTAGTGTCCATTATTTTTAAACCTTGTTTAGTGTTATCTTACTTGTTAAAATGGTCCTCTACGTTATCTTCCTATTACCTCCTGTCTTTAATGTCATACTCCTATTAAAATCGTTTCTTCCCCTTGTAATGTTTGCTTTACATCTCATTTGCTAGTACGTTTTCCCCAAAGAAGACATACATAAAACAATCACAACATCAATACAGATAAACTTGATCTAGAAATAAACTAAATATAAAATAATGTCCTGTGAATAATTTGGAAGTTATCAATAAACACAGATGATTTATAAGACTTCATCAGCAACAGATGATAACTATTTTATTGTAGGTCAACTACTGCAGTCACAGACAGAAAAATATCACCAAAGGAGACTGCCAGCAGTTCACGGACTGGCTCAGTTACACGAAGAACGAGCCCTCGTGTCATGCCAGAAAAGGATCACTAATGGAGCTATGGCCAGCGGTAAATGGCTCACTAACTCGTTAGGGGTTTATGTGAAGGCAGTCAAACAGACAGGGACCAAATGGAGCGAACGGCTGACTGCCAGGGTGGCATAATTGTCAGAGGAGACGCGTGCTTCTGACACACCCATAACAAATGTACTGGTATTGATGGGCGTTTATAGAAGTAGAGGAAAGAAGGGTATATCAATCGACACAGTAAACAATATAAATATTGTAACAGATATGAGATTAGAAACTGCAGTCTTTTGTATTAACTTCGTTTATAAACATTCGTTTAGTGGTACCCTACTTTTTACACCTGCCTTTAGTGTTTTCATATGTTTTTAAACCTGTATAGCGTTGTCGCAGACTAATGAAAGAGATTTCTCACATCAAAAGAAAGGAGAAGTAGACTTTATGAACGAAAGATTGATCACTGCCGAAGAAGAGTTGGAATGGCTAGTAAATCTAGGCTGTATGAAAGTACAGACACCAGAGATTGATCTAAACTTCTAAACAGTGACCAGGCGAAGGAAAGTAAGGCGACCAACTGCAACTAGAGTCTAGGCCATATGCCTATGGAACGTGCTACACTAAGACTGAGAAGTAAACGATCCCCCAGTCTTACACTTTCTCACAACACGGAGATAGGAAGACGAATAATAAAGTACACACATTTTCTCTGTCACCCGGAATCTCTATTATAATTTTAATTAATATTAAAACAGAATCGAAGGTTAAAAGTTTTAATCTATAACACTGATTTATTTATAAAGCACCGAGTGCTCTCCACGGCAGACAACATCGACAAATCTAGTGGATTGCATATACCACTTTCTTCCTATTATATTATCTCCTACTGTCCTTTTCCTAAGGTGGATGGATTTAATGTTCTACTGTATTGTTGAGCTATTTTATTAACACATTGACTGTAGATATTGGCACTTAGATGAATACTATTTGGTAGTACAGGTGTGGCAGACGGAATTCGTGCCACTTATCTTCGGCTTCCTGTCCTCGCAGCTGACAGTATTTGTTCTCAAAATCAGGTTTCTGCTCCTTCTTCGTCGACCATGAGTGTCATTGCTCTCAACGCTGGATAACTTGGTTTGAACGGAAGTCGTATTTGTTTATGGGTAATACAGTCTAAGTACTGGGTCTGATATTTACAGGACAATGTTAATTTCTTAACCCTAATATAATTTTGGTGGCACTTTGCATTTAAATATTTGAGTGTTACGTTAGGTCACAATCTTGATGTAGCAAGTAAGCCACAAAGACAAACAACTGGTGATTGAGACGTAGGTAGGTGTTTGTTGATTAGTTGTAGTTGTTGCAGCCAGTTGTAGCTGCTATCAGCGATGCGTACACAACAGTCCAGTATTCCTACAGAGCACATGCTTCCTTTGTAGAAGTCGAACAATAAAGTATGGGAGACCCAGAAGTATTGTGGGCTAAATATAGTCACGATGTAAAGCTCACTTAAATACAGATTCCTAGGTCTATCACTCGCGATTTTGGTCCGACTTCTTCAAAATCTGCTTTGCAAATAAGACGACTACAGTCATTCTTCCCCCACTGCTAAAAACCTGGCTGCGACTTTCCCTCCAATCGGCCCAATTGTAATGCGCGTCCAACTCCAGCCATATTTCTAGATTTTGCTGTCGTCTTAATTCGCCTATCATCCCTTCTACTTACAGTCTAATTTACAGCATCTATTTTATAGACAAAAGGTAAGGTTGTTACACAGACCCTGTCACAACCTGCCTTTAGTATTATCTTACTTTTTAAACCTCCCATTAGTGTTAAATTGCTTTTAAACATTGTCTTTAGTGTCATCTTCCTTGTTAAACACGTTTATCCCTTGTAATTTGTACGGCACACCTTAATAGCTAATAAATTTACACCAAGGAACAGATACATAAAACATTCTAAACATACGGATAGACTCTCACGGGTAGACTAGATCCATGAATAAAATGAATGAAAAAAATAAGGTTCTTCGAACATGTTGGAAATGTCTTCAATGCGCACGCACAAACACACACACACACACACACACACACACACACACACACACACACACACACGCACGCACGCACACGCACACACGCACACACACACACACGTACACACATAATCACATCCAAGCAGTAACCAGCTATGAGGTATGTGATGAGACAGGACCATCATAATTATTATTCTTGAATGCAGGCAGTTGTAGGTGCATATTATCTCTCTCACTTAACCAGAGGACGAATGCATGTGTCGAACCCTTGTCCAGCCGCTCTCACGAAATAATCGACAAGGACAAAGCGCCGGCTTCAAGACATAACGGTTGCTTATAAAACATTCATGAGCACACAGTGAACACTGTGGCATTTTAGGTGAACTACTAGTAAGATAAATAAAGAAATAAAAGATAAATGTGGGAAGGCTAAAGAAAGTTGGTTAAAAGAGCAATGCAAAAAAATTGAATTAAATTCCATTAAAGATACAAAAAATATGCACAGACAAATCAGTGAGCTTACAGGAAGAAAAATAAGAATAAATACAGAGTGTTTGAAATCAAAAACAGGGAAGATAATATTAGAGGAAGATGCTATAATGAAGAGGTGGAATGAGTATATAAGAGAATTACATGAAGGAGAAAGGGAAGAATTAACAGAAGATAGTAACTTAGAAGGTCCACCTATTCTGAAAGAAGAAGTCGCTGACGCTATGAAACGTATGAAGAAAGGAAAAACAGCTGGGCCAGATGAAATCACAATAGAAGAATTAGAAGTATTGGGAGAATTTGAAGTAGATATATTAACCAAAATGTTGAATGATATTTACAGCAGTGGATATTTACGCAGTGATATGCTGAAATCTGTATTTATAGCTATACCAAAAAGACCAGGAGCAATTGATTCTGAAGATTTTCGTACAATTAACCTTATAAACCATATCACTAAGCTTCTACTCAGAATCATAATGAGAAGAACCAAAAAGAAAATAAAAATGGAAATTAGTGGAGAACAGTATGGATTTGTGGAAGGAAAGGGCACAAACAATGCAATTTATACATTACGGACACTAATAGAAAGGTCAACAGAGAAACAGAGAGACATATATTTGTGCTTCATAGATTATACTAAGGCATTTGATAAAGTAAAACATGATGAACTGATTAAAATGTTGGAAGATATCAACACTGATTGAAAAGATTTAAGAATAATAAAGAATATTTACTGGAACCAAGTAGCAGCAATTAAAATAGGAAATAAAGAGGATAGTTACGAACAGATAAAGCTAGGTGTACGACAAGGGTGTGTCTTGTCACCAGATCTTTTCTCCCTGTATAGCGAAGTAATAATGAGAGAGATCAAAGAGATGCCAGGAATACTAGTTGGAGGTTGTAATATAAATAATATACGCTATGCAGATGACACAGTATTGGTGGCGGATAATTCAACAGAACTACAACAATTATTAGACGTTGTAGTAACAGAGAATGCAAGGAAAGGACTCTCCTTGAATATTAAGAAAACAGTAACAATGGTAATATCAAAGAAAATGGTGACACCAAAATGTGACATAGAAATAGAAGGGAAAATCCTTAACCAAGTTGATAATGTTAGATACCTGGGGGAATTTATAACATCAGATGGAAGATGTACAACAGAGATTAGGAGCAGAATAGGGCAGGCAAAGGCCGCATTTCAGAAAATGAAGAGTATCTTATGCAATAAGTCACTATCACTGAATGTAAGAAAGAGAGTGCTGAAATGCTATGTAGAACCAGTTTTGCTGTATGGCAGTGAATCTTGCAATGTAAATGAACAAATTAAGAAGAAATTAGAAGCAACAGAGATGTGGTTCCTGAGACGAATGTTGCGAATTCCTTGGACTGCCAGAGTAACTAACGACGACTGCCTGAAACAGGCTAACGAAACTAGAACATTATATACAACAATAAGACAGAGACAAGCAGCTTTCCTCGGTCATGTAATGAGAAGAGAGGCATTGGAGAACATCGTAACAACTGGAAAGATCGAGGGGAAGAGAGGCAGAGGTAGACCAAGAGAAGTGATGCTGGATGGATTGAGACGGTGGCATGGAGGAATATCAGCAGCAGAGTTGATCCAGAAAACCAAAGACAGAGATCCATGGAGAGCCATGAATGCATACACCAGCCGGCACGGCACTTGATGATGATGACTAGTCAAAGACAGAAAACGTAAAACATCGCCACAGGAGACAGCCAGCTATACACGGTCTGGCTCAGTTACATGTAGACGGAATCCTGGTGTCATGCCATAAATGGATCACTAATGGTGTTGTTACCAGCGGTAAATGGCTCGGCAGCTCGTTAGGAATTTCTGTGAAGACAGGCGCCGAATGAAGCGAACGATGACTGATAGGGTTGCATACATGTCTCATGTGGCGCGTGCTTCTGACACAACCAGAGCACATGCCCTGGTAGTGATGGGAATTCTTAGAAGGAATGGGAAGAAAGAAGTATTAGACGACTCGGTAGCTATATACACATTTAAAGCCATAGGAGATTCTCACCTGCGGCCTTTAGTATTCACCTTCTTTAATAAACTGTCTTTAGTGTTATCCTACTGTTTAAACTTGCCTATAGTATTATATTAGTATTTACACCTGTCGTTAGTGGTACCCTACTGTTTAAACTTGCCGTTAGTGTTGTATTACTATTTAAAGCCCTCTTTAGTATTATCCTTCTGTTTAAACCTGCCTTTAGTGTTATATTACTACAGTGGTTCTCAAAAGGTGGGGAATTCCCCCCCCCCTCCGGGGGGATTTTAGGGTTTCCGGGGGGAGGGGGGAAATAAGATTATTTCAAGATCGCATTATTACAAGAACCAATTACTTGATATTGTTTTTCTCTCTAAATTTTACGGTTCTGTACTTCTCGCCCTAATGAAATTCGTTTTATAACGTAAGTAGACCCGCAAATCACGTTTTATGTAGATGTCTAGACTTGTTCTAGTATGTGTTATTAAATTTTGCTTCCAATTTTATGTATATTGTGTAAGGGTGGGGGGATTTATAGGGAGGACATTCGAAAGGGGGGGATGACGATCTGAACATATGGTAAAGAGGGGCATGGACCAAAAAAGGTTGAGAACCACTGTATTACTATTTATGTCTGTCTTTAGTGTTTTATTACCATTTACAACTGTCTTTGGTGTTATCCTACTGTTTACACCTGCCTTTAGTGTTATATTACTATTTACGCCTGAATTTAGTGTTATCTTACGCTTTAAGCCTTCCTTTAATGATATCTCCCTTTGTAAACCTGCCTTTAGCCCTATCTTGCCATTTAACCTCATTTAATGTTTATCTAACGGTAGCTTTAGATAGAAAATTAGACAATTTTGAGAACAAATGTCTTAGAAGACTTCTAAACATCCACTGGACAGACTTCAGAACCAACTCGCAAATAAGACAAGAGACTAAGCAAGATACAGTATCTAATTTCATAAGAAGACGCCGTTGGAACTACATCGGCCATGTGCTCAGAATGGACAAGACAAGACTGCCTTACCAAGCCCTCATATGGTCACCGGTAGGGAAAAGAAAACGGGGAAGACCAAGAGAGACCCTGCATAGAACCATCATTAGAGAAGGCTCATTCAATGGCCAAGTAAATATCCAAGATCTACAACAGGTAGCAGCGCACCGCCAGGCATGGCTTCTGCCCTATGCGCCACCTTGGGCTCAAGACGAAAGACTAACTAACTAATACCGTATGGCATTAGTGATCATGTCTGTCCGTAGCCTTCGGTCTCTTGTTCATTCAGTCATCACTGAATAGCGTTGTGGAACATCGTGAAAGCTGGAAAGATCCGCGATCGAAGAGGAGGCGGCAAATGGAGTGAAATAATGCTTGCTCGTCTAAGATGGCTGGTTATCATGAGCTGAATATGTCCAGAACATAAAAAAACCGAGATGTGTGGACGAATATGGGGACGAACACACATTTGCATGGCCCATGCTGATGTTGACCTTTGTCTCAGCGTAAGATTTGTAAGGGCAAGAAATACACTGGTTTGGTCATAATGCCATGAAACTAATCAATAATCACTGTAAGCTTATATCAGAAAATAAGACTGTAAAGTTTGCGAAAGACCAAGAATAGTATCAGTGGGCTTCTACAAACCATCCAACTAACCAAGCACCCAAAAAAGCAATCAGTCAACTAAATAAGCAGCGACGTACGCAGGCAATAAATAGTATTAGTAGATTAACCAATCAACCAACCGATTAAACAGACAGCCTGCTACTCAAGCATCAACCTATCAATTATTTAACCAAGCATCCAAAATATCACAAACCAACCAATTAACCAAACATTCAACCAAGCAACCAACAAAGTAATCAAGGAGCCAAATATGCAGGCAACAACCAATAAATTAATTAACCATGCAGCCAATCAATCAATCCAACAACTAACCAAGCAGTCAACCGTTCAACTAACCAATTAACAAACGACGAACTATCCAAGCAACAAGCCTATCAATGAATTAAACAAGCACCCAACCAATTAAGTAATGACTTAAAAAACTAGCCATCTAAGAAACCGCTAAAGAAGCAGCCTAGGAATCAACTAAGTAACAAATCAGTCAGTCAACTACCCAATCACCCAACCAACTAAGTGAATTGCCATGTAACTAACCAATCAAGCAACCAATGAACCGACAAATTAACCAGCAGTCCACCGACCATCCAACCACACAAACCGTTTCAAACTAGATTCTTAGATTTCATCTTTGTTGCTGAATCCAGTTTGTACAGACAACAAGTAGCACTATTAAGGAACCGCCTCACTATAAGTACGCCTGCTATATACTGAACTGACGAATCATCGCAATGCATCCCAAAAACAAATCAACATGTCATCTCTTTTAGCCCGACAACATTAACGCAATCTCCGCTGTTGACACAGTCCTGCCTCAGCCGTTCTGTCAGCCACGGTCTGGTCAATGCCCGTTGACGTTAATATTTATACTTTAACGACACAAATGTCATCAACAAATGCTTAATGCAAGCAAACAGATTTATTTTCTGCAGTCATTCTGGCTCGGATTGGTTGATATTATACTGTTTTCATTCGTGATATAACTTCGTGACAGAGTGGGCGATTTATCAATCCGTTATTACATGGAAATTAAAAAAATTATACCAGTAGAAGTTATTGATCGTCAAATACTGGAATGATATAATGGTTACCCTTACACGTACACCCTTACACCCTTAGACTGGTAACTCTATGGGGTGAGTAAAAGTTATGACGTCCAACTCTGGTTCAAGTAGTCCTGGTTCGAATCACCAAATGCAGAATTTTTATTTTTTGTATTTTTTTTTTACAGAATAGAGATTCCTGAGTATGATATACTTCTCTTTCTCTCTCTCTCTCTCTCTCTCTCTCTCTCTCTCTCTCTCTCTCTCTCTCTCTCGCTATATATATATATATCCCCACCCTTCCTGCCGACACCTATCGACACTGAACACTGAGGTTGTGAATCGGACAATTAGTTTATACTGTTTAGAGCGTGGAGTAGGAGGTCCCTAATTGAGGTTGATCACTCAGCAGTTGAAAGTCCACAACATTAGGCAGAATCGGTGGCTGCTTTTACTCATAATGATACGTGATCATAACAACTGTCATTTCCACAGTGTAGATCGAATGCACAGTTAAAGTATGTACACTGTGCTCGTGTTGAATATGTCTCATCTTTTCGCAAGAACTACATATACCTAACTGTTTGAATTTCATAAAGTTAGTTGCATGTCCTTTACAGGATGTTGCAGTCAATCCCAACATGTATTGTCTGTTTGCGATTTACCAAGTAATTTTCGTTCAGTCATTTTGCTATTGCTTTCAAAACGGCCGACGCATTATCTCATCGAAATAAAGACAAAGCATTCGGCTTCAAAATTTCCCTGAATTAATTTCTAACCATTAATTCGGTATGTTGGGACATGATCAAACTGCATCTGCAAGAAACAGCTCCCTACGCACAGGAAAATGGAATTCTTATTCTCTCGCCATAACTGTGCAGTTTAAAATCTGACCTGTAAAGGATCGAAGGCAAGAGAAAGACTTTTTTGTTTCGGGTTTTATCCCATATGGCTCGATCTTCTTTGCGCAAGGCGGCCTACGGAAAACCCCCGTATAAAGAATACCGTAGCAATAGAGAGGACCCCTTGTGAGTCTCCAAATGATCCGCAGAGGTGAACCGACAACCACCAGAGCACTAAGCAGATCGTTTAACGATCTCGCCATGAAAGTTCCCAGCTCTGTAAACCTGCCTTAGATTTGAACATATCACATTGGAAGTTGTAAACATGCCTTAGGTTTGATCATATTGCCATGGAAGTTCCCTGCTCTATAAACATGCCTTAGGTTTGAACATATCGCACTGGAAGTTGTAAACATGCCTTAGGTTCGATCATATTGCCATAGAAGTTCCCTTCTCTGTAAACCCGTCTTTGGTGTGGTCTTCTTTAAAACATGCTTTTAGTGTTATCTTCCTTTTTACAACCTGCCTTTAGTGTTATATAACATTTTAAGCCGATGTTATCCGACTTTTTAACCTGCTTTTAGTGTTAACTTACATTGTAAGCACGCTTTTAGTATCATTTAACTTTTTAAACCAGCCTTTAGCGTTAAATGTCTCTTTTTCCAGCATTTAGTGTTAACTGTCTGTTAATCCTGCATTTGATGTTATCTTTCTTTTAAATTTGCTTTTGGTGTTAATGTCTATGTTACTTGTCTTTAGTGTTATTTTTATTTTTAATGCTTGCCTTTAGTGTTACCTTCCTTTTCCAACCTGCATTTAGTGTCCATTATTTTTAAACATTGCCTTTAGAGTTATCTTACTTGTTAAAATGGTTCTCTGTGTTATCTTCCTATTACCTCCTGCCTTTAAGTCATATTCCTATTGAAATCGTTTCTTCCCCTTGTAATTTTTGCTTTACATCTCATTTGCTAGTACGTTTACCCCAAAGAAGACATACATAAAACATTCACAAGATCAATACAGATAAACTTGATCTAGAAATAAGCTAAATATAAAATAATGTCCTGTGAACAATTTGGAAGTTATCAATAAACAAAGATGGTTTATACGACTTCATCAGCAAAAGATGATAACTATGTTATTGTAGGTCAACTACTGCAGTCAGAGACAGAAAAACATCACCAAAGGAGACTGCCAGCTGTACACGGACTGGCTCAGTTACACGAAGAACGAGCCCTCGTGTCATGCTAGAAAAGGATCACTAATGGAGCTATGGCCAGCGGTAAATGGCTCACTATCTCGTTAGGGGTTTATGTGAAGGCAGTCAAACAGACAAGGGTTAAATGGAGCGAACGGCTGACTGCCAGGGTGGCATAATTGTCCCAGGAGACGTGTGCTTCTGACACACCGATAACAAATGTACTGGTTTTGATGGGCGTTCATAGAAGTAGAGGGAAGAAGGGTATATCATACGACACAGTAAACAATATAAATATTGTAACATATATGAGATTAGAAACTGCAGTCTTTTGCATTAACTTCATTTATAAACATTCTTTTAGTGGTACCCTGCTTTTTACACCTGCCTTTAGTGTTTTCATAAGTTTTTAAACATGTATAGCGTTGTCGCAGACTTATGAAAGAGATTTCTCACATCAAAAGAAAGGAGAAGTAGACTTTCTGAAAGAAAGACTGTTCACTGCCGAAGAAGAGTTGGAATGGCTAGTAAATCTAGGCTGTATGAAAGTACAGACACCAGAGATGATCTAAACTTCTAAACAGTGACCAGGCGAAGGAAAGTAAGGCGACCAACAGCAACTAGAGTCTAGGCCATATGCCTATGGAACGTGCTACACTAAGACTGAGAAGTAAACGATCCCCCAGTCTTACACTTTCTCACAACACGGAGATAGGAAGACGAATAATAAAGTACACACATTTTCTCTGTCACCCGGAATCTCTATTATAATTTTAATTAATATTAAAACAGAATCGAAGGTTAAAAGTTTAAATTTACAAAACTGATTTATTTATAAAGCACTGAGTGCTCTCCACGAGAGACAACATCGACAAATCTAGTGGATTGCATATACCACTTTCTTCCTATTATATTATCTCCTACTGTCCTTTTACTAAGGTGGATGGATTTAATGTTCTACTGCAGGGGTGGGCAAACTTTTCGTGCGGAGGGCCGCATTGACAAATGTGAAGCTATTGGCTGGCCGCATATATATACACTTATACATTTATTTTTAGCATATCCTTTACAGGACTTAGCTGTCAACACCAGAATCTTTCAGCTGTATGTTGATCTCTTGGCAAGATTATGCTTAGTAGTTTGCCATTGCTTTCTGAGCGGCCGGCTCACACACCCCGTAAGTTACCGATGCGATTCGAACCACTGCTGATTTGAACCGTCATTACGTTACGTGACGAGAGTATACGAGATTACGGAGAAAAGTCATAACCTCTAAGTCACGAAGCCGGCACTTATACATTATATTTGACAATATGGACAAAAACGTTTACTAATTTGTTAACACGATTTTACAACTTGTAATTATAACAAATATTCTTTATTATCTAGCAATGGCTTTAATTTAGACACATAGCAACCACATTGTCACTACAGTTGTTGATTTCTAATGAGATGTATGTAACTGTTTGCAATTTTTGACAATATTCTTGAAATCTGGGGCAAGTTTACTTGTTGAAATTCGCATGACAGCATGCAAGTTGCAGTCCGACAATAAAGACCTATTCTTAGATTTGTTGATCTTCAAGCAAGAGAATGCTTGTTCGCAAATGTATGTTGATCCAAATAATGACAAAAGTTTAGCTGCAAAGTTTTTCAAGTTGGGAAATGATTCTTCTGATAAAGATCCATATAAATCCAGCAAACCATCTGTCTTGAATTTCTCTTTCAGGTCATGACCTGCTTGTAAGTCAAGCAGCTCCAACTGTATGTCCTCTGTGGCTGTATCAGCTTCTGCACTAAAAGGTGAACTGAGAATATTGAACTATGGCTCTAATTTCTTAAAATCTTGGAATCTCCATCTAAATTCTTTAATCAATGCATCTAATTGGGCTTTGTATTTTTCAGTCATTTCAACAGAAATGGTTTCTTGTTTCAGCAAAGGGATGTGACAAAATCTTTTTTTTCACTTGCTTGTCTGGAGGACAGTGAGAGTTTTGCCTGAAATGATTTTACATATACATACAATTCATGTGGAAACACACCACTGCCCTGAAGTTTGACATTCAGTTCATTTAACTTTTCCATAATTTCAATGGCAAACATAAAGTCTAACTGCTATTCTTTATTGACAATGTTAGTATTAAAGTCACATGCAATGCCCTTCATCTCTAGGAACATCACTATTTCTTCTCTGAGTTCCCACACTCGCCTCAACACCTTGCCGAGACTCAGCCATGGAACATTGGTGTGGTTCATGACATCGGAATGTTCAGTTTCCAAATCGTCAAGTAACGACTTGAACTGTCTGTGGTTCCTTTTGATCTGATGAGGTTGATGACACTGACAACTGGGTCAATAACATGCTTGATATTCAAAACAGTTTTACACAGACTTTCTTTTGTGAATCACACAGTGAAGTGGTAATAATGTGTGGTCTGGATATTCTGCTTTAATCTTATCACTTAACTTTACCAGACCTACATTTTTTCCAGTCAAAGCACGAGCCCCGTCAGTTGTAACACTTGCCATCTTGTTCCAAACCAACCCAGTTCTTTCAACACAGTTAGTAACAGCATTTACTACATTATGGCCTGTGGTTGTGTCTTTGAGTGACTCAACACTCAGTAACTCTTTAGTGAGTTTGAAAGGAGTGTTTATTCCACGTATAAATATCAATAATTGGGCAGTATCATGTACATACAAGAAAAATTGTTTACTTGCATCTTGAAGTTTATGCATCAAATTGTCACTGATCTTGTCAACACGTCTGACCACAGTTCTCCTTGATAAAGTCATATTGTCAAATCTGTTTTTTTGTTTTTGTTTTGGACACATAATGTTTGCTGCATCTAGCAAACATTCCTTAATGAACTCGCCATCAGAAAATGGGTTGTTCTGTTTTACAATTCTGTGTGACAGCACAAGACTAGCTTCAGTTGCAGCATCTTGAATTGAAGACTGTTTAGTGAAAACCAACTCAAGGCATTTCCTTTCCTTCTCTTCGGTCGTTAAATTGTATCCGAAATCGGAATGTTTTGTTTGATAATGTCTTTTTAAATTGTACGCCTTGAAGACGGCCACTGACTCACGACACAACAAGCAAACTGATTTGCTACCAACTTATTCATAATTAAAAACACGGCATTCACCTTCAATCTTACTTTGTTATTGACACTCATCATAACGGTACATGAAATTCTGTAAAATTCAACAAAATAAGTTAAAAATGAATTAATTTTTTTAAATTTCTTAATGCCCTCGCGGGCCGCATAAAATCACTTGGCGGGCCGCATGCGGGCCGTAGTTTGCCCACCCCTGTTCTACTGTATTGTTGAGCTATTTTATTAACTCATTGACTGTAGATATTGGCCCTTAGACGAATACTATTTGGTAGTACAGGTGTGGCAGACGCAATTCTTGCCACTTATCTTCGGCTTCCTGTCCTCGCAGCTGGCAGTATTTGTTCCCAAATCAGGCTTCTGCTCCTTCTTCGTCGACGATGAGTGCCATTGCTCTCAAGGCTGGATAAAATGGTTTGAACCGAAGTCGTATTTGGTTATGGGTAATATAGTCTAAATACTGGGTCTGATATTTACAGGACAATGTTAATTTCTTAACTCTAATATAATTTTGGCGGCACTTTGCACTTAAATACTTGAGTGTTACGTTAGGTCACAATCTTGATGTGGCAAGTAAGCCACAAAGAAAGACAACTGGTGATTGAGACGTAGGTAGGTGTTTGTTGATTAGTTGTAGTTGTTGCAGCCAGGTGTAGCTGCTGTCTGCGATGAGTACAAAACAGTCCAGTATTCCTACAGAGCAAATGCTTCCTTTGTAGAAGTCGAACAATAAATTATGGGAGACCCAGAAGTATTGTTGGCTAAATATGGTCACGATGTTACGCTCACTTAAATACAATTTACTGGGACTATCACTCGCGATTTGGGTCCGACTTCTTCAAAATCAGCTGTGCAAATAAGACGACTACAATCATTCTTCCCCCACTGCTAAAATTCTGGCTGCGACTTTCCCTCCAATCGGCCCAATTGTAATGCGCGTCCAACTCCAGCCACATTTTCTAGGTGTGGCTGTATTCTTAATTTGCCTATCGTCCCTCCCTTCTACTTACAGTCTAAATTACAACATCTATTTTATAGACAAAAGGAAAGGGTTGTTACACAGACCCTGTCACAACCTGCCTTTAGTGTTATCTTACTTTTTAAACCTGCCATTAGTGTTAACTTGCTTTTAAACATTGTCTTTAGTGTCATCTTCCTTGTTAAACACGTTTATCCCTTGTAATTTGTACGGCACACCTTAATAGCTAATAAATTTTCACCAAGGAACAGATACATAAAACATTCTAAACATACGGATAGACTCTCACGGATAGACTAGATCCATGAATAAAATGAATGAAACAAAAATAACGTGCTTCGAACATGTTGGAAATGTCTTCAATGCACGCGCGCGCGCACACACACACAAACACACACACACACACACACGCGCGCACTCACGCGCGCACACACACACACATACGTACACACATAATCATATCCAAGCAGTAACCAGCTATGAGGTATGTGATGATACAGGACCATCATAATTATTATTCTTGAATGCAGGCAGTTGTAGGTGCATATTATCTTTCTCACTTAGCCAGACGACGAATGCATGTGTCGAACCCTTGGCCAGCCGCTCTCACGAAATAATCGACAAGGACAAAGCGCCGGCTTCAAGACATAACGGTTGCTTATAAAATACTAGCTGACCCGGCCCGGCTTCGCCCAGTCCCTGGTGGGGAGCATCTCATTTAATTCATATAAGTAGTCATATAAGTTCTCGTTCCCGTTACCGACTGTCTGTCTGTCTGTCTGTCTGTCTGTCTGTCTGTCTGTCTGTCCGTCTTTCTGCCTGTCTTCTGTCTGTCTATCTGTCTGACCCGGCCCGGCATCGCCCAACTCCTGGTGTGGAGCATCTCATTTAATTCATATAAGTAGTCATATAAGCTCCCGTTCCCGTTCCCGACTATCTATCTGTCTGTCTGTCTGTCTATATGTCTGTCTGTCTGTCTGTCTGTCAGTCTGTCTGTCTGATCCGGCCCGGCTTCGCCCAGCCCCTGATGGCGAGCATCTCATTTAATTCATTTAAGTAGTCATATAAGTTCCCGTTCCCGAC
Source organism: Cepaea nemoralis (assembly GCA_014155875.1). NCBI lineage: Eukaryota > Metazoa > Mollusca > Gastropoda > Stylommatophora > Helicidae > Cepaea > Cepaea nemoralis. The sequence goes on from JACEFZ010018432.1 coordinate 56,653, forward strand.
TGTCTGTCTGTCTGTCTGTCTGTCTGTCTGTCTGTCCCTCCCTCTCTGTCTGTCTGTCTGTCTGTCTGCCTGTCTGTCTAATCATTTATTGGTTGCAGTTAGAACAACCTTAGATAAACGAAGACCAACTTACAAAAAGCATTAGAAAGAGCACTTGAAAGATCTATACATCTTCCCCAACAATTAACTTGGGTAAATGGAGCGGCGGCAGCAGCATCAGCAGAAGAAGGAAAAGGAGGAGTAGACAACTGCAGCGAAAAGGTGGGTCTGCCTGTCTATCTGACCCGGCGTGGCTTCGCCCACCTCCTGGCGGGTAGCGTCTCATTAAATTCATACAACAAAAAAAGTAACTTAAAAGAATGTCCTTCCACACACCATCCATTATTTTTAATGAAAACTCTTTCTAATCACCTGCATGACTACAGTAACTTCTTAAGCATAAAAAGATGAGTTACAATGTTATGCATTGTGCATTATTTTTATGAAAACTTTGAAAATGCCTTAAAGATTGTATCATTATTTATTATAACTCATATGCCGGTACATAACTATAGACACAGAGTTTATAAATCTTTGAAAACGATGCCACAATATGACTATAAGGTATACAGAAAAGTTATTCCCCTTGAAATAACTTTTACAGAGTTAGGTCCCCTGAGATATATGAAATTATACTGAAAAATGGAAAATTAAATAATATTGGGTAAGCAGCCGATTTCACACTAAAAATATGACAGTGGGCTGCGCTGGAATGACAGGAAGACGTGTAGAAAATTTCATCTCAATCGGATGGGCCGTTCGCGAGCGCATAAAGGACATACGGACGGAGATTGCCTTTTATATATAAGATTCATGAGCACACAGTGAACACTGTGGCATTTTAGGTGAACTACTAGTCAAAGACATAAAACATTAAAATCGCCACAGGAGACAGCCAGCTGTACACTGACTGGCTCAGTTACATGTAGACGGAATCCTGGTGTCATGCCATAAATGGATCACTAATGGAGTTGTTACCAGCGGTAAATGGCTCGGCAGCTCGTTAGGAATTTCTGTGAAGACAGGCGCCTAATGAAGCGAACGATGACTGCCAGGGTCGCATACATGTCTCATGTGGCGCGTGCTTCTGACACACCGAGAGCAAATGCCCTGGTAGTGATGGGAATTCTTAGAAGGAATGGGAGAAAGGACTATTAGACGACTCGGTAGCTATATACACATTTAAAGCCATAGGAGATTCTCACCTGCGGCCTTTAGTATTCACCTTCTTTAATAAACTGTCTTTAGTGTTATCCTACTGTTTAAACCTGCCTATAGTATTATATAAGTATTTACACCTGTCGTTAGTGGTACCCTACTGTTTAAACCTGCCTTTAGTGTTGTATTACTATTTAAAGCCCTCTTTAGTATTATTCTACTGTTTAAACCTGCCTTTAGTGTTATAATACTATTTAAGCCTGTCTTTAGTGTTATCCTTCTGTTTAAACCTGCCTTTAGTGTTATATTACTACAGTGATTCTCAACCGGTGGGGAATTCCCCCCCCCCCCCCCCCCACCTCCTGAGGGATTTTAGGGTTTCCGGGGGATGTGGGGAATTAAGATTATTTCAAGATCGCATTAATACAAGGACCAATTACTTGATATTGTTTTTCTCTCTAAATTTTACGGTTCTGTACTTCTCGCCCTAATGAAATTCGTTTTATAACGTAAGTAGACCCGCAAATCACGTTTTATGTAGATGTCTAGACGTGTTCTAGTATGTGTTATTTAATTTAGCTTCCATTTTTATGTATATTGTGTATGGGTGGGGCGTTTTATAGGGAGGACATTCGAAAAAGGGGGGGGGGGTGACGATCTGAACATATGGTAAAGGGGGGCATGGGCCAAAAAAGGTTGAGAACTACTGTATTACTATTTATGTCTGTCTTTAGTGTTTTATTACCATTTACAACTGTCTTTGGTGTTATCCTACTGTTTACACCTGCCTTTAGTGTTATATTACTATTTACACCTGAATTTAGTGTTATTTTACGCTTTAAGCCTTCCTTTAATGATATCTCCCTTTGTAAACCTGCTTTAGCCCTATCTTACCATTTAACCTCATTTAGTGTTATCTTTCTTGTTTACTTGCCTTTAGTGCCATCTTACCATTTAACCTGCCATTAGTGTAATCTTATTTTGTAAACCTGCCTTTAGTATTATCTTACTTTGTAAACCTACCTTTAGAGCTATCTTACTTTGTAAACCTACCTTTAGTGTTATCTTAGTATGTAAGCTGCCATTGGTGTAATCTTACTTTGTAAACCTGCCTTTAGTATTATCTTACTTTGTAAACCTACCTTTAGTGTTATCTTACTATTTAAGCTGCTATTAGTGTAATCTTACTTTGTAAACCTGCCTTTAGTAATATCTTACTTTGTAACCCTACCTTTAGTGTTATCTTACTTTGTAAACCTACCTTTAGTGTTATCTTACTATTTAACCTGCCTTTAGTTTTATTTTACTTTGTAAACCTGCTTTTAATGTTATCTCACTTTTGACACCTGACTTTAGTATTATCTTACTTTGTAAAGCTACCGTTAGTGTTATCTTACTATTTAATCTGCCATTAGTGTTATCTTACTTTGTAAATTTGCCTTTAGTTTTATCTTACTTTGTAAAGCTACCTTTAGTGTTATCTTACTTTGTAAACCTGCGTCTCGTAGTAACACCTTATCACAATTGATTTCAAGGCGCATGAAAGGAACATTTTAAAAGAAAATAAGAGAACACTGAAAAAAAAAAGAAAAAAAAGAAAAAGACACCGAGAGACACGTCAGTTAAGAGAAAAATGGCGCGCTAATTGCAATGACAGATTCAAACCTGTCTTCTTCTGTTGAAGCTAGCACCGAGCGCAAGAAAGAAGCATGCTTACGGTGCCAAGGTGGTCATGGAATCAAATAATGTCATTTCTCTAGCGAGGCATTGCTGTAATTTGGAGGTCACTTGTGAATACCCAAGAGCTTTAAGAGTTCAAATCATCTATTGTCTTGTTTGCGTGTATGTGTTTGTGTTCGTGTGTGAGTGTGTGTGTGTGTGTGTGTGTGTGTGCGCGCGCGTGTGTATGAAGTGTAAATTCAGTCTATTTGAAATACGGACAATAAACATACACCATGAGGGATAGCTAAGGCAGTGAAAGTGTTCATTACAAGGATATAGCAAAAAATACCACGGGACCTACTGACAATGAGAAATTCCTAGAATTACAACACCAACAAAATTGAAAACCGTAAGCTGATTAGAGAAACCTCATGGATACAGTCAATATATACTCGGCACGTTGTGAACAGGAAATAAATGTTACAACTTAGTGACAACTGTACCACTTAACGACACAAGAGCCAGGGCCCCACAAAGAAATAAATACCGGGATGGCTTGACCATAGGGCATAATCGAGTCAAGAACACGGACAGTATACGCACTTCGGTAATCGTGTGTTACGTCCACCAATAACTACCTACGCATATTCATATGGCACATAGTGATGTGAATTAAACATGTGTGTCAAATTCTGTGATTATGCTACTACTGCTGCTGCTCCTGCTCCTGCTAATACTACTACTACTACTGCTGCTGCTGCTGCTGCTACTACTACTACTACTACTACTACTACTACTACTACTACTACTACTACTACTACTACTACTACTACTACTACTACTACTACTACTACTAGTACTACTTCTACTACTACTACTACTACTACTACTACTACTACTACTACTACTACTACTACTACTACTACTACTACTACTACTACTACTACTGCTGCTGCTGCTGTTTTTAGCTATGTTGAGGAATGCCTTCGAGAACAACGACATTGGAATAGACATCAACTACCGCATGGATGGAAAGTTATTCAATCTCAGAAGGTTGAAAGCTAAAACGAAAATTAACAGCGACGCCGTCAGAGAGCTCCTGTTTGCTGATGCTTGCGCTCTTTACGCCATCTCAGAGGCGGACATGCAACACAATGGTTCAGCTTTCTCACATGCCCGTGCCAACTTTGGGCTCAATATCAACTTGGAGAAGACTGTAGTTATGTACCAGCCAGCTCCAGGGAATAATCACACTGTGCCGAATATCAAAGTGAATGATCATAGTACTAAGTGTTGTGGACAAATTCACCTATCTTGGCAGCACTGTGTCACAAGCTGCCACAATTGATGATGAAGTGAATGCAAGAATCTCCAAGGCCAGCGCGGCCTTTGGCAGACTGTACAAGAATGTATGGGACAGAAATGGAATAAGCCTGCAAACAAAGCTGAAAGTCTACAAAGCAGTTGTATTATCCACACTGCTATATGCTTGTGAAACCTGGACTGTTTATCAGCGACACGCTAGGAAATTAAACCACTTCCACACAGTCTACCTTAGGAAGATACTGAAGATTAAATGGCAAGACAAGATCCCAGACACTGAAGTCATAGAAAGAGCGTCCATGCACAGAATCCACACTATACTAATGAAGAATCAGATTCGCTGGGCTGGTCACTTGACTCGCATGCCAGATCAGAGGCTCCCTAAACGAATTTATTTATGGCGAGTTGCGTTGTGGTAAACGCTCCCAAGGCGGCCAGAGGAAACGCTTTAAAGACACTCTGAAAATCTCACTGAATGCTTTTGGAATTCATCATGACACCTGGGAGACTGCAGCCAGAGACCGAAATTCGTGGCGTGCATCATTACGCAAGGGTGCAGTCACTTGTGAGGCAACCAGGACTGCAAGAGCTGTGAAGAAAAGACAGAACAGAAAAACCACTGCAGAAAATCCTCCACCAGAAACGTCAAGCATTCTTTGTCCACATTGACAAAGAACATTTCGAGCCAAAATAGGCCTTATCAGCCATCTTAGAACTCACGGCTCCATACTTTCAACCCCACTGGATGAAATGAATGGTCATCATCATTCTTGATGGACAAACAACACTCTTTAAGTAGGGAACATAAACATCTAATATTGTTCCAAGGGAGACTACTTAAATTAGAGAAAATAAAAATTATATTAAGCGATTATAATAAAAGCCAGCATAAAACGTCTACGGTTTTGACTTTATAATTGAAATTCAACGTCTAAGTAAAATATGTTAATGTCAGTTAAAATCATTAAATTTCTTATAGATAATATTTCTAATTTCTAGATACTTACATTTTAGAACCAACTTTTGAGTTATAAATTTATATTAAAATTTTATTTGTATACTTTCAATGCAGCAACATAAATTCGTTCGGATCGTTAACATTCCCCAATATGGGGGAAGAACATTTTTTTACTGGCCTCCTAAGGCCACATAAAGTGTACAGGAATTAACCACGAAAACGAGAGCATCTGATCTCCTGTACGAGACAGGTACACTGAGCTGATCCACGACACTGTTGATCGAGTGAAATGGCGAGTCATGACCACCCACGCTTTCCGGCATGGCACATGATTGATTGATTGATTGATCCTTCTCCTGTCTCTTCTCTTGTTCTAACAAATATAGACAACGTATGTCAAAACCCCCTATAGATGGCCAGCCCATGGATCGTGCCGATGTTATTAACGTAATTAAAGATATGGCGAGAACAGCAGTCTTTGACGTCAGTGTATCTACATCGCTGTCCAGGATGAAAGACTTGGGTGTAAGAATAGGCACGGCCAGACGCGAGAGGTACATCGGAAAACGAAGTGCCTCGTCAACCAACACAGAACTGTCTCTATTAGCCACCGGACGCTGATGCATATGCTGGGGGGAGGATCTGAGAACCTATGGACCTGTCCGGAGTGCAATGAAGATACCCTAACTTATAGCTGATAACTGAATTGGTAAATACAAAACTTGGACCGGCAATATTTTCAAACACTGCAGAGTCATTACAAGATTTTATTATTTCATTCATTTTGAACAAATAGTTATCTCACCCTCCTCTATCCTTCTGTCTGTCTGTCTGTCTGTCTGTCTGTCTGTCTGTCTGTCTGTCTGTCTGTCTGTCTGTCTGTCTGCTCTGTCTGTCTGTCTGTCTGCCTGCCTGCCTGCCTGCCTGCCTGCCTGCCTGCCAAATGGTGCATTGCTTTCTAACCGCTCCATCCCCTATTTCTTTAACAGTAAATATCTCAGAGAATAATAATCAGCATCAAGTGCCCTGCCAGCTGGCGTAGGCGTTCATGGCTCTCCACAAATCTCGGTCTTTGATGTTCTGGATCAACTCTGCTGATGATATTCCTCCATGCCACCGTCTCAATCCATCCAGCATCATTTCTCTTGGCCTGCCTCTGCCTCTCTTCCCCTCGATCTTTCCAGTTATCACGATGTTCTCCAATGCCTCTCTTTTCGTCACATGGCCGAAGAAAGCTGTTTGTCTCTTTCTTATCGTTGTATATAATGTTCTAGTTTCATTAGCCTGTTTCAGGCAGTCGTTGTTAGTTACTCTGGCAGTCCAAGGAATTCGCAACATTCGTCTCAGGAACCACATCTCTGTTGCTTCTAATTTCTTCTTAATTTGTCCATTTACATTTCAAGATTTACTGCCAAACAGCAAAACTGTTTCTATATAGCATTTCAGCACTCTCTTTCTTATATTCAGTGATAGTGACTTATTGCATAAGGTACTCCTTCATTTTCTGAAATGCGGCTTTTGTTTGCCCTTTTCTGCTCTTAATCTGTGTTGTACATCTTCAGTCTGATGTTATAAATGCCCCTAAGTATTTAAAATTATCCACTTGGTTAAGAATTTTCCCTTCTATTTCTATGTCACAATTTGGTGTCAACATTTTCTGTCATATCACCATTGTTACTGTTTTCTTGATATTCAAGGAGAGTCCTTTCTTTGCACTCTCTGTTATCACAATGTCTAACAATTGTTGTAGGTCTGTTGAATTATTCGCCACCAATACTTTATCAGCTGCATAGCGTATATTATTTATATTATAACCTCCGATTAGTATTCCTGGCGTCTCTTTTATCTTTCTCATTATTACTTCGCTATATATAGGTAGAAGAGATCCGATGACAAGACACATCCCTGTCGTACTCCTAGATTTATCTGTTCGTAACTTCCCTCTTTATTTCCCATTTTAATTGCTGCTACTTGGTTCCAGTAAATATTTTTTATTATACTTAAATCTTTCCCATTAATGCTGATATCTTCCAACATATTATAATAAATCATGCAATTCAACTGCGCATGCATTTCCCTAGTTGCTTAGAGCTTAGGTTAATTAGTTAAAAGATCGTAATAACATGATAGTAATGCCTTGATTGATAATTATGTTCAAGCATTCTGAGGAATTACAAAATATCTAAAAGAAAAACACTTAGATAAGCAAAAAGTAGGGTACATTTCGGGAGTCTACGTGACGAAGTGGTCAAGCCATTTGACTCGGTCCCCGAAGGTTGTGGTTCGATTCCGGGCCGCGAACCTTCGGTTCACGAGTGAATGTTTTAATAGAATCCTGTGGGTCGTCGCTAGAGCTACGGAGATCGTGCTTTGTGCCACGCTTTCCGCGCTGCGGAAAGAGACCGAGCCATATGCGATAAAAACCTAGTGCAATGAAGTCGAGCCTGTCGACTTTTAAACGATCCCTACTCTTTGGTAAGGATGACTCTCATGTCCTTTTCAGGAACCATCCCCCACTGGTCCAAGCCTGACACCGAGCTCACGCCCGTGGCTCCTAGTAGCTGTCAGCATGCGACAGCGGCCACCCCCCGGGCAACAGCTGCCACCCCCCGGGCAACAGCTGTGAGAGGCTGGCTAAACCAGGCGCGGGTAGCCGATTTGGTGTCAAACCAAGCGGTGAACTAGGGTATGCCTACCCAGCATGTGAAGACAGGATCCGGCAGACTGCGCGGAAGAAATCATTCCTGATTCAACGGGCAAGACGGCGTTTACCTGCAAAGCGTTGTGGAACGTAATGAGCACGGCAAGGCACGTAGAGCGCCCTGGTCATCCACTGCACCTGTATTCGTCTCCAGTCGTCTTAACTTGTCCTGCCACTGGATTCAGATGGACTCAGGCGAGAGAGTGAGGTCGACGAATTGCGCAACTCTTCCTCACTTTAATCCAATTCATCGCGCAAGTCATTCTTCATCCAACGTCATATATCACCTTCAAGCCCTGTGGCGATGGGCGAGCGGCGAAGCGGCAGGCGTGGGTACGCTGGCAGCCGTAGTCGCAGACCTGCACACAGGCGGCTCAGGCCATATGGTCGTCTTCTACTGACCGGAGCAGCAGTGGGATTCGGCAGCCCCCTGAGCGACTGAGCAGCCCTCTATAGGAACACACTGCTCACCTCCATAGCATGAGGAAGAGGCTAGAAAAGGTGCCCTAAACATTGTCTGCTCCATCACTACCTAACCAGCTAGCCGCGGTTGGTGGGTACCCTAAACTGCGGTCGACATACAAACAAAGAAAAAACAGGTAAAGATAAAAGAGCAAACCTTATTCCCTTAACAATCGGAACTTGGAATGTACGCACCCTACTTGACAGAGATGGCGCGTCGGGTCCAGAGAGACAAACAGCACTGATTGGGAGAGAGCTGGGCAGGTACAACATCGACATTGCAGCCTTGAGCGAGACACGACTTGCAGAAGAAGGCCAAATATGTGAAATAGGTGCCGGCTACACATTTTTCTGGAGTGGAAGGAAAAGCGAGGAAAGACGCCAATCCGGTGTGGGATTTGTCATTAAGTCGACCCTGGTCGGCAAACTAGCTGGATTTCCAAAGGCTATAAACGACAGGCTCATGACCATTAAATTGCCCCTGCTGAATGGAAGGAAGCATGCAACCATTGTGAGTGTCTACGCACCAAATAAGACCAATGAAGATGATGTCAAGAACAAGTTCTATGAAGACCTGCACAATGTATTAACATCTGTTCCCAAAGGAGACAAACTTATACTCTTTGGGGATTTCAATGCCAGAGTAGGCACGGACACCACCTCTTGGAGTGGCATTATTGGAAAGCACGGAGTCGGAAATTGTAACAGCAATGGACTCCTCCTTCTTCAGACATGTGCCGAACACGATCTCCTGATTACCAACACAATTTTCCGTCTCCCCATGAGAAACAGGACATCGTGGATGCACCCTCGATCGAAACACTGGCACCTCATTGACTATGTCATCGTCAGGAGGAGTGACAGACAAGACGTTCGGGTGACAAATTCCATGTGTGGTGCCGAATGTTGGACAGACCATCGTCTCATTATCTCGAAAATAAACATTCACATCAAACCACCACGGCGTCCTCAAGGGGTGAAAATAAAAAAAAAAAAAAAAAAAACAACTAAATGTCACCCGCCTGAACAGCAAGAAAATGCAGCTGTCGTTTGAATATATGCTGGAAGACGGCCTCAAGCCCAATGCTGCAGCTAAACAGGATACAGAAACAGAGTGGAGAGCCCTAAAGGACATAATTTACAACACTGCTATGGAAATCCTGGGTCCAACCCCCCGAAAGCATAAAGACTGGTTTGATGAAAATTCCGAATACATCAACCAATTGCTGGCCGAGAAACATCTTCTCCTCAAGGCACATTTGAATGACCCGAAGTCAACATAAAAAAGATGCCTTCAAGAACATTCAGAGAGTAGTGCAGCAGAAACTTCGGCACATGCGGTACTCCTGGCTGAGCAGCAAAGTTGATGAAATTCAGGGCTTTGCTGACAGACATGATATGAAAAACTTCTTCGACTCACTGAAAGCGGTCTATGGTCCTACATCACCATGCTTAGCTCTCCTCCTCAGTGCAGATGGGGTAACATTGGTCACCGATAAGAAAGACATCTTTCAGCGCTGGGCAGAACATTTCAGCAACATCTTAAATGCAACTTCCTTCTTCGATGATGAAACCATCAACTGCTTTCCTCAAGTTCCCATCAATGATACACTTGATGACTTGCCAACCATAGTAGAAGTAAACAAAGCCATCCAGCAACTCTCCAGCGGCAAGGCACCTGGTCCGGACTCCATCTCGGCAGCGATATACAAGGCATGTGGGCCGGTCCTAACAGAGCAGCTTCACCAAGTCTTTACAAACATATGGGTGAACGAGACCATGCCACAAGATTTCAAGGACGCATCAATAGTCCACCTTTACAAACGAAAAGGAAACCGCCAATCCTGTGACAACCACCGAGGCATCTCCTTGCTTTCAATTGCAGGGAAGATACTCGCCAGAATTCTTCTCAATCGCCTCACGGCCCATTTCGATCAAGGTCTTCTTCCCGAGAGCCAGTGTGGCTTCAGAAAAGAACGTGGAACTGTTGACATGATTTTCGCTGCAAGGCAGCTGCAAGAGAAATAAATGTCAGGAACAGAACTGCGAAATGTTCTCCACTTTCATTGACCTTACCAAGGCTGTTGATACAGTCAGCAGAGAAGGACTGTGGAAGATTATGGCAAAATATGGCTGTCCACGAAAGTTTGTCCAAATAGTGCGGCTATTTCATGATGGCATGCAGGCAAGAGTACAGGAAAATGGTGAACTGTCTGAGCCCTTTCCTGTCACCAATGGAGTGAAACAAGGATGTGTCCTGGCACCAACACTGTTCAGCCTCATGTTTTCAGCTATGTTGACGAATGCCTTCGAGAACAACGACATTGGAATAGACATCAACTACCGCATGGATGGAAAGTTATTCAATCTCAGAAGGCTGAAAGCTAAAACCAAAATTGACAGCGACACCGTCAGAGAGCTCCTGTTTGCTGATGATTGCGCTCTATACGCCAACTCAGAGGCGGACATGCAACATAATGTTTCAGCTTTCTCACATGCCTGTGCCAACTTTGGGCTCAACATCAATTTGGAGAAGACTGTAGTTATGTACCAGCCAGCTCCAGGGAATAATCACACTGTGCCAAATATCAAAGTGAATGGTCATAGTCTAAGTGTTGTGGACAAATTCACCTATCTTGGCAGCACTGTGTCACAAGCTGCCACAATTGATGATGAAGTAAATGCAAGAATCTCCAAGGCCAGCGCGGCCTTTGGCAGACTGTACAAGAATGTATGGGACAGAAATGGAATAAGCCTGCAAACAAAGCTGAAAGTCTACAAAGCAGTTGTATTACCCGCACTGCTATATGCTTGTGAAACTTGAACTGTTTATCAGCGACACGCTAGGAAATTAAACCACTTCCACACAGTCTACCTTAGGAAGATACTGAAGATTAAATGGCAAGACAAGATCCCAGACACTGAAGTCATAGAAAGAGCGTCCATGCCCAGTATCCACACTCTACTAATGAAGAATCAGATTCGCTGGGCTGGTCACTTGACTCGCATGCCAGATCACAGGCTCCCTAAACGAATTTATTTATGGCGAGTTGCGTTGTGGTAAACGCTCCCAAGGCGGCCAGAGGAAACGCTTTAAAGACACTCTGAAAATCTCACTGAATGCTTTTGGAATTCATCATGACACCTGGGAGACTGCAGCCAGAGACCGAAATTCGTGGCGTGCATCATTACGCAAGGGTGCAGTCACTTGTGAGGCAACCAGGACTGCAAGAGCTGTGAAGAAAAGACAGAACAGAAAAACCACTGCAGAAAATCCTCCTCCAGAAACGTCAAGCATTCTTTGTCCACATTGACAAAGAACATTTCGAGCCAAAATAGGCCTTATCAGCCATCTAGAACTCACGGCTCCATACTTTCAACCCCGCTGGATGAAATGAATGGTCATCATCATTCTTGATGGACAAACAACACTCTTTAAGTAGGGGACATAAACATCTAATATTGTTCCAAGGGAGACTACTTAAATTATAGAAAATATAAATTATATTAAGAGATAATAATAACAGTCAGCATAAAACGTCTACGATTTTGATTTTTAAATTAAAATTTAATGGTTATGTAAAATCTGTTAATGTCAAATATAATACATTTTATTTTCTAATAGATATTATTTCTAATTTTTAGATACTTAAAGTTTAGAACCAACTTTTGAGGTATAAATTTATATTAAAAATTTTATTTGTATACTTTCAATGCAGGCACCGATTATAGTGTTAAAACTTCCCCCAATATGGGGGAAGAACATTTTTTTACTGGCCTCCTAAGGCCACATAAAGTGTACAGGAATTTAACCTACACACATCCTTCTCCTGTCTCTTCTCTTGTTCTAACATATATAGACAACGTGTGTCAAAAGCCCCTGTAGATGGCCAGCCCATGGATCGTGCCGATGTTATTAACGTCCTTAAAGATATGGCGAGAACAGCAGGTCTTTGACGTCAGTGTATCTACATCGCTGTCCAGGATGAAAGACTTGGGTGTAAGAATAGGCACGGCCAGACGCGAGAGGTACATCGGAAAAACGAGGTGCCTCGTCAACCAACACAGAACTATCACTATTAGCCACCGGATGCTGATGCATATGCTGGCGGGAGGATCTGAGCACCTATGGACCTGTCCGGAGTGCAATGAAGATACCCCAACTGATAGCTGATAACTGAATTGGTAAATACAAAACTTGGACCGGCAATATTTTCAAACACTGCACAGTCATTACAAGATTTTAAAATTTCATTCATTTTGAACAAATAGTTCTCTCACCCTCCTCTATCCTTCTGTCTGTCTGTCTGTCTGTCTGTCTGTCTGTCTGTCTGTCTGTCTGTCTGTCTGTCTGTCTGTCTGTCTGTCTGTCTGTCTGTCTGTCTGTCTGTCTGTCTGCCTGCCTGCCTGCCTGCCTGCCTGCTGCCAAATGGTGCATTGCTTTCTAACCGCTCCATCCCCTATTTCTTTAACATAAATATCTCAGAGAATAATAATCAGCATCAAGTGCCCTGCCAGCTGGCGTAGGCGTTCATGGCTCTCCACAAATCTCGGTCTTTGATGTTCTGGATCAACTCTGCTGATGATATTCCTCCATGCCACCGTCTCAATCCATCCAGCATCATTTCTCTTGGCCTGCCTCTGCCTCTCTTCCCCTCGATCTTTCCAGTTATCATGATGTTCTCCAATGCCTCTCTTTTCGTCACATGGCCGAAGAAAGCTGTTTGTCTCTTTCTTATCGTTGTATATAACGTTCTAGTTTCATTAGCCTGTTTCAGGCAGTCGTTGTTAGTTACTCTGGCAGTCGAAGGAATTCGCAGCATTCGTCTCAGGAACCACATCTCTGTTGCTTCTAATTTCTTCTTAATTTGTCCATTTACATTTCAAGATTTACTGCCAAACAGCAAAACTGTTTCTATATAGCATTTCAGCACTCTCTTTCTTATATTCAGTGATAGTGACTTATTGCATAAGGTACTCCTCATTTTCTGAAATGCGGCTTTTGTTTGCCCTTTTCTGCTCTTAATCTGTGTTGTACATCTTCAGTCTGATGTTATAAATGCCCCTAAGTATTTAAAATTATCCACTTGGTTAAGAATTTTCCCTTCTATTTCTATGTCACAATTTGGTGTCAACATTTTCTGTCATATCACCATTGTTACTGTTTTCTTGATATTCAAGGAGAGTCCTTTCTTTGCACTCTCTGTTATCACAATGTCTAACAATTGTTGTAGGTCTTTGAATAACGAAGACACAAACAATAGATTGCACGATTTATTGCCTGGCATATTTTGCTGCATCTCGTCAGGTACATACTGCAGAAATCACATAACTTACGTGAATTAACTAGATAAATCCTTCAAACTGAAATATACACATGTGTAGTATCTTGTCCAACCAATTCGGAATGTGTTCCGAAACCCTGCAATGTAACTGTCGCTCAGTTCTACCTATGTAAATGGCCTCGCATCTGCATGTAAATTGGTAAATACAATTTGATTTAGCGTACAAAGCTACAGGTTCTTTTACTGCTGGGATGGGGATCGGTGTGTTTCGGTACCTGATGACTAGAGTTTCAGCACAGAAAGTTCGCCCGACTACTGTGGTGAGCCTGTCCCGCAGACGTTGCATTACATCATCTCCTCGGAAGGTTAGCTGGATGAATACCTTGAGTTTATGTACTGTAGTTACTTCAGGTTTCGGTTTGGGCTGTTTGTTGGCAGTGGCGCTTTATAAATCCTGTGGAGTACCCATTCAGGTTTAAGGCATTCTTCAGAGTTACAAATTCCTCTGTCAGTGTGTCCGGGGTGCATATCTTTCTAGCACGGTCAAAGAGGGTCCGTACTAAGCCGCTCTGAAAATTTAAGTATTGGATAGTCCATGTTTCTTTGCGGTACACCGATCTTTGAATTGTGCCGTCTACTCTACGTCTCATTAGGATATCAAACGGCAACGCTTCGTTGTGTTCGTGTTCCATAGACAGAGAGATGTTTTTATGTGTCTCGTTCATTGTGGCCTGGAACGACGTTAAAGTACGTGAAGTAACTACAGAACCTAATCTCAAGGTATTCATCCAGCTAACCTTCCGAGGAGATGACGTAATGCAACATCTGCGGGACAGGCTCACCACAGCAGTCGGGCGAACTTTCTGTGCTGCAACTCTAGTCATCAAGTACCGAAACACACCGATCCCCATCCCAGCAGTAAAAGAACCTGTAGCTTTGTACGCTAAATCAAATTGTATTTACCAATTTACATGCAGATGCGAGGCCATTTACATAGGTAGAACTGAGCGACAGTTACATTGCAGGGTTTCGGAACACATTCCGAATTGGTTGGACAAGATACTACACACAGAAGATGGTAGCCTAGGCAGGCCGACACACCGGAACAGTCCAGCTTCATCGGTCAGGAAACATGTGCTCGATAGCGGTCACGTGGTTGAAAGAAACAGTGCCTTCCGGGTGTTGTTCAACACACAAAGTAGTCGATTGTTAAAGTTTGCTGAAGCTATAATAATCAACCTTCGTAAGCCGTGCTTGTGCAAGCAGAAAGACATGTTAGTCAGTTTAAAATTACCGTGGTAGACAATCGACATTACTGTGCGAACATGTGTATATTTCAGTTTGAAGGATTTATCTAGTTAATTCACGTAAGTTGTGTGATTTCTGCAGTATGTACCTGACGAGATGCAGCGAAGTATGCCAGGCAATAAATCGTGCAATCTATTGTTTGTGTCTTCGTTATTCAAATTCATCACGGGAAAACAATGTTGTAGGTCTGTTGAATTATTCGCCACTAATACTTTAGCAGCTGCATAGCGTATATTATTTATATTATAACCTCCGATTAGTATTCCGGGCGTCTCTTTTATCTTTCTCATTATTACTTCGCTATATATATAGGTAGAAGAGATCCGATGACAAGACACATCCCTGTCGTACTCCTAGATTTATCTGTTCGTAACTTCCCTCTTTATTTCCCATTTTAATTGCTGCTACTTGGTTCCAGTAAATAGTTTTTATTATACTTAAATCTTTCCCGTTAATGCTGATATCTTCCAACATATTATAATAAATCATGCAATTCAACTGCGCATGCATTTCCCTAGTTGCTTAGATGTTAATTAATTAAAAGATCGTAATAACATGATAGCAATGCCTTGATTGATAATTATGTTCAAGCATTCTGAGGAATTACAAAATATCTAAAAGAAAAACACTTAGATAAGCAAAAAGTAGGGTACATTTCGGGAGTCTACGTGACGAAGTGGTCAAGCCATTTGACTCGGTCCCCGAAGGTTGTGGTTCGATTCCGGGCCACGAACCATCGGTTCACGAGTGAATGTTTTAATAGAATCCTGTGGGTCGTCGCTAAAGCTACGGAGATCGTGCTTTGTGTCCTGATATGGCTGGCAGGCGACGATCCCGATATAGAAAACGACAGAAACAGTCAAGTGACGGTCCTGAAATCTTAAACCAGACGGCGATCGTGACTTCAAACACTGGCCGTACGTCTGGGACACGGAAGCAAAGTCAACGGACAAATTGTTTACCGGGAAAGATCAAAGAAAGTCCGTATCGGATTTTACGGAGAATCACCGGGGATCGTTTATCGTCGAGAAGTTCGGAACACGATCTAACAGTAGATATCTTTGAAATACTAAAAACCAAATTCTTTGGGCAACCGAAAAGCAACGATACCTGGAGATCGTCTTTATCAAAGACTATTGTTAGCCTGTTGATGTAGAAGGATCAAAGGACGGAATAGGAGCAGGGACGATTGAGGGGGACGGAAAAACCCAGTGACGTAGGACAGGAAATGTATATGTGGACAGAGACAGTTAAACTCAGTGAAGAGTTGGACTTAACATCGGTTGGAGTGGAAATGTGTTTCAGTGCCGTATAGAAATAAGAATATCACAGAGTTAGGTTGTGTAAAAATTAACAAACCCTGTCCCTTCATGGGAATTAAAAGGATATCAGTCTAGGCCTGAAATATAATTCAATAAGGTGATTATTAAGATGTAGCTTAGAAATCTAACATAGGGAACTTTCGTGAGGAAACGTAGTATAGAGAGTCGACAGCCTTAGGCTGAAGAGTAATTTAGGTTGTGTAGAGTAAGGTGTCTGTACATTCAGAAGGATACGTCTATACTAGGATTATGTGCTTTGCTTTAGCGTGTCTTTATTTTACCTGGTATAGGGTAGAGTGCTGCACTATTCTGTCTTATATAAGAATATAGTTCTAATAGGATCACTAGAGGTTATTTTCTGAATATAGCTTAGAACCTACATTCACATATCATAGGTCGGAGTTGCGTTTCTCTCACAAGCTGTGGTTTTACTCAACAGGTTCCCTACACTTGACATTGAAAGTGGTTACCAATCTGAGCAGAAGTAATTGTTCATACTCGGATGGAGTAAGAATGTATTCCAAGCTGTGAACCATGTTTGGCAAGGTCAGACAAGTGAATCTATAATATACCAAATAGAGAAGGGAAGAGAAAAAAAGATATAATTAACATGTTCAAGGAGTGACAAACCGCAGTGTATAGACTATCTGTTGTTGGATCGGTGTTTACCTTCTTCAATACCAGGGATATATTACCGACCGGTATATCGTGTTTGAAGAACTAAAGAACTCTAATTAAATCAATCAAGAAAACAATCAGACATTAACAGGAACTATAAATATCTCAGTTATTGGAGATAAAAAAATATATATGAAAGACTAATTTATGAACATAATTCAGTGGAGACTATATCATTCATGAGTTTCCAGAACAGAGTGGGAAGAAAAACGATCATCAGTCAGAGAGTGGCAGCCGTGTGAGATATTCTATGTTATGTGCTTTGCGAGGTTGAATGGCTGTATAATGATGACAAACTCTGATAATGATCCTAGCTTATATTATGTCACACTTTCAAGATAGATCACATCACATATATATATTCACACACCTACCTTGCACACGCAACTGACACTTTTCTGCAATGAATGTTTTATAATTTTGTTCGAAACCTGTGTTAGTGGAGGTATGTGCTGAGGGAACGTGAAAGGGGGTATTGTCTGTTGGAGAGAGAGAGAGAGAGAGAGAGAGAGAGAGAGAGAGAGAGAGAGAGAGAGAGAGAGAGAGAGAGAGAGAGAGAGAGTTAGTGATAAAAAGATTTTAAAAATAAAAGGGGCGTATGTAGACAAAGGTCCACCAGCAGAGGAAAACCTAGACAAGAATAATTAAGAGGTGTGCTTGTTGGTTCCACTTTCCTCCCAGGGACGACTAGCGACACTTTGTGCCACGCTTTCCGCGCTGCGGAAAGAGACCGAGCCATATGCGATAACAACCTAGTGCAATGAAGTCGAGCCTGTCGACTTTTAAACGATCCCTACTCTTTGGTAAGGATGACTCTCATGTCCTTTTCAGGAACCATCCCCCACTGGTCCAAGCCTGACACCCAGCTCACGCCCGTGGCTCCTAGTAGCTGTCAGCATGCGACAGCGGCCACCCCCCGGGCGACAGCTGCAACCCCCGGGCAACAGCTGTGAGAGGCTGGCTAAACCAGGCGCGGGTAGCCGATTTGGTGTCAAACCAAGCGGTGAACTAGGGTATGCCTACCCAGCATGTGAAGACAGGATCCGGCAGACTGCGCGGAAGAAATCATTCCTGATTCAACGGGCAAGACGGCGTTTACCTGCAAAGCGTTGTGAAACGTAATGAGCACGGCAAGGCACGTAGAGCGCCCTGGTCATCCACTGCACCTGTATTCGTCTCCAGTCGTCTTGACTTGTCCTGCCACTGGATTCAGATGGACTCAGGCGAGAGAGTGAGGTCGACGAATTGCGCAACTCTTCCTCACTTTAATCCAATTCATCGCGCAAGTCATTCTTCATCAAACGTCATATATCACCTTAAAGCCCTGTGGCGATGGGCGAGCGGCGAAGCGGCGAAGCTGCAGGCGTGGGTACGCTGGCAGCCGTAGTCGCAGACCTGCACACAGGCGGCTCAGGCCATATGGTCATCTTTTATTGACCGGAGCAACAGTGGGATTCGGCAGCCCCTGAGCGACTGAGCAGCCCTCTATAGGAACACACTGCTCACCTCCATAGCACGAGGAAGAGCCTAAAAAGGTGCCCTAAACATTGTCTGCTCCATCACTACCTAACCAGCTAGCCGCGGTTGGTGGGTACCCTAAACTGCGGTCGACATACAAACAAAGAAAAAACAGGTAAAGATAAAAGAGCAAACCATATTCCCTTAACAATCGGAACTTGGAATGTACGCACCCTACTTGACAGAGATGGCGCGTCGGGTCCAGAGAGACAAACAGCACTGATTGGGAGAGAGCTGGGCAGGTACAACATCGACATTGCAGCCTTGAGCGAGACACGACTTGCAGAAGAAGGCCAAATATGTGAAATAGGTGCCGGCTACACATTTTTCTGGAGTGGAAGGAAAAGCGAGGAAAGACGCCAATCCGGTGTGGGATTTGCCATTAAGTCGGCCCTGGTCGGCAAACTAGCTGGAATTCCAAAGGCTATAAACGACAGGCTCATGACCATTAAATTGCCCCTGCTGAATGGAAGGAAGCATGCAACCATTGTGAGTGTCTACGCACCAACTATGACCAATGAAGATGATGTCAAGAACAAGTTCTATGAGGACCTGCACAATGTATTAACATCTGTTCCCAAAGGAGCAAACTTATACTTCTTGGGGATTTCAATGCCAGAGTAGGCACGGACACCACCTCTTGGAATGGCATTATTGGAAAGCACGGAGTCGGAAATTGTAACAACAATGGACTCCTCCTTCTTCAGACATGTGCCGAACACGATCTCCTGATTACCAACACAATTTTCCGTCTCCCCATGAGAAACAGGACATCGTGGATGCACCCTCGATCGAAACACTGGCACCTCATTGACTATGTCATCGTCAGGAGGAGTGAATGACAAGACGTTCGGGTGAAAAATTCCATGTGTGGTGCCGAATGTTGGACAGACCAACGTCTCACTATCTCGAAAATAAACATTCAAATCAAACCACCACGGCGTCCTCAAGGGGTGAAAGTGCAAAAAAAAAAAAAAAAAAAAACTAAATGTCACCCGCCTGAACAGCAAGAAAATGCAGCTGTCGTTTGAATATATGCTGGAAGACCGCCTCAAGCCCAATGCTGCAGCTAAACAGGATACAGAAACAGAGTGGAGAGCCCTAAAGGACATAATTTACAACACTGCTATGGAAATCCTGGGTCCAACCCCCCGAAAGCATAAAGACTGGTTTGATGAAAATTCCGAATACATCAACCAATTGCTGGCCGAGAAACATCTTCTCCTCAAGGCACATTTGAATGACCCGAAGTCAACATAAAAAAGAGATGCCTTCAAGAACATTCAGAGAGTAGTGCAGCAGAAACTTCGGCACATGCGGTACTCCTGGCTGAGCAGCAAAGTCTGATGAAATTCAAGGCTTTGCTGACAGACATGATATGAAAAACTTCTACGACTCACTGAAAGCGGTCTATGGTCCTACATCACCATGCTTAGCTCCCCTCCTCAGTGCAGATGGGGGAACATTGGTCACCGATAAGAAAGACATCCTTCAGCGCTGGGCAGAACATTTCAGCAACATCTTAAATGCAACTTCCTTCTTCGATGATGAAACCATCAACTGCTTTCCTCAAGTTCCCATCAATGATACACTTGATGACTTGCCAACCATAGTAGAAGTAAACAAAGCCATCCAGCAACTCTCCAGCGGCAAGGCACCTGGTCCGGACTCCATCTCGGCAGCGATATACAAGGCAGGTGGGCCGGTCCTAACAGAGCAGCTTCACCAAGTCTTTACAAACATATGGGTGAACGAGACCATGCCACAAGATTTCAAGGACGCATCAATAGTCCACCTTTACAAACGAAAAGGAAACCGCCAATCCTGTGACAACCACCGAGGCATCTCCTTGCTTTCAATTGCAGGGAAGATACTCGCCAGAATTCTTCTCAATCGCCTCACGGCCCATCTCGATAAAGGTCTTCTTCCCGAGAGCCAGTGTGGCTTAAGAAAAGAACGTGGAACTGTTGACATGATTTTCGCTGCAAGGCAGCTGCAAGAGAAATAAATGTCAGGAACAGAACTGCGAAATGTTCTCCACTTTCATTGACCTTACCAAGGCTGTTGATACAGTCAGCAGAGAAGGACTGTGGAAGATTATGGCAAAATATGGCTGTCCACGAAAGTTTGTCCAAATAGTGCGGCTATTTCATGATGGCATGCAGGCAAGAGTACAGGAAAATGGTGAACTGTCTGAGCCCTTTCCTGTCACCAATGGAGTGAAACAAGGATGTGTCCTGGCACCAACACTGTTCAGCCTCATGTTTTCAGCTATGTTGACGAATGCCTTCGAGAACAACGACATTGGAATAGACATCAACTACCGCATGGATGGAAAGTTATTCAATCTCAGAAGGCTGAAAGCTAAAACCAAAATTGACAGCGACACCGTCAGAGAGCTCCTGTTTGCTGATGATTGCGCTCTATACGCCAACTCAGAGGCGGACATGCAACATAATGTTTCAGCTTTCTCACATGCCTGTGCCAACTTTGGGCTCAACATCAATTTGGAGAAGACTGTAGTTATGTACCAGCCAGCTCCAGGGAATAATCACACTGTGCCAAATATCAAAGTGAATGGTCATAGTCTAAGTGTTGTGGACAAATTCACCTATCTTGGCAGCACTGTGTCACAAGCTGCCACAATTGATGATGAAGTAAATGCAAGAATCTCCAAGGCCAGCGCGGCCTTTGGCAGACTGTACAAGAATGTATGGGACAGGAATGGAATAAGCCTGCAAACAAAGCTGAAAGTCTACAAAGCAGTTGTATTATCCACACTGCTATATGCTTGTGAAACCTGGACTGTTTATCAGCGACACGCTAGGAAATTAAACCACTTCCACACAGTCTACCTTAGGAAGATACTGAAGATTAAATGGCAAGACAAGATCCCAGACACTGAAGTCATAGAAAGAGCGTCCATGCCCAGTATCCACACTCTACTAATGAAGAATCAGATTCGCTGGGCTGGTCACTTGACTCGCATGCCAGATCACAGGCTCCCTAAACGAATTTATTTATGGCGAGTTGCGTTGTGGTAAACGCTCCCAAGGCGGCCAGAGGAAACGCTTTAAAGACACTCTGAAAATCTCACTGAATGCTTTTGGAATTCATCATGACACCTGGGAGACTGCAGCCAAAGACCGAAATTGGTGGCGTGCATCATTACGCAAGGGTGCAGTCACTTGTGAGGCAACCAGGACTGCAAGAGCTGTGAAGAAAAGACAGAACAGAAAAACCACTGCAGAAAATCCTCCTCCAGAAACGTCAAGCATTCTTTGTCCACATTGACAAAGAACATTTCGAGCCAAAATAGGCCTTATCAGCCATCTTAGATCTCACGGCTCCATACTTTCAACCCCGCTGGATGAAATGAATGGTCATCATCATTCTTGATGGACAAACAACACACTTTGAATAAGGGACATAAACATCTAATATTGTTCCAAGGGAGACTACTTAATTATAGAAGAAATAAATATATTCAGCGATAATAATAACAGTCAGCATCAAACGTCTACTATTTTACTTTATAAATTGTATAGTCAGTGCCTTATTAAAATCTGTTAATGCCAAATACAATACATTTAAATTTCTTGTAAACTAATATTTCTAATTTTTAGATACTGAAATTTTAGAACCAACTTTGAAGTTATAAATTTAAATTTTAAATTTTATTTGTATACTTTCAATGTAGAATTAAATTATCACTTTTAACCTTCCCCCAATGTGGGAGAAGAACATTATTTTACTGGCCTCCTAAGGCCACATAAAGTGTACAGGAATTTAACCACACACATCCCTCTCCTGTCTCTTCTCTTGTTCTAACATATATAGACAACGTATGTCAAAACCCCCTGTAGATGGCCAGCCCATGGATCGTGCCGATGTTATTAACGTCCTTAAAGATATGGCGAGAACAGAGGTCTTTGACGTCAGTGTATCTACATCGCTGTCCAGGATGAAAGACTTGGGTGTAAGAATAGGCACGGCCAGACGCGAGAAGTACATCGGAAAAACGAGGTGCCTCGTCAACCAACACAGAACTGTCTCTATTAGCCACCGGACGCTGATGCATATGCTGGGGGGGGGGGAGGATCTGAGCACCTATGGACCTGTCCGGAGTGCAATGAAGATACCCCAACTGATAACTGATAACTGATAACACTAGATGTTTAAGAATGCGCGTTCTTATTCATTCAGCAATGATGATCTCCCTCACATTCGAAAAGTCGGGGGTTCGTTTCCAGACTGTGCCGTTCAGACCACAAGCGCAGTCTTTCTGGAGACTCCGGGGAGACATCGGTGAGATTATGAAGATAGCACGTCCTGCGATGCCCTCAACTGGCGGCTCGCCGTTCTGCGAAGATTCACCAAGTCAGATGGGTAAAATCCAATTCAATGAATTCTAGACTCTTGTCCATAAACTTAACACCAGTGTCTTCCATCATTAGCAGTGTTGTCTATCTGTTCCGTTATGTGGTATTACAAGTGGCACACCTCAAACTTTGTAACCCGTTACTGACAATTCTAACTTGATTTGGTGCAGGGTTCAAAATATAGGGTGTATTTTAATGTCTGTGGGGTGTTCGATAATATTGCCGTTCCAAGTTTTGTATTTAACTTTTATGTTGCATGAACTCCACATAGGGTGAACACAAAACTTGAAACGGCAATATTTTCAAAAGCCCAACAGTCGTTAAAAATACACTCTATAGTTCTCTACAGTACACACTGGATTTCAAGAGTGTTGTGTGCCATTTTCCAACTATGTGCTTGTGTCTTCTTTATTCTATTAATATAGCATTGCCCTAACTATCAAACGCGTCTGACAAACAACAATAATAAAAAACGAAGTGATGGTTCTTATGTATAGTTGTGCCCTAAGTCAGGATGGATAAATATTCACTGAAGTAACGGTAGAAATAAATTAACAGCTATTTATCAACATTAACTAATGACGCAGGAGCGAAGCTGAGATAAATTGATGAACTAAAAAAATCAACGATATGTGCACATCGAGATTTGAAACTAGAAGTAAAACCTTAATGTGATGAAACCATTATGTTAAAGTGGAAATTGTATTGCTGAGTGCAAACAGCTGGTGGCACTGAATAGTTCTGTTTCTTGCAACGCATCACGGGATTTTTAACTAATCTATGCAATGCACGGTTGTTTTAATTTTTTGTGTGTTCACAATTAATAAACAGGACTTGAATGAGTATCAAGACATTTCTTTCATACACGTATTTATATTGGTATAGCGTCCAAGTTAGCCAGAAGTAGAAGTTCACTCTTAGGCAAGGTGGCGTACCCGATATGACTCCCAGGCAGGGCTACATGACACCATGGCAGCCTGTGGGGGTTTGAAGCTGGGGGAACCAGACAGGTAGGTAATGGTTCCAGACGGTAGCTAGAGGATCTCTGTACAGAGACAATGCCAGGGGTCATCGACCAATATTACCAAAGGTCAAGGAGGAAAGCAATAACAGAGGTCATTAATCAGTAAGGCTAGTGTCAAGCAGGAATGCAATGATGGAGATTTTCGACCATTACGGCCAATGCCAAGGAGGAAAGCAATGTCAGAGGTCATCGACCACTATGGCCAATGCCAAGGAGGAAAGCAATGTCAGAGGTCATCGACCACTATGGCCAATGCCAAGGAGGAAAGCAATGTCAGAGGTCATCGACCACTATGGCCAATGCCAAGGAGGAATGCAATGTCAGAGGTCATCGACCACTATGGCCAATGCCAAGGAGGAAAGCAATGTCAGAGGTCATCGACCACTATAGCCAATGCCAAGGAGGAAAGCAATGTCAGAGGTCATCGACCACTATGGCCAATGCCAAGGAGGAAAGCAATGTCAGATGTCATCGACCACTATGGCCAATGCCAAGGAGGAAAGGAATGACAGAGGTCATCGACCACTATGGTCAATGCCAAGGAGGAAAGCAATGTCAGAGGTCATCGGCCACTATGGCCAATGCCAAGGAGGAAAGGAATGACAGAGGTCATCGACCACTATGGCCAATACCAAGGAGGAAAGCAATGTCAGAGGTCATCGACCAATATGGCCAATGCCAAGGAGGAAAGGAATGACAGAGGTCATCGACCACTATGGCCAATGCCAAGGAGGAAAGCAATGTCAGAGGTCATCGACCAGTATGGCCAATACCAAGGAGGAAAGCAATGTCAGAGGTCATCGACCACTATGACCAATGCAAAGGAGGAAAGCAATGTCAGAGGTCATCGACCAGTATGGCCAATACCAAGGAGGAAAGCAATTTTAGAGGTCATCGACCACTATGGCCAACCCAAGGAGGGAAGAAATGACAGTCAACCTTGAGTACCCATGCCTAGATAACTATAGCAGTCAAAGAATTACGACCGCTATAGTAGGGTGGGTGTGGAGGCTGGAGGGTGGTGGGAAGCCACTGGTTGATGATACTCCTACACTGGGGTGCGAGACGAGTGAACAGATATGTTAGTTTAATTTGGGCCTGTATTTGAAATACACGCATCTGGACAGAGCATATTTACTCCTATTCGCTAGATTTTAACTCGAGCCTCCTCCACTTTGGACTGATGTTTGCGTTTGAACTAGCTTTCCTTACTTCCAGTGTCTCTCGCCATCAGGCGAAACCCGCTCCAGTTGCTGTTGTACTTGTAATGTACTCCCCCAAGTCAAGGATGAAATGTCAATATTTTATTTTCACTGACCGGTGTAGGGTTGAACCCTCTACCTCGCCATCAGCACGCCGGAAGTTTAATAGCTGGCGCCAAACTTTGAAGACGATGAGTTGACGAATTGTAATTTAAGACACAAAGCAGCAGAAATAGCATATTTAAGGGTGACTGTTTGGGTTTAAGTGAGCTTCCAGCAATGCTTTGTGTACGAGAGAACGTATCCATGGGGCTCTCTGTGTAGCTTTAACACAAGTTCAGAAAACTAACTGGTTTCATTCTTTAACACAAGTCAGATGAGACAGTATAACCAACGGATTGAATAACCAGAAGTGGCAGAATTTGTGTGTGACAACCTTATAACGTAGGTCCCGTGTCATAATCGGAATTTTCTGGAAACTGACTTACTTTTCTTCCCACTATTTGGCCTCCTCGTTAATGACGAGGGAGATGTTTAATTTCGGACAGTTATTTTGGATGACCTACTGGCACCTTGCCGTCTTGACAGACGATAGTTTGTAAAATGGAGTTACACCTCTCCGTTAACACAAAGCCTGGACTGAATTTAGAGACCATGTGTTGTCGATGCAGAATTGTAACTCTCTCGGTCTGCCTAGTTTACTCCAGAGGATAGTTAACACAAATATGGCTGGTACAAGACAAGCTGCAGAAGCCGCCGGATCAGCAAAGCAATGCTCTAACTGTCCGCCTGTCGGATCCTCCATCCTAGACCAGTTGCCGACCAAGGCTTAGGGCCTGGTCAGCCCTGCCATGACATTTAGTCTTTAGGTTGCATTTCCTCGCACGAGGGTAAGCTTGTACCCTTCCAATTGCACCCCTACACCCGAAGCAGTTTGCACAATGTGGGGTGTCGGGTTTGGTAAGCGCCGTCCGACATTCAGCGCTAACAGAGAACAGGTAATACCGCCTACTGTCATCCATAGCTCAGACATATCTGACTAAGACCAGACATCATATTTTGGATACTGTGAGGAATACATATACAGGATTATTATGATTTAAAGACGAGAGCTAATTAGTTAAGACATGCATACGACAGTTTAGCTTGATGTAAACACGCGACAAGATCTATCAGCTGAAGCCGTGCGTTTGTCGTAGTCCATCATTTCAGCATATGAGTAGTAAGGGGGGAGGTAACTAAGTATTATTTGGGGTCCGCTTCGGTGGTCCGGACGTCATATTTCCTTATATGAATGTTATCCCGCCCCCAGCGGACCACATAGAAAACGGACCTCAAATGACCCAGATATTTGAAAATGGCGGTTATGTTCTTGGTTTTAGGTGACCACTTCCGGTTGTCGTGATGTCTACTTCCGGTGCGGTGCGGCGGCGGCGGTGGAGGCGGGGGTGGTGGTGGCAGTGGCGATGGGTTCGAGTCCCAGTGTGTGTGTGTGTGTGAGTGTGTGTGTGTGTGTGTGTGTGTGTGTGGTGCGGTCACGTGGTGTGATCGAACCCCAGTCATAGCGATCCCCCTTCGATGAGGGAGATCAAAATCAAATATGACAGAAAATGATTTAGTCCATCTCTCGAGGTAACCCGAGGATCCATTTTTGGATTGCATTAATAAACTTTCCACCATGATACTGAATTCGGCATGTTTCCGTAGTATCCAGGTATCAACTTTAAGCGCTTGGTGAAAATCTGGTTTAGAAATATACTAGCCAGGCGAGCAATTTTATTAAAAATTAAACCTAAAACATAATTAAACCCCCGCGAGAAATACAATGACCAGCGACCGCGAGATTAACCGATACCGTTCAAGCAGAACGCCTACGGGATTGTCAATTAACGGCACCGGACTTCAATGCTTATTGTAGATAGCGATCAGATGACAACCTGGACTGCGAAGGGAATATTTGCACCGAAATAAAAATATAGCTATACGAAGCTATTACACACATAGTTTGAAATATTTAAATAGATATCTATGTATTTATGAATTTATCTATCTATTTATTTATATATGTATGTATTTCTATAGCTGCAGGTAGGTTGTCCCAATGGGTATATATACGTACTTGCCTTGATGACTTGGTCACGCGGGATATGTGTGCACGTCTGTGTGTGTATATGTGTGCGTGCGCGAGCGCAAGTGTGCTATCAATTACAGGACGTCGCAGTCAGTCCCAACATTGGTTATGCAATGCATTTACACGACGTTGCAGACAGCCCCAACATTGATTGCTGCGTGTGTGCCATCATCACATCCGTGTATATGTGTGTCTGTGTGTGCGCGCGAGCATGTGTGTGCTATCAATTACAGGACGTCGCAGTCAACCTCAACATTCTATGGAGTTTCATCTCGGCTGGGCATGTTTGCAATTGTCATTTTGAATAAACACCAGCCAGGTTATGTGCGTGTGAAGAGGGTGTATCACCAGCTAGATGTCTATCTACTACAGGACGTCGCAGTCAGTCCCAACATTGTTTATGCAATGCATTTACACGACGTTGCAGTCAGCCCCAACAATGATTGGTGCTCGTGGGCCATCATCACATCCATATGTGTGTGTGTGTACATCCATGTGTGTGTGTGTGCTATCAATTACAGGACATCGCAGTCAACCTCACCATTCTATGGAGTTTCATGTGTGCTGGACAAGTTTTGAGATTCTCATTTTGAATGAACGACAACCATGTCATGTGCGTGTGAAGAGGGTGTAGCACCAGCTAGATGTCTATCAATTACAGGCCAGCGTAGTCAACCTCAATTTTCGTACTTCCTGGGCAAGCTTGCCGGTGTCTTTCTGAACAACCGGCACCCATGATCTTCTATAGTGTCTGTAATCAGGATTACTATCATTATCATCATCCACCACCACCAAAACAATCATCATCATCATCATCATCATCATCATCATCATCATCATCATCATCATCATCATTATCATCATCATCATCATCATCATCATCATCATCATCATCATCATCATCATCATCATCATCATCATCATCATCATCATCATCATCATCATCATCATCAGCTTCGTCATCAGTTGAAGGTGACCGATAGGGTGACTCACCACAGGGCTATGTCGGCGGAGTGAACGTATGTGAACGTCTTCAGACATGCCTTTGGGGAAAACTGGAGGATGACTCAGAGCGTACTGACAGCATAACGATACAGCCGATCAAATATGACGATGCTTCCGGTCATATGTCTAAGGTATACAATCGAAACACGTGACTAAAACCGATTAAAGATGGCGTCGCACTCGATAACATGTATAAGTGTAAACCGGGTGACTATAACCGATCAAAGATGGCGCTGTAGCCGGTCTCGTGTTTTATGGGATACATTATAAACACGTGACTAATGGTCACAGATGGATTCTCATCAGGTCACATGGCCAGACAATATACTGCTGAGTCATTCTACGTCGGCAAATACCATGTATAAGACGACCAGCATTCGTCAAATAAAAGTACCGGTCTCAGTGAACACCAACCAGCTCACAATGTTACAATTCGCTATCGGTAAGTTGGCTTTTTTGATAAAGCTTTCACATTTTCGTTGTGTTTATCCAAGTAGACATATGGGTAACCTAAAACCATTCAAAGATGGCACTGCATCCGATCACCCATGGCTAATGGTCACAGCCGCTGAAATATGGCGCTGCTTCCGGTCGCTTGTGTAATGACTACTACCAGACCACATACTCACTGGTTACAAGTGGTCAACGATGGCCTCGCATCCGATCACAGGTGGTAAGAAGAAACCAGACCACGTAGCTAAAACCGATCAAAAATGGCGCTGTATACGGTCACATGTCTTATGGGATAAAACCGAAACACGTGCCTAATGACTCAACCGGTCATAGATGGACACGCATCCGGTCACATGACCAGACAGTGCATAATATTCGGCTGACTCATTCTACGCCAGCAAATAGCGTGTATAAGACGGCCACCATTCGTCTAATAGAAGTACCGGTCTCTGTGAGCAGTAACCAGAACACCATATGCCAAATCTGCTAAACGCATATAACTGGAATATGTGCTCTGCTGGCTGCGACACCAATCAACACATGCACATGGCTTATTCATTAAGCCTGAATGGTCGTATACAAGTGACCTATTCTGAGATGCAGATTAATGACTTGTCCTGATCTGTCCATAACACGGTAGTCACCTTGAGCAAGTACTATGACTTTCTGGTTGACTTCGTCATTCATTTCTTTTGGTGGTATGTAACGGGTGGATCAGTCTTATCTTATTGCACCCCTTCCGTACTTAATCGACCAGTGATGGCGTGTCTGGGTACTCCACAGTGGGATGACAACCCTTGTATGGTGACCTTATGCCCACTGCTAAGTTCAGAAAGTAGTGTCCTTAGTTCCGACAATGTCCCACAACGAGCGCCTCGAGCACTGATTTTTGCATTTCCCAATAGCAACTAATGATACAACCGAGACACGCGTGTAATGACCCAGTAGGTCAAAAACAGTGGTAATCGAAGAAACCAACGTGGAAACTAACTCACAAAATACCCCAGAGGGGAAAGAAAATTCGTTCTGGTGCATGTGTGGTCGCCGAGTGCCGCGATAGAGATTGTCTTCTTCTGTCAACTGGTCGTTATATTCACAGTCATTGGCGTATCACTATTTAATCTGTCTCGAGACAACGTCAACGCGGTCGAGGGCAAGTTGTGGATCGCTCTTCTAAGCAACTGTCTGGGTTACATGCTACCAAACCCTAAAATATGAGTATCTACCTGACATTACCGAGTCATGCTTCGCCGAACATATTTCCCAAGAACTCACCAGGTCACTATTACGTCAAGTTACCGCAGACTATAGAGGTGAGTCAATATTTTGAAGTGGGTCTGGTCGAAATTCAATTCCCCAACTACTACTGCAATGTGCTAGAGAATGAAGTATGGCTAAGATACATCCCACCCAATGGTAGAGTGATAAGAAAGGTGTGTCCCGCAGGCCTGTACAGTTACCAGACGCGTTTATAGCTGCACTGAATCGCCTAATGAAAGAGCGGAAGGTGGACGATTAACTCTGTGTTCTATTCCATTTCGACAGTGCATCAAAGAAAGTCATCGTGAAAATACTCGAACCCGGGGCCACTACTACATTTAGTGAGAAGTTACAAGACATACTAGATACAATTGAAGGTGAAGGGTCGATAGACCTGAATAACGACCTGCAAAATGTCTACGTATACTGCGATCTCATTGCGGCAATACCAGTTGGAGACGTGATGGTCCCACTACTAAGGACGGTTCCTATCATGAATCAGCGATCGACCTCAGTGTTTCTCGCCTACGACAAACCTCACTACATACCACTGAATCGTTACTCCTTCGACACGGTGGAAATACTTCTAACCACTGATACGGGTACAAAGGTCGCATTCACTACCGGGACTTCAGTGCTGACGTTACATTTTCGAGTTCGGAAGAGACCAGACCTAGAATAATGGTGAAATACGGGGCGTTACATCGAAACCCCAGACTGTCCGAAGACATGATGTGCCCGACACTCAGATGATTGATCCCTCGGGTATCTACAAGACTCTTTCTCTTTCTGTTTATTATGTTATTATGTTTCCAACTTGAATGTTTCATGTAGAAATTTAATTGTTAATTTTGTGTACAATTTTATTGTTGAAATTTAAATTTTTCCCTTCAATTATAGTGACTTATTACATAAGATACGTTTAATTTTCTGAAATACCGCTGTTGTTTGCATAGGGGACAGGCGAATATCTTATAAGTTTCGATAAACTTTGGTCAAACTTTTCACATTTGGTTAACAAAGTTTCCTACTTTTTTATGAGGTTTGTTGAAAATTTGGTCAAACTTGTCCAAAAATTTTCACCTTTGGTTAACACATTTTCTTACTTGGCCAAGATTTTTACCATTTGGTTAACAAAGTTTCCTACTTTTCATAAGTTCGGGTGAAATGTGGTCAAACTTTTCACATCTGGACAACAAAATTTCCCACTTTTCATAAGTTTGGTTGACAGTTGGCCAAACTTTTCACGTTCGGTTAACAAATTTTCCTACTTTTCATATGTTTGACTGAGCCTTTTATAAGTGTGGTTTGAAATTCGGCTAACCTTTTCGCATTTGGTTAACAAATTTTCCTACTTTTCATAAGAATGGGTGAGCTTTTTATAAGTCTGGTTGAAATGTAGCCAAAATTTTCACCCTCTGGCTAACAAATTTTATTACTTGGCCAAGATTTTTGCCATTTGGTTAACAAAGTTTCCTACTTTTTATGAGTTTGTTTGAAATTTGGCTAACCTTTTCACTTTCGTTAACAAATGTTCCTACTTGTTGATGCTTGTGGTTCAACTTTGACCAAACTTTTCGCCTTTTGGTTAACAAAGTTTCCTACTTTTCATAAGTTTGGGTGAAATTTGGTCAAACTTTTCACAGCTGGACAACAAAATTTCCCACTTTTCATAAGTTTGGGTGAAAGTTGGCCAAACTTTTCACGTTTGGTTAACAAATTTTCCTACTTTTCATATGTTTGACTGAGATTTTTATACGTTTGGTTTGAAATTTGGCTAAACTTTTCACATTTGGTTAACACATTTTCTTACTTGGCCAAGATTTTTGCCATTTGAATCACAAAGTTTCCTAATTTTCATAAGTTTGGGTGAAATTTGGTCAAACTTTTCACATCTGGACAACAAAATTTCACACTTTTCATAAGTTTGGGTGAAAGTTGGTCAAACTTTTCACGTTTGGTTAACAAATTTTCCTACTTTTCATATGTTTGAGTGAGATTTTTTATAAGTTTGGTTTGAAATTCGGCTAACCTTTTCACCTTTGGTTAACAAATTTTCTTACTTGACCAAGATTTTTGCCATTTGGTTAACAAGTTTTTCTACTTTTCATAAATTTGATTGAAATGTGGCCAAATATTTTTCCCTTTTGGGTAACAGATTTTCTTACGTTTTGCAAAGTTTCCAACTTTTCATACTTTTGGTTGAGCTATTTCAGATTATGGTCGACAGTTTTTTCTACTTTGGTTAACCCGTTTCCTTAGTTTTGTTGAAATATTTATTGAATTTGTCACCAATATGTATCATTCTCTCATCACATGATAACTATATACACCGTAAACACTAACAAAAATTCAACAACCAAGACGTAATTATAATATATGCCTGTTTATTTTACAGTATTTCAAGTACATTTTACAGTATTTCAGTCCATTTTTTCAAGAATAAAAATGCATAATGTCATTATACGAAATGGGTGATGTGATATGCGGTGGTATACATAGTATCATCACAACATTTTATTTTCACGTACAAAGCTATACACATTGTATGTTGTTTCTGGATTTCTACACGCCATTGTCTGAGTAGTTTGGTTTTTTCGGTTGGTAGCCTGGTATGTATATGTCACTTAGCATGTAATCATAAAACTGGTCTCCTGTTCGGTGGGTTGATGTCTGAGTCTTGTAGATACCCGAGGCATCAATCATCTGAGTGTCGGGCACATCATGTCTTCGGACAGTCTGGGGTTTCGATGTAACGCCCCGTATTTCACCATTATTCTAGGTCTGATCTCTTCCGAACTCGAAAATGTAACGTCAGCACTGAAGTCCCGGTAGTGAATGCGACCTTTGTACCCGTATCAGTGGTTAGAAGTATTTCCACCGTGTCGAAGGAGTAACGATTCAGCGGTATGTAGTGAGGTTTGTCGTAGGCGAGAAACACTGAGGTCGATCGCTGATTCATGATAGGAACCGTCCTTAGTAGTGGGACCATGACGTCTCCAACTGGTCTTGCCGCAATGAGATCGCAGTATACGTAGACATTTTGCAGGTCGTTATTCAGGTCTATCGACCCTTCACCTTCAATTGTATCTAGTATCTCTTGTAACTTCTCACTAAATGTAATAGTGGCCCCGGGTTCGAGTATTTTCACGATGACTTTCTTTGATGCATCGTCGAAATGGAATAGAACACAGAGTTGATCGTCCACCTTCCGATCTTTCATTAGGCGATTCAGTGCAGCTATAAACGCGTCTGGTGAACTGTACAGGCCTGAGGGACACACCTTTCTTATCACTCTACCATTGGGTGGGATGTATCTTAGCCATACTTCATTCTCTAGCACATTGCAGTAGTAGTTGGGGAATTGAATTTCGGCCAGACCCACTTAAAAATATTGACTCACCTCTATAGTCTGCGGTAACTTGACGAAATAGTGACCTGGTGAGTTCTTGGGAAATATGTTCGGCGAAGCATTACTCGGTAATGTCAGGTAGAAGCTCATATTTTAGGGTTTGGTAGCATGTAACCCAGACAGTTGCTTAGAAGAGCGATCCACAACTTGCCCTCGACCGCGTTGACGTTGTCTCGAGACAGATTAAATAGTGATACGCCAATGACTGTGTATATAACGACCAGTTGACAGAAGAAGACAATCTCTAGTCGCGGCACTCGCCGACCACACATGCACCAGAACGAATTTTCTTTCCCCTCTGGGGTATTTTGTGAGTTAGTTTCCACGTTGGTTTCTTCGATTACCACTGTTTTTGACCTACTGGGTCATTACACTCGTGTCTCGGTTGTATCATTAGTTGCTATTGGGAAATGCAAAAATCAGTGCTCGAGGCGCTCGTTGTGGGACATTGTCGGTACTAAGGACACTACTTTCTGAACTTAGCAGTGGGCATAAGGTCACCATACAAGGGTTGTCATCCCACTGTGGAGTACCCAGACACGCCAGTCGCTGGTCGATTGGGTACGGAAGGGGTGCAATAAGATAAGTCTGAGCCACCCGTTACATACCACCAAAAGAAATGAATGACGAAGTCAACCAGAAAGCCATAGTACTTGCTCAAGGTGACTACCGTGTTATGGACAGATCAGGACAAGTCATTAATCTGCATCTCAGAATAGGCCACTTGTATACGACCATTCAGGCTTAATGAATCAGCCATGTGCATGTGTTGATTGGTGTCGCAGCCAGCAGAGCACATACTCCAGTTATATGCGATTAGCACCATATATCTCTTTATTATACTAGTATTGTTAGGTTAACTGTATGCCTACTTGGAGAAACACAACGAAAATGTGAAAGATGTATCAAAAAAGCCAACTTACCATTAGAGATTTGGCATATGGTGTTCTGGTTACTGCTCACAGAGACCGGTACTTCTATTAGACGAATGCTGGCCGTCTTATACACGCTATTTTCTGACGTAGAATGAGTCAGCCCAATATTATACACTGTCTGGTCATGTGACCGGGTGCGAGTCCATCTATGACCGGTTGAGTCATTAGGCACGTGTTTCGGTTGTATCCCATAAGACATGTGACCGGATACAGCGCCATCTTTGATTGGTCTGGTTTCTCCTTACCACCTGTGATCGGATGCGAGGCCATCGTTGACCACTTGTAACCAGTGAGTATGTGGTCTGGTAGTAGTCATTACACAGGCGACCGGAAGCAGCGCCATATTTCAATGGCTGTGACCATTACCCATGGGTGATCGGATGCAGTGCCATCTTTAAATGGCTTTAGGTTACCCATATGTCTACTTGGAGAAACACAACGAAAATGTGAAAGCTTTATCTAAAAAGCCAACTTACCGATAGCGAATTGTAACATTGTGAGCTGGTTGGTGTTCACTGAGACCGGTACTTCTATTTGACGAATGCTGGTCGTCTTATACATGGTATTTGCTGACGTAGAATGACTCAGCAGTATATTGTCAGGCCATGTGACCGGATGCGACTCCATCTTTGACCATTAGTCACGTGTTCAGGATGTATCCCATAAGACACGAGACCGGCTACAGCGCCATCTTTGATCGGTTTTAGTCACGCGGTTGAACACTTACACATGTGATCGAGTGCGACGCCATCTTTAATCGGTTGTAGTCACGTGTTTCGATTGTATACCTTAGACATATGACCGGAAGCATCGTCATATTTGATCGGCTGTATCGTTATGCTGTCAGTTCGCTCTGAGTCATCCTCCAGTTTTCCCCAAAGACATGTCTGAACACGTTCACGTACGTTCACTCCTGCCGACATAGCCCTGTGGTGAGTCACCCGATCGGTCACCTTCAGCTGATGACGAAGCTGATGCTGATGATGATGATGATGATAATGATTTTGATGGTGGCGGTGGGTGATGATGATGATGTTAATCCTGATTACAGACACTACAGGCGATCATGGGTGCCGGTTGTTCAGAAAGACACCGGAAAGCTTGCCCAGGAAGTACGAAAGTTGAGGTTGACTGCGCTGGCCTGTAATTGACAGACATTTAGCTGGTTCTACACCCTCTTCACACGCACATGACATGGTTGTCGTTCATTCAAAATGAGAATCGCAAAACATGCCAGCACACATGAAACTACATAGAATGTTGAGGTTGACTGCGATGTCCTGTAATTGATAGCACACACACACACACGCATGGATACACACAACACACACACACGGATGTGATGATGGCCCACGAGCACCAATCAATGTTGGGCTGTCTGCAACGTCTTGTAAATGTATTGCATAAACAATGTTGGGACTGACTGCGACGTCCTGTAATAGATAGACATCTAGCTGGTGATACTCCCTCTTCACACGCACATGACCTGGCTGGTGTTCACTTGAAAATGACAATTGCAAACTTGCCCAGCACACATGAGACTCCATAGAATGTTGAGGTTGACTGCGACGTCCTGTAATTGATAGCACACCCGCGCGCGCGCACGCACACACAGACATACACACGGATGTGATGATGGCCCACGAGCACCAATCAATGTTGGGGCTGTCTGCAACGACGTGTAAATGCATTGCATAAACAATGTTGGGACTGACTGCGACGTCCTGTAATTGGTAGCACACCTGCGCGTGCGCACACACACATACACACACACAGACGTGCGCACATGACCTGGCTGGTGTTCATTGAAAATGACAATTGCAAACTTGCCCAGCACACATGAAACTCCATAGAATGTTGAGGTTGACTGCGACGTCCTGTAATTGATAGCACACCCGCGCGCGCGCACACACACAGACACACACACGGATGTGATGATGGCCCACGAGCACCAATCAATGTTGGGGCTGTCTGCAACGACGTGTAAATGCATTGCATAAACAATGTTGGGACTGACTGCGACGTCCTGTAATTGATAGCACACCTGCGCCGCGCACGCATACATATACACACACAGACGCGCACAATATCCCGCGTGACCAAGTCATCAAGGCAAGTACGTATATATACCCATTGGGACAACCTACCTGCAGCTATAGAAATACATACATATATAAATAAATAGATAGATAAATTCATAAATACATACATATCTATTTATATTAATATTTCAAACATATGTATAACGGTTTCGTATAGCTATATTTTATTATTTCGGCGCAAATATTCCCTTCACAGTCCCGGTTGTCTTCTGATCGCTATCTACAATAAGCATTGAAGTCAGGTGCCGTTAATTGACAATCCCGTAGGCGTTCTGCTTGACCGGTATCGGTTAATCTCGCGGTCGCTGGTCATTGTATTTCTCGCGGGGCGTGATGGCTCATCGCGTAGCTCTTTGCCTATTCGCGCAGGTAAAGTTGGCGGTCAGGGGAGCTTAGTAAGGCCAGCCGTAAAGTGGAGACAACAGACACGAATCGTCTCCCTTGGTTTAATTCTATTTATGTTTGTAAAAAGGGACGTTATTTGTTTAATAGTATTACATATTTTTATTATTATCTCGGAAAGTTATGGCTTAAATTAAATGACACTCGTAGTTTTATATTGACGTAACTATTCTACAGTATACATACAAGAATATTGAGGGTTTAATTATGTTTTAGGTTGAATTTTTAATAAAATTGCTTGCCTGGCTAGTATATTTCTAAACCAGATTTTCACCAGGCGGTTAAAGTTGATACCTGGGTACTACGGAAACATGCCGAATTAAGTATCATGGTGGAAAATTTATTACTGCAATCCAAAAATGGATCCTCGGGTTAGCTCGAGAGATGGACTAAATCATTTTCTGTCATATTTGATTTCGATCTCCCTCATCGAAGGGGGATCGCTATGACTGGGGTTCGATCACACCACGTGACCGCACCACACACACACACACACACACACACACACACACACACACACACACACACACACACACTGGGCCTCGAACCCATCGCCACCGCCACCACCACCCCCGCCGCCGCCTCCACCACCGCCGCCGCACCGCACCAGAAGTAGTCATAACGACAACCGGAAGTTGTAACCCAAAACCAAGAACATAACCGCCATTTTCAAATATCTGTGTCATTTGAGGTCCGTTATCTATGTGGTCCGCTGGGGGCGGGATAACATTCATATAAGGAAATACGACGTCCGGACCACCGAAGCGGACCCCAAATAATACTTAGTTACTTCCCCCCTTACTACTCATATGCCAGGTTATTGTGTGAATAATTCGCTGTCTTAAACGTGATATTGTCAGCCAAATTATACTCTACACAGGTATCTTGGCAGCCACCCAAAGGCATTTATGGTGTACACCAGTGGTTCTCAAT
Source organism: Cepaea nemoralis (assembly GCA_014155875.1). NCBI lineage: Eukaryota > Metazoa > Mollusca > Gastropoda > Stylommatophora > Helicidae > Cepaea > Cepaea nemoralis. Next base: position 94,308 of record JACEFZ010018432.1, read on the forward strand.
CTTTTTTTTTTGGCCCATGCCCCCCCCCCCCCCTTTACCATATGTTCAGGACGTCATTTACCCACCCCACCCCTTTCGAATTTCCTCCCTATAAATCCCCCTCACCCTTACACAGTATACATAAAAATGGAAGCTAAATTTAATAACACACACTGGAACACGTCTAGACATCTACATTAAACATGATTTGCGGGTCTAATTACGTTATACACCGAATTTCATTAGGGCGAGAAGTACAGAACCCTAAAATTTATAGGGAAAAACAATATCAAGTAACTGGTTCTTATATTAATGCGATCTTAAAATAATTTTAATTCCCCCCCCCCCCCCCTCCCACATGGAAACCCTAAAATCCTCCCCCTTCCCCTGGGAGGGGGGATTCCCCACCGGTTAAGAACCACTGGTGTACATGGCTAGATTCCGAAAGTGGCGGAATTAGATCGGTAAAAGCCGACAAACGCTTGTTGTTTATGTCTCAAGTTGTCAACAGAAAGCACATCATCTCTTTGTAGAGTTGCATTTGTTTTGCGTTGCACCGTGTTTCATGCGCTGAAGGCACCTGACTTCTGCTAGCATTGCTTTAGTACTGCTTTGCCATTCCAATAAGCACTGATTTCCTGTAATCTAACAGCTAATTGTCAAGAAATATCTGGAAAGGAAAGGCTTCACTGTAGAAATAGTGTCATCCCTATTCATTATAAAGTCGCTTAAAAGTCGACAGGGTCGACTTCACTGCACCGGGTTTTATCCCATATGGCTCGGTCGCTTTCCGCACACGGAAAGCGTCGCACAAAGCACGAACTCCGTAGATTTTAGCGACGACCCACAGGAGTCTCCGAAACATTTAACTCGTAAACCGAAGGACGCGGCCCGGAATCGAACCCACGACCTTCGAAGCACGAGTCAAACGGCTTGACCACTTCGCCACAGAGGCTCCCTATTCATTATACGTTGACGTAGTATATTCCAACATTTAAAAACGACAGCGTCGGATTATCTTTACATTTTTCTTATAACAAGATTGTCCGAGATTCTGTAAACCGAGAGGCGTTAAAAGATTTAAAATAAAACCCATAAATTGATGCACTGACAGTGCTAAAAAGACATAAATAACATAAACATATTCTCACAACATAAACAACTTTATATTAGAACGAGACATAACCTCTCCCCATTTTAAATATTAGTAGAATAACGAGCAGCCAGTTTATATTCCCTCCCCCCAATTGCTAGAAGTAAATAAATTTACTTGCTTCACACGGTTTAATATTTAAATGCGCCTTTGTTTGAGTGAGTAAATGGACTATTTACTGTCTGTTCCTATGACACGACAAAGCTTATTACGAAATCATTACAGAATGACACGGGTTTAATCGATACGAATGTGCGTTGGATTAATGCCTGGTTTATCGCGGGCTGGGACAGGTTTTGCTTGAAGCCTATTTCTGATTATGTTTTATTTGATTTTGGTTGTGGAACGAATGGGAGGCAGCATCAACGCAAGAATTTTCTTATAGTCTATACCGTTGGAACTACATCAGTCATGTACTCAGAATGGACAAGATAAAGACTCCCCTAGCAAGCCTTCATATGGACACCGGTTGGGAAAAGAAAACGGGGAAAACTAAGAGAGATCCTGCGTAGAACCATCATCAGAGAAAGCTCATTCAACGGCCAAATAAACATCCAAGACCTACAACAGGTGGCAGCGTACAGCCAGGCATGGCTTCTGCCCTATGCGTCGCCTTGGGCTCAAGAGGAAAGACTAACTAACTAATACCGTATGGCATTAGTGATCATGTCTGTCCGTAGCCTTCGGTCTCTTGTTCATTCAGTCATTACTGAACATCAAAGACCGAGATTTGTGGAGAGCCATGAACGCCTACGCCAGCTGGCATGGCACTTGATGCTAATTATTATTCTCTGAGATATTTATGTTAAAGAAATTGGGGATGGAGCAGTTAGAAAGCAATGCACCATTAGGCAGGCAGGCAGGCAGGCAGACAGAAAGACAGACAGACAGACAGACAGACAGACAGACAGACAGACAGACAGACAGACAGACAGACAGACAGACAGACAGAAGGATAGAGGAGTGTGAGAGAACTATTTGTTCAAAATGAATGAAATTTTAAAATCTTGTAATGACTGTGTAGTGTTTGAAAATATTGCCGGTCCAAGTTTTGTATTTACGAATTTAATTATCAGTTATCAGTTGGGGTATCTTCATTGCACTCCGGACAGGTCTATAGGTGCTCAGATCCTCCCCCCAGCATATGCATCAGCATCCGGTGGCTAATAGTGACAGTTCTGTGTTGGTTGACGAGGCACCTCGTTTTTCCGATGTACCTCTCGCGTCTGACCGTGCCTATTCTTACACCCAAGTCTTTCATCCTGGACAGCGATGTAGATACACTGACGTCAAAGACCTCTGTTCTCGCCATATCTTTAAGGCCGTTAATAACATCGGCACGATCCATGGGCTGGCCATCTACAGGGGGTTTTGACACACGTTGTCTATATATGTTAGAAAAAGAGAAGAGACAGGAGAAGGATGTGTGTAGTTAAATTCCTGTACACTTGATGTGGCCTTAGTAGGCCAGTAAAAAAATGTTCTTCCCCCATATCGGGGGATGACTTCAAGTAGTTCCTCGACGCCTACATTGAAAGTATGCAAATACAATTTTAAAAATAAATTTATAACTCAAAAGTTGGTTCTAAAATTTAAGTATTTAGAAATTAGAAATAATATCTACAAGAAATTAAAATATATTATATTTGACATTAACAGATTTTACATAGCAATTTTCTTTCTAATTTATAAATCAAAACCGTAGACGTTTTGTGCTGAGTGTTATTATTATTGCTTAATATAATTTATATTTTCTCTAATTTAAGTAGTCTCCCTTGGAACAATATTAGATGTTTATGTCCCCTACTTAAAGAGTGTTGTTTGTCCATCAAGAATGATGATGACCATTCATTTCATCCAGCGGGGTTGAAAGTATGGAGCCGTGAGTTCTAAGATGGCTGATAAGGCCTATTTTGGCTCGAAATGTTCTTTGTCAATGTGGACAAAGAATTCTTGACGTTTCTGGAGGAGGATTTTCTGCAGTGGTTTTTCTGTTCTGTCTTTTCTTCACAGCTCTTGCAGTCCTGGTTGCCTCATAAGTGACTGCACCCTTGCGTAATGATGCACGCCACGAATTTCGGTCTTTGTCTGCAGTCTCCTAGGTGTCATGATGAATTCCAAAAGCATTTAGTGAGATTTTCAGAGTGTTATTAAAGCGTTTCCTCTGGCCGCCTTGAGAGCGTTTACCACAACGCAACTCGCCATAAATAAATTCGTTTAGGGAGCCTGTGATCTGGCATGCGAGTCAAGTGACCAGCCCAGAGAATCTGATTCTTCATTAGTAGAGTGTGGATTCTGGGCATGGACGCTCTTTCTATGACTTCAGTGTCTGGGATTTTGTCTTGCCATTTAATCTCCAGTATCTTCCTAAGGTAGACTGTGTGGAAGTGGTTTAATTTCCTAGCGTGACGCTGATAAACAGTCCAGGTTTCACAAGCATATAGCAGTGTGGATAATACAACTGCTTAGTAGACTTTCAGCTTTGTTTGCAGGCTTATTCCATTTCTGTCCCATACATTCTTGTACAGTCTGCCAAAGGCCGCGCTGGCCTTGGAGATTCATACATTCACTTCGTCATCAATTGTGGCAGCTTGTGACACAGTGCTGCCAAGATAGGTGAATTTGTCCACAACACTTAGTCTATGATCATTCACTTTGATATTCGGCACAGTGTGATTATTCCCTGGAGCTGGCTGGTACATAACTAGTCTTCTCCAAGTTGATATTGAGCCCAAAGTTGGCACGGGCATGTGAGAAAGCTGAACCATTGTGTTGCATGGCTGCCTCTGAGTTGGCATATAGAGCGCAATCATCAGCAAACAGGAGCTCTCTGACGGCGTCGCTGTTAATTTTTGTTTTAGCTTTCAGCCTTCTGAGATTGAATAGCTTTCCATCCATGCGGTAGTTGATGTCTATTCCAATGGCGTTGTTCTCGAAGGCATTCGTCAACATAGCTAAAAACAGCAGTAGTAGTAGTAGTAGTAGTAGTAGTAGTAGTAGTAGTAGTAGTAGTAGTAGTAGTAGTAGTAGTAGTAGTAGTAGTAGTAGTAGTAGTAGTAGTAGTAGTAGTAGTAGTAGTAGTAGTATTAGTAGTAGTAGTACTATTAGTAGTAGTAGTAGCAGTATTAGCAGGAGCAGCAGCAGCAGCAGCAGTAGCAGTAGCAGTATTAGCAGCAGCATCAGTAGCAGTATTAGCAGCAGCAGCAGTAGAAGTAGCAGTATTAGCAGCAGTAGCAGTAGCAGTATTAGCAGGAGCAGCAGCAGCAGCAGTAGCAGTAGCAGTATTAGCAGTAGCAGCAGAAGTTAGTAGCAGTATTAGCAGCAGCATCAGTAGCAGTATTAGCAGGAGCAGCAGCAGCAGTAGCAGTAGCAGTATTAGCAGCAGCAGCAGAAGTTAGTAGCAGTATTAGCAGCAGCAGCAGCAGTAGTAGCAGCAGTAGCAGTAGCAGTATTAGCAGCAGCAGCAGCAGTATTAGCAGCAGCAGCAGCAGTAGTAGCAGCAGTAGCAGTAGCAGTATTAGCAGCAGCAGCAGAAGTTAGTAGCAGTATTAGCAGCAGCATCAGTAGAAGTAGCAGTATTAGCAGCAGCAGTAGCAGCAGCAGTAGTAGTAGCAGTATTAACAGCAGCAGTAGCAGTATTAGCATGAGCAGCAGCAGTAGCAGTATTAGCATGAGCAGCCGCAGTAGCAGTAGCAGTAGTAGTAGCAGTATTAGCAGCAGTAGCAGTAGTAGTAGCAGTAGCAGTAGCAGTAGTAGTAGCAGTATTAGCAGGAGCAGCAGCAGCAGCAGTAGTAGTAGTAGTAGCAGTAGTAGCAGTAGTAGCAGTAGCAGTATTAGCAGCAGCAGTAGAATTATTAGCAGGAGCAGCTAGCAGCAGCAGCAGCAGTAGCAGTAACAGTAGCAGCAGTAGCAGCAGCAGTAGCAGTATTAGCAGCAGCTGTAGCATTATTAGCAGGAGCAGCAGCAGCAGCAGTAGCAGTAACAGTAGCAGTATTAGCAGGAGCAGTAGCAGCAGTAGCAGTAGTAGCAGGAGCAGCAGCAGTAGCAGTAGTAGTAGCAGTAGTAGTAGCAGTATTAGCAGGAGCAGGAGCAGTAGCAGTATTAGCAGGAGCAGCAGCAGTAGCAGTAGAAGCAGCAGCAGTATTAGCAGTAGAAGTAGCAGTAGTAGTAGCAGTATTAGCAGTAGAAGTAGCAGTAGTAGTAGCAGTATCAGCAGTAGCAGTAGTAGTAGCAGTATTAGCAGCAGCAGCAGTAGCAGTATTAGCAGCAGCAGCAGCAGTAGCAGTAGTAGCAGCAGTATCAGCAGCAGCAGCAGTAGCAGTAGTAGTAGCAGTATCAGCAGTAGCAGTAGTAGTAGCAGTATTAGCAGCAGCAGCAGTAGCAGTATTAGCAGCAGCAGCAGTAGCAGTAGTAGCAGCAGTAGCAGTATTAGCAGCAGCAGCAGTAGCAGCAGTAGCAGTAGTAGCAGCAGCAGCAGTATTAGCAGCAGCAGCAGCAGTAGCAGTATTAGCAGCAGCAGCAGCAGTAGCAGTAGCAGCAGCAGCAGCAGCAGCAGTATTAGCAGCAGCAGTAGCAGTAGCAGTAGCAGCAGCAGTAGCAGTAGCAGTAGCAGTATTAGCAGCAGTAGCAGCAGTAGCAGTAGCAGTAGCAGCAGCAGTAGCAGTAGCAGTAGCAGAAGAATCACATAATTTGACACACATGTTTAATACACCTTCATCATGTGACATATGAATATGCGTAGGTAGTTATTGGTGGACGTAACACACGATTACCGAAGTGCGTATACTGTCCGTGTTCTTGACTCGATTATGCCCTATGGTCAAGCCATCCCGGTATTTATTTCTTTGTGGGGCCCTGACTCTTGTGTCGTTAAGTGTTACAGTTGTCACTAAGTTGTAACATTTATTTCCTGTTCACAACGTGCCGAGCATATCTTGACTGTATCCATGAGGTTTCTCTAATCAGCTTACGGTTTTCAATTTTGTTGGTGTTGTAATTCTAGGATTTTCTCATTTTCAGTAGGTCCCGTGGTATTTTTTGCAATATCCTTGTAATGAACACTTTCACTGCCTTAGCTATTCCTCATGGTGTATGTTTATTGTCCGTATTTCAAATAGACTGTATATACACTTCACACACGCGCGCGCGCACACACACACACACACACACACACACACACACACACGAACAACAACACATACACACATAGAAGACAATAGAAGATTTGAACTCTTAAAGCTCTTGGGTATGCACAAGCGACCTCCAAATTACAACAATGCCTCGCTAGAGAAATGACATTATTTTATTCCATGACCACCTTGGCACCACAAGCATGTTTATTTCTTGCGATCGGTGCTAGCTTCAACAGAAGAAGACAGGTTTGAATATGTGTTTGCAATTAGCACGCCATTTTTCTCTTAACTGACATGTCTCTCAGTGTTTTTTTTTTTTTCAGTGTTCTCTTATTTTCTTTTAAAAGGTTCCTTTCATGCGCCTTGAAATCAATATTGATAAGGTGTTACTACGAGACGCAGGTTTACAAAGTAAAATAACACTAAAGGTAAGTTAACTAGTAAGACAACACTAGTGGCAGGTTAAATAGTAAGATGACACTGAAGGTAGATTTACAAAGTAAGATAATACTAAAGTCAGGTTTACAAAGTAATATAACATTAAAAGCAGGTTTACAAATTAAGATAAAACTAAAGGCAGGTTAAGTAGTAAGATGACACTAAAGGCAGGTTAAATAGTAAGATAACACTAAAGGCAAGTAAACAAGAAAGATAACACTAAATGCAGGTTAAATGGTAAGATAGGGCTAAAGGCAGGTTTACAACGGGAGATATCATTAAAGGAAGGCTTAAAGCGTAAGATAACACTAAATTCAGGTTTAAATAGTAATATAACACTAAAGGCAGGTGTAAAAAGTAGGATAACACCAAAGACAGTTGTAAATGGTAATATAACACTAACGGCAGGTGTAAACAGTAGCATAACACCAAAGACAGTTGTAAATGGTAATATAACACTAACGGCAGGTGTAAACAGTAGGACAACACCAAAGACAGTTGTAAATGGTAATATAACACTAACGGCAGGTGTAAACAGTAGGATAACACCAAAGACAGTTGTAAATGGTAATATAACACTAACGGCAGGTGTAAACAGTAGGATAACACCAAAGACAGTTGTAAGTAGTAATATAACACTAACGGCAGGTGTAAACAGTAGGATAACACCAAAGACAGTTGTAAATGGTAATATAACACTAAAGGCAGGTGTAAACAGTAGGATAACACCAAAGACAGTTGTAAGTAGTAATATAACACTAACGGCAGGTGTAAACAGTAGGATAACACCAAAGACAGTTGTAAATGGTAATAAAACACTAAAGACAGACATAAATAGTAATACAGTGGTTCTCAACCTTTTTTGGCCCATGCCCCCCCCCCCCTTTTACCATATGTTCAGATCGTCATTCCCCCCCCCCCCCTTTCGAATTTCCTCCCTATAAATCCCCCCACCCTTACACAGTATACATAAAAATGGAAGCTAAATTTAATAACACACACTAGAACACGTCTAGACATCTACATTAAACATGATTTGCGGGTCTACTTTCGTTATAAACCGAATTTCATTAGGGCGAGAAGTACAGAACCGTAAAATTTAGAGGGAAAAACAATATCAAGTAACTGGTTCTTGTATTAATGCGATCTTGAAATAATTTTAATTCACCCCCCCCCCCCCCATGGAAACCCTAAAATCCTCCCCCCTTCCCCTGGGAGGCGGGATTCCCCACCGGTTGAGAACCACTGGTGTACACGGCTAGATTCCGAAAGTGGCGGAATTAGATCGGCAAAAGCCGACAAACGCTTGTTGTTTATGTCTCAAGTTGGCGACAGAAAGCACATCATCTCTTTGTAGAGTTGCATTTGTTTTGCGTTGCACCGTGTTTCATGCGCTGAAGGCACCTGACTTCTGCTAGCATTGCTTTAGTACTGCTTTGCCATTCCAATAAGCACTGATTCCCTGTAATCTAACAGCTAATTGTCAAGAAATATCTGGAAAGGAAAGGCTTCACTGTAGAAATAGTGTCATTCCTATTCATTATAAAGTCGCTTAAAAGTCGACAGGGTCGACTTCATTGCACCGGGTTTTATCCCATATGGCTCGGTCTCTTTCCGCACACGGAAAGCGTCGCACAAATCACGAACTCCGTAGCTTTTAGCGACGACCCACAGGAGTCTGCGAAACATTTAACTCGTAAACCGAAGGACGCGGCCCGGAATCGAACCCACGACCTTCGGAGCACGAGTCAAACGGCTTGACCGCTTCGCCACAGAGACTCCCTATTCATTATACGTTGACGTAGTATATTCCAACATTTAAAAACGACAGCGTCGGATTATCTTTACATTTTTCTTATAACAAGATTGTCCCAGATTCTGTAAACCGAGAGGCGTTAAAAGATTTAAAATAAAACCCATAAATTGATGCACTGACAGTGCTAAAAAGACATAAATAACATAAACATATGCTCACAACATAAACAACTTTATATTAGAACGAGAAATAACCTCTCCCCATTTCAAATATTAGTAGAATAACAAGCAGCCAGTTTATATTCCCTCCCCCCAATTGTTGGAAGTAAATAAACTTACTTGCTTTACACGGTTTAGTATTTAAATGCGCCTTTGTTTGAGTGAGTAAATGGGTTATTTACTGTCTGTTCCTATGACATGACAAAGCTTATTACGAAATCATTACAGAATGACACGGGTTTAATCGATACGAATGTGCGTTGGTTTAATGCCTGGTTTATCGCGGGCTGGGACAGGTTTTGCTTGAAGCCTATTTCTGATTATGTTTTATTTGATTTTGGTTGTGGAACGAATGGGAGGCAGCATCAACGCAAGAATTTTCTTATAGTCTATACCGTTGGAACTACATCAGTCATGTACTCAGAATGGACAAGATAAAGACTCCCCTACCAAGCCTTCATATGGACACCGGTTGGGAAAAGAAAACGGGGAAGACCAAGAGAGATCCTGCGTAGAACCATCATCAGAGAAAGCTCATTCAACGGCCAAATAAACATCCAAGACCTACAACAGGTGGCAGCGTACCGCCAGGCATGGCTTCTGCCCTATGCGTCGCCTTGGGCTCAAGAGGAAAGACTAACTAACTAATACCGTATGGCATTAGTGATCATGTCTGTCCGTAGCCTTCGGTCTCTTGTTCATTCAGTCATTACTGAATGGCGTTGTGGAACATCGTGAAAACTGGAAAGATCCGCGATCGAAGAGGAAGCGGCAGATGGAGTGAAATAATGCTTGCTCGTCTAAGATGGCTGGTTATCATGAGCTGAATATGTCCAGAACATAAAAAACCGAGATGTGTGGACGAATATGGGGATGAACACACATTTGCATGGCACATGCTGATGTTGACCTTTGTCTCAACGTAAGATTTGTAAGGGTAAGAAATACACTGGTTTGGTCATAATGCCATGAAACTAATCAATTATCACCGTAAGCTTATATCAGAAAATGAGACTGTAAAGTTTGCGAAAGACCAAGAATAGTATCAGTGGGCTTCTATAAACCAACCAACTAACCAAGCATCCAAAAAAAGCAATCAGTCAACTAAATAAGCAGCCAAGCATGCAGACAATAAATATTATTAGTAGATTAACCAAGCAACCAACCACTAACCAACCGATTAACCAGACAACCTGCTACTCAAGCATCAACCTATCAATTAATTAACCAAGCATCAAAAATATCACAAACCAACCGATTTACCAAACATTCAACCAACCAACCAACACAGTAATTAAGCAGCCAAATATGCAGGCAACAACCAATAAATTAATTAACCATGCAGCCAATCAATCAATTCAACAACTAACCAAGCAGCCAACCTTCAACCAACCAATTAACCATCGGAGAACTATCCAAGCAACAAGTACTTGTCAAGGTCTCACATCCGAGGTTGCGACGCGTTGTCTGTACCAACGCCAGACAACATAACAACACGCAACCCTGAGTGATGTTAAACACTGCAGAGAGAACGCGGCGTCTTTGACGACGCCCGGATAAACAGCCAAGCACAGCAATTGAGCGAAGATTAAACGACCGCTGGTCAGCAGTACACCCCGTGAACCGTGCAGGGGTCACACTAGCTGACGTGAGCGCCGACTGGCGTGTAGCGTGTAGAACGCCAGAACTGGCAGACGGGCTTAGGTGTTTGAATGGACAGGTCGCATGGGTATGCGAGGAGTGTTTGAATCTGCATTGAGAGCTAGCCTGTACGACAGTGGGAGACTGATTCGAACGCTTGAATAGTTTGACTTGTAAGTGAGATGTTTATTGCTTGCATGTATTATGATGTATTGTAGTGATATTGTTCATGCCGTAATGATTGCTATGGATTGTCATTGCGCGATGTTTGTGCGATAATAAATGCAGCGCGTAAATAAAGCGTGTGAATAATACTTTCGGATATTCACTTCGTGTGATTTGATAGTTTGATATTGCTTCACACTTGCCAGAAAACGAGCTACTTGTCTTGCTCTACGCAAGACTCTGACAAGTGCGAACGTGGTGGCTTTCGTCCTGGTTTTGAACCAAAGGCGAACTTGTAAATTTTTTTGTCCGAGTTTGAAGCGAATGTGAAAATGCCGATAAGAGTGCGCAAGTCATAGGGTAAGGTAAAGTAACGATTAAATAGAGTTGATTTAATTAAATTATAAGTGTGAAGATATTATTTCAAGCCAACCGAGGCGTCTTCAGACTTATCACTAAATTCAACAAATTTTGTAAATAAAATCCAAAATGGCGGCCGTGCCCTTGAATGTCATTGAGTAGGGTTAGTGTGAGCGTGAAAGTTGTTGATTGTGGTAACGACTAACAATAATACTTGACAGGATACAAACCTTTACAGACTTCAGTGACATTACACACACCATACATTTACAAACGTTCTAATTTCGTTTAGTTTAAAAAGTACAGGGATTTTGTGTCAACTTTACCTGAGTCTGGTAAACTTCAAAAAATTTTTGTGCGTCAACCTGAAAGACATTCCAGTGTGATTTCGAGCACCACTGAACAGCACATTACCCAAGGATTACTTGAGTATAAAATTTTTTCCATTCCTCTTTATACTTTCGTTAGTCTGGCTTTAGACATTAACTGTGCTATAAATATTTGTAACTTACTAACATCATAAATAATTTTGTTTATATTTATTCCATCATACCTATTGTTCATCATGTCTTCTTTAAACGATTTCATTGAAATGGGTTTAAAAATGAATATGTCTGGTGAGGGATTGAGAACATGGAGTGAAAGTAAATATGCAGAATATCTTGTGAAACAAGAGCAGATGATTGAGCGGAATGAAAGAGCTGCCGAAAGAGCGTTGAAAATGAAAGAGGCAGACTCAGAAGCTGCTTTAAAGCTTCAACAAGCACAAGCAGAAGCTGCTCTACACCAATCAGAAGCTGCAGTGAGGCAAGCTGAGATCTTAGCCCAAAGTAAGAGAGAAGATCAAGAAACACAACTGAAAATTGAATAGCTGAAAGCTGAATCTTCTAAAGATAAAGTTAATAGAGAAACAGACAAAGATCAACCTCATAAGAAGTACCAAGGTCTGATCAGAAGTTACAACACAGGTGATTGCATAGCAGCATTTACCCAAAACTTTGAATTTGTTATGGATCATTACAAAATTCCAAAACCTGAATGGGGGATAGTATATGTAAGAAGTCTTTCTGGGGAACCTCTGAAAGTCATAGAGTCGATCCCAAATGACCTGAAAGAAGATTATCTTTACATTAAATCTAAAATTATGTCACATTTTCTACTGGATGAATCAGGTTATAGAGAACAGTTTAGGAAGTTGTCTCCTAAGCCAACACACACGTTCTCTGATTACATCTCAGAAATTCAAAATATTTTTTCTAAATGGCTGTCAGCAGCCAAAGTAAATGGAATTTATGACAAATTAGTTGATCTTATGTTGAGAGATAAGATTATCGCATCTCTCCAACCCCCCTTTTCTAAATTTTTGTTAGAATGTCAGTGTGAAAGTGTTCAACAGATTGAAAGTCGTGGCTCTGGTTATTTTGCAGCCAACAAGCATTGTTTCTCTAGTAGTCTGACCAGCACAGACTTTGTAGCAGCAGCTACATATGGCAAATATCAGGCAGGGTCAAATACCAAACAAAGACCTTATAAACAAGCTGCAGAGAAATTGTATCAGTGCAAATATTGCGATTATAAACACAATGAGAATGATATGTGCGACCAACACCCTGGGTACACTACGTACTTGCATAATTACATTTCTAAGCAAGATAAAGAAAGGAAGAACTATAGAAAAGTTACCAAATGTTACCTTTGTAAAGCTTATGGTCACTGGCGTAAAGATTGTAAAGGCAAGTCAATGACCAAAAGGCTAATGCAGCCATGTTTGACAGTTCTTCGTCAGAAGATGAAAGTGTACAAGATCACCCAGTAAACTCAGCACATTCCATTGAGGTGTTCCATCAGGAAAAATGTACCATTTGTGATCAATTTCATGAGGATGGCGTGTTAACATGCGGCCATTCTATACCTGTTACCAGTGAGGAGGCCAATTCTGTAGTAAACTCCAAAGGTAAACTAAACATCCATCAGGGGTATGTTAATGGTAGAGCTGCCACAGTTTTACGTGATAGCGGGAGTACTCTCATTGGTGTAAAGAGAGATTATATTTTACCATCACAATATATTGGTAAATATGTCACATGCAGGACATTCTCAGGAAACATAGAGAAATATCCACTTGCATGGGCATATATAACTATACCATTCCTTACAGGAAAGGTTAAATGCGCAGCATTAACCAATCCTTGCTGCGATATTATCATTGGAAACCTTCCTGAAGTGAATGACATACCGCATGACAGCAGTACATCAACTTCAGTTGTAATATTGATACTACCATTTCACCTTCATCACCAATCACCATTCATGATGTATTACCACCTGTAAATGAATGTACAAATACCAACCTGGCTACGCCAGAACATACATGTAATTGTGTGAATGTAACATCAATGTGTGATGAGAATGATCGTTGTAATGTAGTAAATGCAGTAACTAGATCTACTGCACAGATGCAAGATCGAATCGATCAGACAGAGGCTTTACAACGAGTAAGTCCAGTTGTAACATCTCCTGAGACAACTAGGGAGACGTTTATAACATCTCAAAAAGCCGATCGATCTCTGCAAAAGTATTTTAAACTTGTAGGCCAAAAGCCAAGAGTAGCAAAGAATGCTCAACGGTACTTTGCTCTGAAGAACGGAATTCTAACACGGTATTACACCAAAGGTTCCAGCACTATAGAACAAACAGTGCTACCGTTAGAACACCGCAAACAAGCATTGAATCTAGCTCATGACATACCCTTTGCAGGACACATGGCGTATGCTAAAACTAAAGCAAGGTTACTTACTCAATTTTATTGGCCAAAGTTTTGCAGCGATACCAAACAGTATTGCAGATCGTGTGACATCTGTCAAAAGCTTGTCAAAAAGGGTAAACACCCACAAGCTGAATTGCAAGTTACTGATTTGGCTAGTAGACCGTTTGAAAAGATCTCGGTCGATATAGTTGGTCCTCTGAACCATATAACATCTAAAGGTAATAGATAGATTGTAACACTCATTGATCTATGTTCTCGTTGGCCAGAAGCGATTCCAATGAAGAACATAACTTCCAAAGACATCATGGAAGTGTTCTTTCATATTTTTGCGAGGGTAGGATTCCCTGATACCATCCTTTCAGATCGGGGTAGCCAGTTTATTTCCTCAGCTACACAAGCCTTTACCAAAATGTTGGGTGTTAAACAATGCTTCAACAGTCCATACCACCCACATTCGACCGGTATAGTGGAAAAGATTAATGGCGATATGAAACATATGCTCTCTAAGGTAACCCAAGAACATCCTGAAGATTGGGATACTTATCTGCCTGCAATTTTGTTTGCATATAGGGAAGTGCCCCATTCCAGCACTGGGTTCTCACCATTCGAAATGTTATATGGTGCACAACCACGCGGCCCATTATCTCTGTATGAATCTATGTTGACTGAAAGTACAACTTTGCCTATACCCATTTCACCATATGAACATGTAACATCATTGCGTGATAGAATTATGAAATCATGTATGTTAGCGAAAGAAGCTCTCCAAAAATCAGAAGCTATTTACCGGCAATATGCTAACAGAGGAAATAGAACTATTACACTGACGCCAGGACAAGACGTTCTTCTTCTTTTGTCGAGTGATAGACATCTCCTAACTGACTCATGGCAAGGACCGTTCAAAGTGCTACGACAAATTTCGACGGTAGACTACGAAATTGCAGTCAGGGACAAACATAAAATTTTCCACATTAACATGCTCAAACCATATCACCACAGGCAAGACGAACAAGTAGAGACTGCAGCAAGTACCTCCATAGTGGACCAGACGGACGACAACGACACTGACGAGATACCGACACCAGTTCTTGACACGACGACCAACTTACAGGACATTAAGGTAAATCCTAAACTGACGCAGACACAGACTGACAGTTGCAGACAACTGATACAAGAATACAGGACGATCTTTTCTGACAACCCAGGACAGACAGATTTAGTGCAACACCAAATCATCTTAACATCTGACGTTCCTATTAAGTGTAGACCATATTCCATCCCTATACACTATAAAGGGTTCACAAAACTGTCTTGCAGATCTCTTGTCGAGATGTCCATATGACGAACCTAATACCCAGTCAACACCAGAGCACAGTGCAGAGGGTGTATAAAACTGCAACGTAGATAGTGCTCAGTACCACAGCCAATTGTGACAATGTGTCAGTAACGCTGTGTACAACAATGTGATAGGGTAGATTGTATCTCCCAATGTATATAACATATGTACATATTTGTATTCTTATTATTATCATGCGAATGAATGCGTGTATAATTGTGAGATATGGGAAAGAATGGAATCAGTATTATGTAAACTAATGTGTTGTATAACTGTGAGATATGAGAAAGAATACAATTATTATTGTAAATACATAAATATTGTAACAACCAGACACTACAGAGAAGTGTCACTGGACAACACTACAGGATCCAAGCCACTACAACGTGAGGTAATCCTGAAGGTATCCAGACCGAGGTGTCCAAGACGTTTTAACAAGGTACGAAAGATGACTGCGACAGTACAATCCGAGCAGAAGGCGGAAGAGACGATCCAACAGCTGATAGTAACAATTACTACTCCGTTTATAGAAGATCCATCCAGAACGGACCAACGTTGTATGAATGACACCACAACACATGTAATAGTACAGCTGTATACTTCCGATTTTTTTGCATATTAATATTAAAAGTTATCAGACTACGCTAAAAAGTCTATAAATGTATGACAATTGTATTAAATTGTAAGTTAAAATATTTCCATATACGGAATTGTATATGTCGATTTTTATAAGATGTAATCTCAGCATCATAACTTGATTGCTTCTTTACAAACGTGACTTTTTGTGCACATTTGTCAATAAGGATCAAATTATGACACTAAGAAATACATTTTCAGTGGTAATTTATGTCTTGTAAACGACGACAAATTATTGTTCCTAAATTTTTTGGTATAATAACCAGGGGACATTACTCTAAATTGTTGGTGATATG
The DNA here is from genome assembly GCA_014155875.1 of Cepaea nemoralis. Taxonomy (NCBI): domain Eukaryota; kingdom Metazoa; phylum Mollusca; class Gastropoda; order Stylommatophora; family Helicidae; genus Cepaea; species Cepaea nemoralis. The sequence continues at coordinate 110,185 of JACEFZ010018432.1, forward strand.
TAAATATGTATTGTAACCATTAACATGTGTGCTTGATAAATAACATGACAATGTAATGTCGTTTAGATATGGACAGTATATTGCCAAAACTGTTGACCTTCATTAGAAACTCTAAACAGAGATCTGATGATGGAGCTATCTCAGAGGGAGATGCTCACGGCTTGACCTGATTATTTTAGTATTTTTGTTCTTGGTTGTGAGGTAGAGGCCAGTTTAGCCGATACCTACCGGACTAGCTGTGTCACAGCGAGGTAATGCCCATGAAATAGATTGTACTTGACTGTTGTACTTCATAGTGCAACATAATTGGTGTATACATATTGTTTACTATTCACCTGTATATATTTATTATAATTGTTGAGGTATAATGTTCGACTTTGACATATTAGAATAACACCTAGATATATATTGTACATGAAAGGAAATCCTTTCATGAAAAAGGGGTGTGGAGAGTGTCAAGGTCTCACATCCGAGGTTGCGACGCGTTGTCTGTACCAACGCCAGACAACATAACAACACGCAACCCTGAGTGATGTTAAACACTGCAGAGAGAACGCGGCGTCTTCGACGACGCCCGGATAAACAGCCAAGCACAGCAATTGAGCGAAGCTTAAACGACCGCTGGTCAGCAGTACACCCCGTGAACCGTGCAGGGGTCACACTAGCTGACGTGAGCGCCGACTGGCGTGTAGCGTGTAGAACGCCAGAACTGGCAGACGGGTTTAGGTGTTTGAATGGACAGGTCGCACGGGTATGCGAGGAGTGTTTGAATCTGCATTGAGAGCTAGCCTGTACGACAGTGGGAGACTGGTTCGAACGCTTGAATAGTTTGACTTGTAAGTGAGATGTTTATTGCTTGCATGTATTATGATGTATTGTAGTGATATTGTTCATGCCGTAATGATTGCTATGGGTTGTCATTGCGCGATGTTTGTGCGATAATAAATGCAGCGCGTAAATAATACTTTCGGATATTCACTTCGTGTGATTTGATAGTTTGGTATTGCTTCACACTTGCCAGAAAACGAGCTACTTGTCTTGCTCTACGCAAGACTCTGACAAGTGCTATCTAAGCAACAAGTATATCAGTGAATTATACAAGCACCCAACCAATTAAGCATTGAATTAAAACCTAATCTAAGAAACCGCTAAAGAAGCAGCCTAAGAATCAACAAAGTAACAAATCAGTCAATCAATAACCAAACCACCCAACCAAGTGAATAGCCATGTAACTAACCAATCAAGCAACTAATGAACCGACAAATTAACCAGCAGTCGCGGACCATCCAACTACACAACCCGTTTCAAATTAGCTTCTTAGATTTCACATTTGTTGCTGAATCCAGTTTGTACTGACAACTTGTAGCACTATTAAGGAACCGCCTCATTAGAAGTAAAAAATAAATGTTTGCATATCCTTTACAGGACATCGCTGTCAACATAAGCATCTTTCAGCTGATTGTTGATTTCTTGGCAAGATTGCGCTCAGTAGTTTGCCATTGCTATCTTTCACTAGAAGTACCGCCTGCTGTATACTGAACTGACGAATCATCGCACTGCATCCCAAAAACAAATAAACATGTCATCTCTTTTAGCCCGACAACATTAACGCAATCCCCGCTGTTGACACAGTCCTGCCTCAGCCGTTCTGTCAGCCACGGTCTGGTCAATCCCCGCTGTTGACACAGTCCTGCCTCAGCCGTTCTGTCAGCCACGGTCTGGTCAATGCCCGTTGACGTTAATATTTATCCTTTAACAACACAGATGTCATCGACAAATGCTTAATGCAAGCAAACAGATTTATTTTCTGCAGTCATCCTGGCTCGGATTGGTTGATATTATACTGTTTTCATTCGTGATATAACTTCGTTACAGAGTGGGCGATTTATCAATCCGTTATTAAATGGAAATAAACAAAATTATACCAGTAGAAGTTATTGATCGTCAAATACTAGAATGAACTAATGGTTACCCTTACACTTACAACCTTACACCCTTAGACTGGTAACTCGATCGGGTGAGTAAAAGTTATGACGTCCAACTCTGGTTCAAGTAGTCCTGGTTCGAATCACCAAATGCAGAATTTTTATTTTTTGTATTTTATTTTACAGAATAGACAATCCTGAGTATGATATACTTCTCTCTCTCTCTCTCTCTCTCTCTCTCTCTCTCTCTCTCTCTCTCTCTCTCTCTCTCTCTCTCTCTCTCTCTCTCTCTCGCTATGTATATATATAATAAATATATATCCCCACCCTTCCTCCCGACACCTATCGACACTGAACACTGAGGTTGGAATCGGACAATTAGTTTATACTGTTTAGAGCGTGGAGTAGGAGGTTGATCACTCAGCAGTTGAAAGTCCACAACATTAGGCAGAATCGATGGCTGCTTTTACTCATAATGATACGTGATCATAACAACTGTCATTTCCACAGTGTAGATCGAATGCACAGTTAAAGTATGTACACTGTGCTCGTGGTTAGTATGTCTCATCTTTTCGCAAGAGCTACATATACCTAACTGTTTGAATTTCACAAAGTTAGTTGCATGTCCTTTACAGGATGTTGCAATCAGTGTCAACATGTATTGTCTGTTTGCGATTTACCAAGTAATTTTCGTTCAGTCATTTTGCTATTGCTTTCAAAACGGCCGACGCATTATCCCATCGAAATAAAGACAAAGCGTTCGGCTTCAAAATTTCCCTGAATTAATTTCTAACCATTGATTCGGTATGTTGGGACATGATCAAACTGCATCTCACTATCTGCAAAGAAACAGCTCCCTACGCACAGGACAATGGAATTCTTATTCTCTCGCCATAATTGTGCAGTTTAAAATCTGACCTGTAAAGGATCGAAGGCAAGAGAAAGACTTTTTTTGTTTCGGGTTTTATCCCATATGGCTCGATCTTCTTTGCGCAAAGTGGCCTACGGAAAACCCCCGTATAAAGAATACCGTAGCAATAGAGAGGACCCCTTGTGAGTCTCCAAATGATCCGCAGAGGTGAACCGACAACCATCAGAGCACTAAGCAGATAGTTTAACGATATCGCCATGAAAGTTCCCAGCTCTGTAAACCTGCCTTAGATTTGACCATATCGCATTGGAAGTTGTAAACATGCCTTAGGTTTGATCATATTGCCATGGAAGTTCCCTTCTCTGTAAACCCGTCTTTGGTGTAGTCTTCTTTTAAACATGCTTTTAGTGTTATCTTCCTTTTTACAACCTGCCTTTAGTGTTATATAACATTTTAAGCCTATGTTATCGTACGTTTTAACCTGCTTTTAGTGTTAACTTACATTCTAAGCACGCTTTTAGTATCATTTAACTTTTTAAACCAGCCTTTAGCGTTAAATTACTCTTATTCCAGCATTTAGTGTTAACTTTCTGTTAATCCTGCATGTAATGTTATCTTTCTTTTAAACCTACTTTTGGTGTTAATGTCTGCGTTACTTGTCTTTAGTGTTATTATTTTTTAAATACTTGCCTTTAGTGTTACCTTCCTTTTCCAATCTGCCTTTAGTGTCCATTATTTTTAAACCTTGCCTTTAGTGTTATCTTATTTGTTAAAATGGTTCTCTGTGTTATCTTCCTATTACCTCCTGTCTTTAAGGTCATATTCCTATTAAAATCGTTTCTTCCCCTTGTAATGTTTGCTTTACATCTCATTTGCTAGTACGTTTTCCCCAAAAGAAGACATACATAAAACATTCACAACATCAATACAGATAAACTTGATCTAGAAATAAACTAAATATAAAATAATGTCCCGTGAACAATTTGAAAGTTATCAATAAACAAAGATGGTTTATAAGACATCATCAGCAACAAATGATAACTATTTTATTGTAGGTCAACTACTGCAGTCACAGACAGAAAAACATCACCAAAGGAGATTGCCAGCAGTACACGGACTGGCTCAGTTACACGAAGAACGAGTCCTCGTGTCATGCCAGAAAAGTATCACTAATGGAGTTATGGCCAGCGGGAAATGGCTCACTAACTCGTTAGGGGTTTATGTGAAGGCAGTCAAACAGAAAAGGACCAAATGGAGCGAACGGCTGACTGCCAGGGTGGCATAATTGTCAGAGGAGACGCGTGCTTCTGACACACCGATAACAAATGTACTGGTATTGACGGGCGTTTATAGAAGTAGAGGGAAGAAGGGTATATCAAACGACACAGTAAACAATATAAATATTGTAACAGATATGAGATTAGAAACTGCAGTCTTTTGCATTAACTTCGTTTTTAAACATTCTTTTAGTGGTACCCTGCTTTTTACACCTGCCTTTAGTGTTTTCTTAAGTTTTTAAACCTGTATAGCGTTGTCGCAGACTAATAAAAGAAGTTTCTCACATCAAAAGAAAGGAGAAGTAGACTTTATGAACGAAAGACTGTTCACTGCCGAAGAAGAGTTGGAATGGCTAGTAAATCTAGGCTGTATGAAAGTACAGACACCAGAGATGATCTAAACTTCTAAACATGACCAGGCGAAAACATGTAAGGCAACCAACAGCAATTAGAGTCTAGGCCGTATGCCTATGGAACGTGCTACACTAAGACTGAGAAGTAAACGATCCCCCAGTCTTACACTTTCTCACAACACGGAGATAGGAAGACGAATAATAAAGTACACACATTTTCTCTGTCACCCGGAATCTCTATTATAATTTTAATTAATATTAAAACAGAATCGAAGGTTAAAAGTTTAAATCTATAACACTGATTTATTTATAAAGCACCAAGTGCTCTCCACGGGAGACAACATCGACAAATCTAGTGGATTGCATATACCACTTTCTTCCTATTATATTATCTCCTACTGTCCTTTTCCTAAGATGGATGGATTTAATGTTCTACTGTATTGTTGAGCTATTTTATTAACTCATTGACTGTAGATATTGGCCCTTAGACGAATACTATTTGGTAGTACAGGTGTGGCAGACGGAATTCTTGCCACTTATCTTCGCCTTCCTGTACTCGCAGCTGGCAGTATTTGTTCCCAAATCAGGTTTCTGCTCCTTCTTCGTCGACGATGAGTGCCATTGCTCTCAAGGCTGGATAGCTTGGTTTGAACCGAAGTCGTATTTGGTTATGGGTAATACAGTCTAAGTACTGGGTCTGATATTTACAGGACAATGTTAATTTCTTAACCCTAATATAATTTTGGCGGCACTTTGTACTTAAATATTTAAGTGTTACGTTAGGTCACAATCTTGATGTGGCAAGTAAGCCACAAAGACAAACAACTGGTGATTGAGACGTAGGTAGGTGTTTGTTGATTAGTTGTAGTTGTTGCAGCCAGGTGTAGCTGCTATCAGCGATGAGTACACAATAGTCCAGTATTCCTACAGAGCAAATGCTTCCTTTGTAGAAGTCGAACAATAAATTATGGGAGACCCAGAAGTATTGTTGGCTAAATATGGTCACGATGTAACGCTCACTTAAATACAGTTTACTGGGACTATCACTCGCGATTTGGGTCCGACTTCTTCAAAATCAGCTGTGCAAATAAGACGACTACAATCATTCTTCCCCCACTGATAAAATCCTGGCTGCGACTTTCCCTCCAATCGGCCCAATTGTAATGCGCATCCAACTCCAGCCACATTTTCTAGGTTTGGCTGTAGTCTTAATTCGCCTATCGTCCCTCCCTTCTACTTACAGTCTAAATTACAACATCTATTTTATAGACAAAAGGAAAGGGTTGTTACACAGACCCTGTCACAACCTGCCTTTAGTGTTATCTTACTTTTTAAACCTGCCATTAGTGTTAACTTGCTTTTAAACATTGTCTTAAGTGTCATCTTCCTTGTTAAACACGTTTATCCCTTGTAATTTGTACGGCACACCATAATAGCTAATAAATTTTCACCAAGGAACAGATACATAAAACATTCTAAACATACGGATAGACTCTCATGGATAGACTAGATCCATGAATAAAATGAATGAAAAAAAAAATAAGGTGCTTCGAACATGTTGGAAATGTCTTCAATGCAGGCGCGCACGCACGCACGCACGCACGCACACACACACACACACAAACACACAATCCCACGCACGCACGCACGCACGCACACACACACACACACACACACACACACGCACACACGTACACACATAATCATATCCAAGCAGTAACCAGCTATGAGGTATGTGATGAGACAGAACCATCATAATTATTATTATTGAATGCAGGCAGTTGTAGGTGCATATTATCTCCCTCACTTAGCCAGACGACGAATGCATGTGTCGAACCCTTGTCCAGCCACTCTCACGAAATAACCGACGAGGACAAAGCGCCGGCTTCAAGACATAACGGTTGCTTATAAAACATTCATGAGCACACAGTGAACACTGTGGCATTTTAGGTGAACTACTAGTCAAAGACAGAAAACGTAAAAAATCTCCACAGGAGACTGCCAACTGTACACGGACTGGCTCAGTTACATGTAGAAGGAATCCTGGTGTCATGCCATAAATGGATCACTAATGATGTTGTTACCAGCGGTAAATGGCTCGGCAGCTCGTTAGGGATTTCTGTGAAGACAGGCGCCAAATGAAGCGAACGGTGACTGCCAGGGTCGCATATTGATGGGAATTCTTAGAAGGAATGGGAAGAAAGAAGTATTAGACGACTCGGTAGCTATATATACATTAAAAGCCATAGGAGATTTTCACCTGCTGCCTTTAGTATTTACCTTCTTTTACAAACTGTCTTTAGTGTTATCCTACTGTTTAAACTTGCCTATAGTATTATATTACTATTTACACCTGTCTTTAGTGGGACCTTACTGTTTAAGCCTGCCTTTTGTGTTGTATTACTATTTAAAGCCCACTTTAGTGTTATCCTACTGTTTAAACCTGCCTTTGGTGTTAAATTACTATTTAAGCCTGTCTTTAGTGTTATCCTTCTGTTTAAACCGGCCTTTAGTGTTATATTACTACAGTGGTTCTCAACCGGTGGGGAATTCCCCCCCCCCCCCGGGGGAATTTTAGGGTTTCCGGGGGGGGGGGGGGGAATTAAGATTATTTCAAGACCGCATTAATACAAGAACCAGTTACTTGATATTGTTTTTCCCTCTAAATTTTACGGTTCTGTACTTCTCGCCCTAATGAAATTCGTTTTATAACGAAAGTAGACCCGCAAATCACGTTGTATGTAGATGTCTAGACGTGTTCTAGTATGTGTTATTAAATTTAGCTTCCATTTTTATGTATACTGTGTAAGGGTGGGGAGATTTATAGGGAGGACATTCGAAAGGGGGGGGGGGATGACGATCTGAACATATGGTAAAAGGGGGGGGGCATGGGCCAATAAAGTTTGAGAACCACTGTATTACTATTTATGTCTGTCTTTAGTGCTTTATTACCATTTACAACTGTCTTTGGTGTTATCCTACTGTTTACACCTGCCGTTAGTGTTATATTACTATTTAAACCTGAATTTAGTGTTATCTTACGCTTTAAGCCGTCCTTTAATGATATCTCCCTTTGTAAACCTGCCTTTAGCCCTATCTTGCCATTTAACCTCCATTTAGTGTTATCATTCTTGTTTACTTGCCTTTTGTGTTACCTTACTATTTAACCTGCCTTTAGTGTCATCTTACTATTTAACCTGCCTTTAGTGTCATCTTACTATTTAACCTGCCTTTAGTTTTATCTTACTTTGTAAACCTGACTTTAGTGTTATCTTACTATTTAACCTGCCATTAGTTTTATCTTACTAGTTAACTTACCTTTAGCGTTATCTTACATTGTAAACCAGCGTCTCGTAGTAACACCTTATCACCATTGATTTCAAGGCGCATGAAAGGAACGTTTTAAAAGAAAATAAGAGAACACTGAAAAACAGAAAAAAAAGAAAAAGACACCGAGAGACATGTCAGTTAAGAGAAAAATGGCGTGCTAATTGCAAACACAGATTCAAACCCGTCTTCTTCTGTTGAAGCTAGCACTGAGAGCAAGAAACAAACATGCTTGTGGTGCCAAGGTGGTCATGGAATAAAATAATGGCATTTCTCTAGTCAGGCATTGTTGTAATTTGGAGGTCACTTGTGCATACCCAAGAGCTTTAAGAGTTCAAATCTTCTATTGTCTTGTGTGTGTGTGTGTTTGTGTTCGTGTGTGTGTGTGTGTGTGTGTGCGCGCGCGCGTGTGTGTGTGAAGTGTATATACAGTCTGTTTGAAATACGGACAATAAACATACACCATGAGGAATAGCTAAGGCAGTGAAAGTGTTCATTACAAGGATATTGCAAAAAAATACCACGGGACCTACTGAAAATGAGAAAATCCTAGAATTACAACACCAACAAAATTGAAAACCGTAAGCTGATTAGAGAAACCTCATGGATACAGCCAAGATATACTCGGCACGTTGTGAACAGGAAATAAATGTTACAACTTAGTGACAACTGTAAAACTTAACGACACAAGAGTCAGGGCCCCACAAAGAAATAAATACCGGGATGGCTTGACCATAAGGCATAATCGAGCCAAGAACACGGACAGTATACGCACTTCGGTAATCGTGTGTTACGTCCACCAATAACTACCTACGCATATTCATATGGCACATAGTGATGTGAATTAAACATGTGTGTCAAATTCTGTGACTTCACCTGTGCCACAGAAAATCAGTCCGCGGTAGTGTATTTCTTATGTTGCTTCGACTGTCGCAAAGGTTCCCATTATACTAAGTTCTTCATGCTAAATAGTACTGGTTCTTGTTCTTGTTCTTCCTCTTCTTCTCCTCCTTCGCCTTCCCCCGACCTCACCCACCTTCCTCTCCTCCTCCTCCTCCTCCTTCTACTACTACTACTACTACTACTACTACTACTACTACTACTACTACTACTACTACTACTACTACTACTACTACTACTACTACTACTACTACTACTACTACTACTCCATTGGCACCTTGCCGTCTTGACAGACGATAGTGTGTGCTTTAAAAAGGCATAATAACTTTTAACTATGGCGGTAGCGAGTGTGACTGATAAGGCCAATTTGCGCTGTAAATGTCCGTTCACAGTGGGTGCATGTGAACACGTGGTCATTTCCACCATCATGCACCATCTTACGTCTCAAACGCTTGGTGTGTGACTTTTCTGCAATAATTTTCTCCTTTGACTTTATTCCATTTCTGATATGTGCCCTCCATGCAACACGTTCAGCGGCGACTTGCTCCCAATGTGCATTATCAATGCCTGTATCAATCATGTCCCGCTTACACACATCTTTGTATCGTAGTAGAGGCCGACCCTGAGATCTCTTACCCATCTGTAATTCACCAAAGAAGAAGAAGAAGAAGAAGAAGAAGAAGAAGAAGAAGAAGAAGAAGAAGAAGAAGAAGAAGAAGAAGAAGAAGAAGAAGAAGAAGAAGAAGAAGAAGAAGAAGAAGAAGAAGAAGAAGAATAAGAAGAAGAAGAAGAAGAAGAAGAAGAAGAAGAAGAAGAAGAAGAAGAAGATGAAGAAGAAGAAGTGGAAGAAGAACAAGAACAAGAAGAAGTACAACAAATTAAAACAAAAGAAAGAAAGAAATAATATAGATAGATAGAAAGAAAGAATGAACGAAAGAAAGAAAGAAAGATAGGTAGATAGATAGATAGATAGATAGATAGATAGATAGATAGATAGATAGATAGATAGATAGATAGATAGATAGATAGATAGATAGATAGATAGATGGATGGATGGATGGATGGATGGATGGATGGATGGATGGATAGATAGATAGATAGATAGATAGATAGATAGATAGATAGATAGATAGATAGATAGATAGATAGACAGACAGACAGACAGACAGACAGACAGACAGACAGTAGGAAGGAAGCTAGAAGAAGAAGATAAAAAAGAAGACGAAATTACACGCGTGCTTCTAAACTAATCTGTGCTATCGCGAGTTCAAGTGCACAAATGCATTTTGAAATCGTTCTCCCTTGATTCGTGTGATATAATTCACATGCTAATGAATCTAATTTCCCTCTTGATTCAGATGAGTGCCCGGCCGTACAGGAGTACAGCACGAACTGTGAGCTAGCTGACCTGTATTCTCTCCCTGTTGACTTCGAAGCCAGGTCGTTGTGTAACTTGCACGAAATGTGCTATGCGTGTGTAAGTACACATTTTGTCTCGTATGTTTGGCTCATCATGATCATCATGATCATCATCATCATCATCATCATCATCATCATCATCATCATCATCATCATCATCATCATCATGCCTATAAGGGTGGGCGGTCACGTTTCATTATCCTACACTATCACCAAGGTCGTGAATCAGCTAGCTTCGCGTGTTTGTCTCGACCATGCCTCGTGGCCAAGCCATCCAGATATTTACTTCTCTTCTTTCCCCTTGTTCTTTCCCCCTCAATCTTGCCAGCTGTCACCAAGTTCTATATTTTTTTTTTCCTCATAACGTGTCCAAAAAAAATATGACTGTCTAAGTCACTTTTTTGACTCACATTGCAGTAATAGAGATATAAATAATAATGGGAGGAAAAGAAAGGGGCTGTAGGAAATAGCAACAGTTAAGATGGCTTGGCATGGGTTGGTTAAGGCGTAAAGTTGCATATCCTTTACAGGAAGTCGCAGTCAACCCAGCATTGTTTGGCTATTTGTGATTTCTTGGCAAGTTTACGTTCAATAGGTTGCCATTGTTATCTGAACGACAGGAACTCAGTGTATGGAAACCAATGCAAATGCGGTCTGCTGTTAAATCGACCGCAGCTGTGTTTCGAACGCTATATGCGTTCGTACCTCCTTCACCACAGAGCAACAATTGGGGATAAGGGAGAGGGAGAAAAAAAAAAGATGAAGATTGTATAAATCGCAGCGGACATGTTGGTGTAACGGTTAAACCTGTACGCTGACAACAGCATGATCTCTGTGGATCAAGGTTCAATTCCAGCTTTCGTCGCTCTCTACGTGAGGGTAAAACATGCCCTCTATTCCCGCGTACAACGAGACCATTAAAAATGGGATAATTCTAACACTTCAGATACTCATAGCAGGTTCTTGCTAAGGAGCTCTGTTTACTTACATATTACGCCGATGCATTGCCGAGGCTCATAACCGGAGCTAGGAATACTAACACCACAATCTACCTCGAATGCCATAAGTGGCCACTAAGAAGGGTTGGCGTGAGGCTGTCCATTTTTGTGTAGAAACACGTATCAGCAAAACTCAAACAAAATTGGAAGAGTTGATGATGAGCTTGGCAGGGGTTATTTCTCGATATAATTTCCATTGGGAGATGAAAGGAAGCAACAACAACAGACGGGTTTTAAAGGAATTTTAAAGGCCAGCAGATCGACTTTATTGTACTTGCCTGTAAGTAAGGGAACAGGCCACTTGCACCTCATTATGGTGTAATGTAGAATATATGAAGGCCTACCATTTCACAGCCGACGCCAGTATCTTCCGAAGCTACAAAAGGGTGTAAAGAAGATCGACTTCTTTGCATCGTATGTTATCCTGTTTAGCTCGGTCTCTTTCCGCAGATCGGCCTGTCGAAAGCGTCACAAACTTAGTACCTCCACCGACGACCCCCGGGAGAGTAAAATAATTGCACTAGTGAATCGAACGACGTAACTAGGAATCGAAACGACAAATCTCGCAGCGCGTACAGGCGGCGTTACCACTTCACCACGGATACTCGCCAGCAGAAGAAGGTCTGTAACTTTATTGACACCGGACAGAAAATGTTGCAAACTCATTACAGACGACCGATAGCGTGAAGATGGAACGTAATGATAACGGTCATGATCTGAAAATTTATTTTTTCATAAACCACGCAACTAAATCTGCCCATGCTCGCCACGGTTCACTGTAAAACGAGTGTTCTAAAGAACGGCTCGGGTGTAACGGTTAGGAAGCTACGCTGACGAAGATATGAGCGCGTTCAGACAAGGATTCAACGCGAGCTTTCGATGTTCGCTACGGGAGAGAAAGACTGGTCACATATTCTTCCTTTCACCCAGGGGAACAGGCCAAGGGGAAGACCTAGAAGCAAGTACCTGGAGGGCGTGGCCTTGTGGCATGGTCGAGACAGAAACACGGAGCTGATCCACGACTCTGGTGATCGCGTGGGATGGCAGAACATGACTGCCCACGCTTACCGGCATGGCACATGATGGATGGATGGATGGATGGATGGATTACTTCACACATCCGCAGCAGGCTACGGGATGTGTTGTCTTGTGTTTACTCTAGAACAGTGGTTCTCAACCGGTGGGGAATTCCCCCCAGGGGGGAATTTTAGGGTTTCCAGGGGGGGGGGGGGGAATGAAGACCATT